>CM046330.1:2333895-2758148 GCA_025403435.1 Artocarpus heterophyllus | reverse complement strand
GTACTTGATGCTCTCGAAAAGCATCCTTCTTAAGGTCCGATCTTTTGTTTATCGATGTTTTTGTATCCTCTAAGCATGCATGATATGGATAGCTGGTATATGGAGTGCCTTGTACTCTCGAAACGTATCCGTATTATGTTTGTAATGTGTAATATTCTGTTAATATTATGTGGAAGTACCAGAGTCAGTTATGGGGATATTCCATATGAAATATGAGTATATTATTTGGGTTGAATGTTTGTGTCATGAGGATAGCTGTTTAATGAAAAATATGTCGGGTATGTTTGCAACTCTAAGATTCCGTTTAATATCTCTATGAATAAGTTTAATGTATGGTTTTGAATATAAGTGTTTGTGATATATGTTTTATGATTATGTTTTAGTTTATTAGTTGAGGTATGAAATCAAATATATTTGACTTTTTCTTACTCAAAAAGGAAAAGGAAGCTAAAGATGAAGTATATAAAATTTCTCTAGCAATCTCCTTAAATGTGATTGTAAATCACAGTCCATGGACAATGAAGGACTAGAATCATGATATGGTCAATATGTATGCCTGATCAGATTCTTAGACTATTATACGGTGTTATAAGTTGAAACTTGTCAGAAATACTCTCATTGAGGGATTTAGGAGTAAGATTTATTATGCAAGTAAATAAGTGGAGATACGATGACTTAAATTTGGAGGACTTAAATTTGGAGGACAAACAACATTAACGGTTTAGACTCGGAATTGGAATCATAATGGAATTAAAATTTTTACTAGTATTGCTGGAATTGAAATTTCGAGGACGAAATTTCTTTAAGGGGGGTAGAGCTGTGAAACCCGTTATTCTCCTCACGGGTATTGAGGTAATTAAATTAATTTTTAGTGTATAAAAAAAATTGCTTCATTTAAATTTATTTTATAATATTTATTTTTATCTATTTTTAAATTTTCTAAAATTCTCCTATATTTATTTAGTATGATTACTAAAAAGCCTTAGAACTTCTAATAAATCTCAAAAATGTCATATTGGCATTATGTGTGTTAAAGTCTTTAGATGAGACATAAGGATATCTTTTCCAACTACTCTTGACCCTCATTTTCTTTATTTCCTCCGTGACATGCTTCAACATGTCTCCTCTATAATTGTTTCTATCACTTCTTTTCAAAGACTTCATCTTTTCTTCCTTTTTCTTCCACGGTTCCTACACTCTTCTTCTCATTTCTTTGCTGAAGCAAAATACTTAGAGAACTTCTTCAAGGCAGCCATAAAAATCAGCCACCATCACCTCCATTTGAGCAAGAATTTCAGTCATACCGAAGTAAAGGAACCTGTTTTGAAGCCATTTCAAGCTTCTAACTAACCATAATCCGAGGTTAGAATCTTATGAACAAATTTAGTCTTTCATTTATAAATTTTCTTTTATACTAAAGGATTATTCAAATTTACGTTCTTAAACCTAAGTATATGTTTGTTGCTATTTTGGAGCATATGTATGAAGTCTAAGTGTATATGCCCTAGACAGAAAATTTATATTGTTAAACTTTGTAATACCTCTATGGGCAGTGGTTATTTCTTGAAATTCTAAGATTAAATTAAAATGAATTTTATGAATTGGTTTGCATATTTGAAAAGTAGCATCCTAGGCTTTCTAACGAGCTATCATAAACCTAAATCGGAGTTGTATTTTATTTTCTAAGAATTATTCAATTTTTGTATTGGAAACTAGTAAATCTGCCAGTTTGTTGTGGTATACCAGCTGCTAACCTGAACCAAGAACCCATCTTTGCTCACCACCTAATTCTTTAATGTCTTGCAACCTTTCCAATATTATCCTAAGTGATTGATGAATCTTATTAGGGACTAAAACATATAGATTACTTGTTCACATTTTATATTGTGTTAAGACAAAAATTGTTTACTGTGGTATTCAAAAGAGATTTATATAAAGCTTTAATGGCATACTAGTAAGATAGGTTTACACATGATTTATTTATGAATGTAGTTGTATGTGTGCTTTAGTTTTAATTGTCCTTATGCACGCCTTAGGATCAAGGGAGTATGGAGCTAACGTTAACTGATTCCAGGATTAAAAGATTGTTGATAAGCTTGAAAGGTAGGGATTCTATTACTCATCTTTTGTGAGGTTTTTATAGAATTAAAATTGATTGTTTTGCCGCAATATATCTATATCTATGTTGAACTGATATTATATGAGTATCACATATGAAACTATGACATGGACTCGTCTTGTATTGTACGGCGAGGAACATAATGAATTGACACATGTTATAAATTGAGAAGCATGGTTAGGAAAACTAACTCTATTAATAATGATTCAATATAGAGAAATTGTGAGACATGAAGAGGGCGACGGTTACGTCCTTGGGCATGAATACCCTAAAAGGTAAAATAGGGGGAAGGCGATGACGCTTCCTTGGGTTGAAAGTCCCAGAACACACTGTACAGGAATTGATTTGGTGAGGACTCGGGGCTTGATGTCCCCTCACCGGAACACCCTTGGAATGTTTATAGGGTGATCAAGTGCGCCCATTTGGGTCTTGATGAGTTGAGTGATACTCAATTTAACATGGATACCTAGGAACAATGATGATTGGTAATATTTGTATAAATGTGTAATTATGACACTTGGTAATGATTAACTACAGTATCCATAAGATGTGATCATAATAAACCTCATAATCTGGAATATGATGTAACTTACTAACCATGCAGATTTTAATGTGGTAATGATAAAAACCTAAAGGTGGGTAATGGTTTTCTCTACTGAGCATAGTGTTGCTCATACCCTTATGTTTATATCTTTTCAGGACTCACTAAGTGTGAGGTGGCTACGAGAAATATAGTTGAGGAAGTGATGTAGCTATATTACATTGGGACTGCTTCAATCGTTGAGAACGTTCTTCATGATAATGTAAGCATCAATTGTTACTTTCTGTGACTATATTACAATGTGTTGAGGGTTAAAATGATGATGACAACAGTTTATATTATTAAATTTAAGGTGCTACATTAAAACTGTGGTTTATTTATCGTTTATATTTTTATTTTTGAGTTGAGAGTTTTCATTTAAGTCCCGGGCAAATTTTATTTTTAAGGTTTTACTTTTATTATTTATTTTTATTTTATCTCATTAAAAACTGTTAACCCCCATATAGGGGCGTTACATTTGATACGTGTTTTAACGTCTTCTAGCAAAAGCTTTTAATATGAAGAACTTATATTTTGTGTGACTCCTACAAAACTAACATTCTTAAGAAAATTATCCAAACACTCAAAACGGGATCCACCAAAAACAATTACTTCTAGAAATCAATGTCAGACAGGATCCTTGGTAACAAATATTATTGCAAACTGCATGTGCTTGCTAACCTAAATAAATATTGTCCTAAGGTTAAGAAACACATAGTAATGACATGTTTCCTACTGAAGATGATGTCTATCCTAAGAAAGCCGTTGTTTTAGCAACTGAAAAGGAGTGCTCAATTGGCAAAATCATAGAATCAACAGAGTAGAACTAATAAAAGCTCCTTTAAAATAGTGCAAAGATCGATAGGATCCATAGAGTGTCTATGAAGAGCCCCAACCCAACTTAACAAAAAGTGTGAGACCCTGATATCAGTGAAGGTTGACAGTTATAAACTACATTATCTATATTTATGTGGGGACTTTCTTTAATAGTTTTGATTGTTAGCACCTTATACATGATAAAAATTTTAAAAATCATGTAATAACAAACATTTTGTTTCCCTAAAAAAATCTCGTTTATCCTAAGTTAGCTACATCTCAAAACTATCTTTTTGCTACGTATAAAATAAACATCCTCTTAAACTTTAGATTTTATCAAGTGGAAAGCGTAAACATAATATTTTTATATAACACAACACTGACATTGAAGAGATGTAACAATATGAAAGTTACTCAATACTATTGTTATACCTCTATAATATTTATGTTACGTTAGATAATTGTTATGTATCCTTCGCATAGTTATATGGTCCCCTATTAATACCTAAACCAACCATTGATATGTGTTTATGTATAGTTTTCAACTTATCATAGTATTACGATGTAGGATGGGAAAAAGGGGTCCATGGTGCTCCATTCGACACATGGGCACATGTAGGTCCACGTATACAGTTTAAAGCTGGCAAGAAATCAGGTTTATACGAGGCATAAGAGAAGAGTTGGTAGAATTTCCCATCTACGGGAAAGTTGAAATTAATAGTGAAGTTGAGAATTGTAGACCTACACTAAACCGATAGAGAGAGAAGTAGAGAGAGAGAGAGAGAGAGAGAGAGAGAGGGAGAGACGTGGTGGTAGTAGTACTACTGCAGCGTGTAGCTATAGGCCTATAACAAGTCATACTCACACGGTGGTCCCTACTATGTTAATAATAAATATTACAAGTCCCCAGAGATCTACGGTAGTGTTTCAGTTTCCACCCAGTGTCCCAGAGTTCTAGGGCTGAGCAAAAGAATTAAAAGTAGTGGTGGCAAATTGTTCTTCTTTGGGAAACACTTGCGTGTCTTTGACGTACACACACACACATATATATAGATATGTATACACACACATATGTAATGAGTTTGTTTGGAAAATCGTGTTTGAAATACTGTAGTTTTAATCGTTAAAATGTAAAATTTTTGTGTATTATAATATAAAAAAATATATTATAATAAATTTTTTTAATGTATTACAATATTTTAATTTTAATTTTAAATTTTAACTATATTTTTATACACCTTTTATCTATATAAAAAATAAAATTAAAAAGCCTTTAACAATATGAATCATGATAATGTACATTTGCCCAATCCTTTTCAGTTTTCAACTCAATTCATACCTACTCTCTCTCTCTCTCTCTAGCTAATCTGTCTTTCTCTAGTTGCTTTGCTGTGCTTTCCCCACCTGACTTTTTTAAGCTTGTGGCTGAGGCTAGCTCGTGTTCGTTTTGAGTAATGTTGCATGTATAGCTGGAGGCTGTACGTGTCTCGTCACTTTTGTCCTCCTAATTCTCGTACCAACACATCTTTCATTTTTTTATATGCCCCATAATTCCCAATTATTATTTGCCTCTAAACAAACAACTTTAGGAAAGAAGAAGAAAACTATTTTTGATCTCAATTGTGCTTTGTTTTATCAATTATATTATGAAGAATGAATTTCGGATTTGGGACTTGCAAAGAAATTGGAAATATATACGTACTTAACGCATGGCAACATATTGATATATCCACAAATTAAAAAAAATGACCATTACAGCGGTTCATGAAGTAAGACCATTTCTAATACAAATTATTTTACCTATATATTGGCATAATTTTATTTTAAATGTAATTTATCTTTTTGTTATGAATGTTGAGCTTGAAATTCATAAACATCTAATTTTTTATTTTTCAATAAATGAAAAATAATGTTGTGGTTAATAAGTGAAAAGGTAAACACATCAAGCAACTAGTCAATTATGCCACAATTTAGCATTATCTAATATTTGAAATTAAATTTGGCATTAAATATAATATATATAAAAATTAAGTTATTAAAAAATAATTTTTTTTTTCAAAAGCCAACTTTTGACATTGACATAAAATTTAGGATTCCATAGAGACACTTTGATCTATTAATATGAGTAGGGTTTTTTGATACATTTTTTATATAAGATTGTCTTCGTTGGTGGGTCGGTCAATTCCACGCTTCAATGCCAATATTGTTGAATAATCAAATTCAAGTTGAATTAGACTATATTAAGTGGCGCTACTGTTGGGATTTAAAAAATTCTTACAACAAAATCCATGGTATTCCATGATCTTATTAGTTATTTTTATAAACTATTATACAGGTTTGCGATTGCGCATCGAGGAGGGCTTTGTCTAAGCTATATGTCTTCTTCTTGTCTAACATGTGCATAACATCTTTGGGTCTTTTCTTATTCTGGATATTAATGATCATAAGGGGACATATGACACAAATAACAAGGAATACATATATTAATTAGTTAGTGGAATAATGTATATTCATCTTTATGCAAAAATAAATATATAATATATATATATATGTGATATATTTGTTCCTAATTGTATATAACATATATAAAAAAAAAGGGACTTGAGAACAAGTTAATCCGCACGACAAGCTTTGTGGGGACAAAATATATAATTTTGTCATGAAGTAATTGCTAGGAGCAAGAAATAAAGAAATAGCGCATTTGATAAAGTCAAGAATCACAGGGAATATTAATATATATTTATTTGTAGAAGTGTGTATATAAATGTATATACATGTGTGTGTGCGTGTGCCTGCGTGCAAGTTTCATGCCGATTGCTAATTTGGTTGGTTGGTTATTTTTGGATGATAAATACTAGTCATTAGTTAAGAACAAAAGAGGCTGACGATGAACTTTCTTATACAAATCCTGAGCTTTTCCAAATCTTATCCTAGTTTGGCGAAAAGCTATAACTCCTGTGTTCCCAAATAATACGTATGTTTACTTTACGTGGAGAAAAAGTCTTTTTTTTTTTTTTTTTTGGTGACCGCCAGAGATGAAGTTTAAATTATATTTAGATCCTTATAATGTCCTTTTGTGAAGGGATAGGAAGTGAGATTTGGGAGGTCAAATGAAAAAATCTATTGAAACTTAAATTTATATATTAGGGGTAGGCTATATAGGATTCAAACTATCTGTCTAATTTTTAGTGTCCCAAATAATGTCAACCAATTATATTATGACATGTCATTCAAGAAAAAAAATATAAAAATCAATTAAATATTATTTCAAGTTTTTTAATTGACGTGTCCTACTACAATTGGTTAGACACTATTTGAAATGCCAAATTGGTTAGAGGATTTGAATTTGGCTATATATTTATATTTAGATTAAGTTGTTTTCGTTAATTTGAGTCCTTTTTCCATTGAATATGGAAAAAAATATGATCACCATATATAGTTTTTTCCCTTATTTTCTTTGTTTTTTTTTAAAATGGAAAATAAGAAAAATATTCTTTTATGAAATTCAATAGTGGGTGATCAGCCTAATGAACCTAACATAACAAAGGTGCAACTCCTTTGCTCGACCTTTATTGATTTTATGTTTTTTTTTCTTTTTTTTTTTGTGGTGAAAAGCAACAACTAGTAGGGTTAACTTTTAACAAATCCTAAAACAATGGATATGTGCCTCAACGTAGAAAGTGGCAAAAACGAAGACAAACTTTCGCACAAATTCTTAATATGTATAAAGTTTAAACATATGGTATATGTATAATATGCTTGTCTATCATGTTTCATGAGTCTGGATCCAAACACAGTATAATATATTGCTTTTGAAAAGGATAATCAATTCCCTTTGGCCTTTATGTTACTATATATATATATATATATATATATATATATATATATATTATCATCCTAGCTAATTAGATCTCAATAAAGGAATCGCAGCCAAAAAAAAAAAAAAAAAAGTCTCTCTCTCGAGGGGGAAAGAACACTTTTAGAGAAACCTCAAAATTCACTTCAAACACATTGATTATATATCGTGGCTTTTAACATCAAGGTTGATTTAGAGATCGCAGTTGATGTGATCATGACTTGTTGAGCACCTTTTTTTTTTTTCATACTTTGGAACAAATTTCAGATGTGGACGTGGCGACTTTTGGCACTATTTGGCGCTTAAACCTTTTTCTTTCTTTTGTTGTTTGCCACATTTTTAACTCAAAAGAAAAATAAAAGATTGGTAGTTATAATGTGATCTCTCTGTCTCTCTGTCTCTCTCTCTCTCCAAAATTCTGAATTTGTGCATTAACTAAAAACAGGAGGAAATGTGTAAGTTGCGTTCCCTTAAGAAAAATGTTTTCTTCATTTTTTTTTCTTTGATGCATTCTTATGAATTTTATGGATATTTGGCAATTTTAATTATAACTTTGAATTTTTAAGAAACAACTAAATTTTAAAATCCTTTGCTATTGTGGTCCTTAATTTCATAGACAAAATTCCCCAATCTTTTGCAAAAAGTGCATGCTAACTTTGTATTAGTTGGCAAGTTGAACCCTAAACTTTTAAATTTTAATATTTAATACCCTAATTTCCTCTTATTAGTTGACCTCCACTAATCGATTGGACTACATTTTTAAGGATGGTCCCGTTTAGGATTCTAAATTTCAAGATGAAATGTTTAACGTCCAATTTGTAAATTACAACAAACTTTAGGTGAACCAGTACAAATTTTTTATTTTAAAAAAAGTGGATATGCACTCAATGAAAAGGCCCTTAGATTAACAACATATGATTGATCCATTCCATCGACACTAATGTCACTCATGATGTGATTTGACTTCAGGTAACTTAAAATGTCGTATTCTCCCGGTTTGGAGGGATCTGTTCATTTGGTGCGTTGTACGCACTAATTAACATTTTAATCTCTCAACAATTCTTGTGCGCTACATATATAGATGTAAATACAATTTTGTTTCAAAAGATAAATTAATTGCGCACACACATTCTAATATAGTGACTATAACACAAACACTTATCAAATAATTATTGGTCAAACAACATGAAGTAAAATGATAAAGGGCTTAAATTTAATTTTAAGTTGTCACGAGTTGATCGGTCTTGCACTATATGTAAAAAAAAAAAAAATCTTTTAACTCCTTTCTATAATTGTTTAACTTTAAATTAGTGAAAAAAGAAGATTGTATTTTGTCACGCCCCTAGAGTACGGGTAATGACGTTGTGGATTAATTAAGTTAATTAAAGTAAATTTTTGATTAAAATCACCAATTAAATGATTGGGTTATTTTAAAAAACGTGATAGTTCAAAACATTTTAAAACAATTATCGCTGTTTTGAAACAGTTAATTAGGAAGTAAAACATTAAAGACAGTTAAACATATGTCGGGCCCCACCGGACCCACATTAGTGTACACACATGGTATCGACAATAAAATATTACAATCACAGTCCAATATAAGAGATAAACATTTAATAATACATGCCTTGATTTAAATAAAGCAATAACCTAAAACAGTATTCCTATGACTCACTTGCTTACCCTACTGCCTCCCTGTTGGTCCTAAGCTGCAATCCACCTAAGGGAAAAGGGTTTAAAAGCAAATAAAAAAATGTGTGCAGAAGGCTAAGTAGGACTAGGTTTAAAAAAACATTAGTTCTAAACATAAATTTTCATATTTGAAAATAATTTATAACATTTCAGAAAGATGAATAAAAAATATTAAATTCATCCTTACTTTTAAAATTCCTATTCATCTGGAATTATCTTTTATTATTTGTTCTTTGGCAAAGCCATAATATCACCACCGTAGTGGCCTAGCTGGGTTTCAGGACCTGCCCCCAAGGTCGCACTCCCCATGACCCGATCTCTGTATATGGCATAATGCTCAATTGTCTGGTTCCATATGGCATTTATAACGCGTCCGTTATCGTATCATTACTTAGGTTTTATCTTACCAAGTATTCTCATTTACATTCATTATTTGATTCATTATGATCATTCATTCTAAAATACGAACTGAAAATACTGAGAAATTCTTTGTAATCATTTCTTAAAAATCAATTTGGAAGAAATCATTTGGCAAGAAATCTTTTTGTGGCCAAAGGCTCCCTTGAAAATATTTAAAACATTTTGTCATTTATTGAAAACATTTTGAAAGAATCTTTAAGGCCAAATCCATTAAAAACCTGGCTACCAAGAAAAGAGGTAGAAGTTCTACGTTAATATCCTGCATCATGACTCAGCACCGCAGTCCCTACCCGCTATATGTTAGCTCCACAAAACCACGATTAACCTTAAAAGTAAACTAAACTTCATCGATTTCTAACTTAGAGGCTTCTACGCTATTATGCTATTTTATGGCGTTTTAGTATGCCCTTTATAATCAAAATATCATATCATAGCGTCAAGGTCTTCATCTAGGTTTTAAACGGTGAAAACGACAAAATTTGATAAAGTCGGTTGGCCTACCGAACTCCTCCATTCGGCCTGCCGGATGTACAACATCGGCCTGCCGAATTGGCCCAGGTTCGACCTACTATTGGTATGAATCCGGCATGCCGAACTCATGAGTCCGGCTTGTCGATGCTCATGATCGGCCTGTCGAACTAGAAAAATCTAGGGAGTCGAGACTTTGAGTCTCGGCCTCCCCGAATCCAAGATTCCATTTCTAACCTATTTTGTTAGTTCTCAAGCATAGGAAATGTTCATACATGGTAGAAAAACAGGTAAAAACACTTTTTAACGCCTTTAAACAAGATTTACCCAAGGATTTCTCAAAAATTCCAAAAATGGAGAAAAATAAGAAAATAAAATTTAATCCAATTTTAGTGAAATCAAGCCTAGATTCATGATGATTTAGGTTCTCCTAACTTAGATTTAAGGTTTCCTAAGCTCTAGAAACTCAAATTTCAACATTCAAAGAAATTTAGAGAATTTAGGAAAAAGTTTAAAATTTTAAAAATTTAGTGAACTAACCTCAAATCTGAGCTTTAAATCAAGTATATAGAAGCCCAATCGCATTCCTGAGCTCCCAATCCAGCTGAGATTCGAAATTTGAACTCAAAATTTTGAAATAAAAAATGGGAGAGAGAGAGAGTGTAACGTGTGGGGGAGAGAGAGAGCTGAGAAAGAGAGTGGGGAAGGAAGAGAGAAAGAGAGAGATTAAATAGAAGAAAATGTGATTTTGCATAGTAAAAACCATGTTCCAACACATAGTTTTCCAAAAGGAGCATATTGGACATTTAACAAATTATTTGTTTCAAAAATTCAAAATAACGAATAAAGATAACTAAAAGTGAGATAAATTTAAAATATACCACAAAATGTTTAAATTAAGTTTAAATCACATTGGGTCATACTAATCCACCATTTACATGCTAACCTTACTTAACTAAATCTTAGGTATTGCATATTTGGAACTGTGTTAATTGTTGTAGCTTAATTTATTTCAGTATTGGTTATAAATTAGCTGTCTTAGATTTCGATCTTGCTAAAAAAAAAAAAGTTTTTAGTTTTCAAGTATGTTATACAGGGTGATTAACCCAGGCCATGCACCCAAAAAAAAAAAGAGGAAAAAAAGAGTACTGGAAACATACTTAAAAGGTAGAGTACTAGAACAGCCAAAAATGAAAAAAGGAGATGAAAAAGTCCATTGTTAAAGCTTTTGTCATTTAAAAAAAAAAAAGAGACGATGATATCTAATTCTATGAATATCTACAGGCAAGAATTCAAATTAGAACTATAATAGTAGTGACGAAGAATGCTATAAAGTAGTACGTGTTTATGAATACAATATATGTTGATATACATATATATTTTAATCTAATTAAAATATGGCTATTTATAGTGAAATATTTTTTTTACCATATAATATAATTCTTCAACTTTTTTTTATCTCATGTAACAAAAAGGGTAAAAACAACTTTTTTTTTTTCTTTAGCATCACTGCCTCCTAAACCCTTGCTCTTTAATGTATTGAAAAAATATGTTTAATTTCTATTGATGGCAAACTAAAATTTCTGTTTGGTATGCAGCCGTCCATCCAACCTAATCGACAAGGTAAACACCTGATCAATTTTTCTTTTTCTTGTTTTATATTTGATATTTACCTCGTACCAGTACTCTTGCCTTGTCTTTATCTCACTTTGACTCTATCATTAATTATAACATGTTATCATCTGCTCATTTAAGTTAAGATTACAATCATGGAATCTCATAATTATCTCATCTATTTTTTCTAACCAAATAATGTGTACATATTTGCTTTGATGGTATTATCTTTAGTAATAATGAGAAATTAGTTACATGAACAAAATATTTTTAGTTACGTGTGTCTTGAAGGGAAACTATATAAATGGAGAATAATAATAATAATAATAATAATAATAGCTCATGAGTTAGTTAATAATGATGGCTGAGTTAGTTTGAAGACGTATAAATATGTGTGTATATATATATTTATGTTATATAACAATGTCTATATTTACAAGTCATTAATCATCAAATCGGACCAAACCCCACAATGAAATGCGGTAGCTTCGCATACCTACCAACATCAATCACTCCACATTTTTAATTATTACCATCGGCATCACTATCAACATCACCATCAGCCCCCACAAACTCATTTTCATAAGGTTAGTTTAGTATTTTCAATATTCTTGCGCAGCCAATTAATTAGGTGTGCCATTAATTTTGAAATTTGCAGCCATTAGTTAGAGTAAGATGAAGGTCGGAAATGTAAAATATTATAATAACTTATGTATATTATTGATCACTTAACAATCATTGCATGCGTACAAAACGACTGATAAAAGATGGCATGTAACTAAGCTAAAGACATTAATGAAGTCCAATAATTGCATGATTAACTAACGTATAGATTACATGATTCCTTTCTAGGAAAGTGTAGCAGATAAGAACTGCAACGAACTTCTAAAAAGATGACCAATATTTCTTTTAAGATATTGGCCTCTATAATAAAGGGATTCTCCAAGGATATCCCGTTTATTTCTTATTAACTTTTGAGAATAAAAAATGCAGTATTTTTTTGGGAAAATATGGAATTACTTGAAATATAAATTTGCAATTTTATGCCCTTTTATTTAATATTTTCTCATCAAGATCCCTCAAAAATTTATATATATTCATATTTCACAAAAAGGATCCAGTACTATTAACTAGAACATTAACACACACACGTTCATATCCATGTGGGAATCCTAGAAATCTGAGTGGGAAAATTTTGGTATATCTGTCTACTCCTTCTAGTCTTTTTCTTATTGACGTTAATTTGAAAATATTGTTTATAACAATTATTGAGGTACTTCTTTTTTCCATACAGATTTGAAACAAAATAGTACTAAGTAAAGTGGGCCTACCTAACTACTTGTATAATCAAGCTCATCTAATTAAAACAAAACCCCACCATTACTAGGAATGTAATTAGTACTTTCCTCTCAATTTTTCTGTTAAGAACTTTATTTTATTTATTTTTTTTCTTAATAAGCTTTTTCTTATAAAAACATAACATTGACTATATGTTAATGCATAATGCTACTAAATGGCGTATCACTACATTAGTCATAGTTGCAACTTGTAAATTAAACCTTAAGTTAGGTTTTGACATTTGATTAATGGAACATTTTATTATACATCAGTCATAATTAATTCTCAATAGGTAGTTAAATATGTGTGATCATTTTAGTTTTATTTTTCTTTGTTAATTTATGATCATTTTTTATATTATAAACTACAAAATTGTATTTTTTAGATTTGAGAATAATTTGTTTCGATCTCATCCCTCATGTACTTCGTATATGAATAAAATAAGAGAAAAAGATAAAGATAGTACTCTTAATTAGATAAAATTCATTTTAAAAATTTCATTTTTCCTAGGAAAAAATCTGAGAAATATATCAAACACTTTTTTTAAAAAAATTTCTTTTAGGTTTTTCTTTTTATATATGTTTTAAAATAATTTTCAAGAGCTATTCAATGGTCTTTTTTTATCTTTTTGCTTTTTTGTGGTACGCAACATTGAATGGGTACAAAATTTAAATGAGTTTTCAAATTTAAAAGAGAGCTTTATAGTTTTAAAAAAATAGTGATAAATTGATATACAAAAGATTCAATATATACATATATTAATATAAAATAATGTTGCTGTTATGAGTCCTTGTTCTTAAATTAGCTATGGTTTCCTGTACTTGTAGGTTCAGCCTTCTGTTCATTCCAACTTAGTTATTTCCGACACTGGGTCTAATAACTGCTGGCCATTATTTCCAAAATTGTAGGATTGTCCAAATGGCTCATTTCTTTTCTGCATGCTAAACGTACATCCATAGCTACAGCTACTCCACTATATACCTGCATATATCATGTTTGCATCACCCTCACTATATTATATATATATATATATATATATATATATATGTATATGCTCTCATAATGAAAACAAAAAACTAAAAACAAGATGGGTACTGTTATACGTATATGTTCTTTCTTTCCGGCACAACTTTTGGGACCTATGTCTTACGTTTGCCTCGATATTTGAGCGTTTCGTAGATTATTATTTTATAAACAGATTGAAAAAACTGTTAGGATTAATAATTTTAGTTTAAAAAATATAGTATGTAAAAATTTTATATTGTAATTTTTTATTATAGCATATAAGAGCTTTATATTGTTTATAATTGTAACTAATGATTAGAACAATTTTTCGAAATGATCTATTACTTTTGCTTTGATATTTGATGTGAAAATTCCATTTTACTCTTTTAATAAGGAATTTCAAATTAATTTTATAAAACTATAATCAGAAATAAAAATAAATAAATAAAACTCATTTAATAAAGATATAAATGTAGATTTATTCATTTTTTTGGCATTTTTATTTTCTTCTTTTATTATTTTTATAAAATAATTTGGGGTCCATTAATAAAAGGTTAATTTTCATGTCACAAAACATAAAATTAGAGTGCCAAAATTATTTTTTTCAAAAACTACATGCATCATTTTGATAATTTCTAGACAATAAGTACCAATGTGATATTTTCTTAAAATACAAGGTACTAAAAAGATAAAAATCTTAATTTGTTTCCCAAAAATGCTAATTGTTTTAGGTAGCAAGTGTTAGCCCTTTTACTATGCTTTGAAAAAGTTTAATTATGAAAATGGGAAAACTTAGAGAATCTCTGTCAAATTAAAAAAAAAGGAGTCAAATCCTGCCATTTGGGTAGAAAAATCAATTTTTAATGTAATATATCTCTGGAATTAAATTTAAATATGCTCTGTATAAGAAGAATAACATACGCTGAATTTGGCATTTGGCTGATATTCATAATGGTTAACGCATGAACTTTTTATTTAATAAGTATAACATTACCATTTTTAAATTATATACGAATGAAAAGTTTTTAGAAGTTTTAAAACTTAAATTTGTGACAAAAATTAGATACATCATTCAAAACAACGCTATACATTGAAGAACAAAATGTATTATATTCATATATATCAAATATGTAATTTTCATACTCCCTTACCAAAATATAATATTTAACATTAATATTTATATTAGAGACGGTCTTAATTGTGACGACTCGCCTTTTCAGGCAGTCACTTTACTTTCTTAAACATTGTTTCATAAATAATAATCTTACTTACTTAGTAAGAAAAATACTAAAATAATTTTTTTCTTTCTTTAAACGTTCTTTAAATGATGCGATCTCTGTCGCATTTCAAGTTGAGACCTCGCTCAACATTAGCCCTTAAAATCATTTCAAATCGTTTCTTAAAACTTAATATGAAACATTTATTAAATCATAGTTTAGAACTTTATTTTATAATTACATAAAACATATCGTAAACTGTATCTTAAAATTTTGAATACAATTCTTAGAACTCTGATTTTCTTAAAACTTTGAAAACACTATATTAAACAATGGAAAACATTTTCTTTGCATAGTGAAAGCAAACAGTGATGGTATCCATACCTAAATCTTCGCATCTGTCCTCCGCAGCACCCAGCTCTTCTAACGGGTCCTATTGGTCACCCATAAATTACCTACAGAATGAAAAAATTTTGATGAGCTTTCGCTCAATAAGTTCAAACATAACTCACAATTCATTTAATCATGCTTTAAAACTTTTCTCATAAAAACCTTTCTCTTGAAACATTTTTCATAAACGTTTTCCATAAACATTTCTGAAAACGTTTTTCAGAAAACATTTCTGAAACGTTTTGCATAAACGTTTTTTTTTGTAAAACATTTCTGGAACGTTTTTCTTAAAACGTCGTTCATAAACCTTTTCTTGAAAACATAAACATATTTTTCATAAATATTTATCATAAAACATTTCTCTAAATGTTTTCCGTAACATAACATATAAATATTTTATAAAAAGGCATTCAAGTAGCATCAGAATGCATGACTCTATTTATGCTCAATTATTAACTTCAATTATGAGCATTTTATGAACATTATTTTCTTACTTTAACTTTCTATCTTCGTTCCTTATCTTTCCTTACTTTAGTGTTCGTACCAACTCATTAATCATGAGATCATAAACATGATGCTTCCCTTGTGGAAGACTTGAGACCATCAAACATTGAGGTCTTGTGTCTCACATCTAGGAGGTCAAACTTAATTTTACTTTCAATACCTCGTAACAAAGTGGCTGGTACGACACTTTCTTTTTATCTTTATGTTACCTTCTTATTAACTATAGTGAGCATTCTAAATGCAATCACATCATATGCAAACACACTTGTAATTCATAGCTTGTACTATAAAATCTATTGCATAACAAATGCAACATATTGCTTAACAAATGCATTATAAAGTGCAAACACATTTTACAAATCATAACTTGTATTCTAACACTTATTACATAAAAAATTTAACATATAACGATATCACATTTTGCAAATTATAACTTTTATTCTAAAATTTGTTGCACAACAAATGTAACTTATTGCATAACAAATGCATCATGAAATTATAACTTAAACTATAAAATATTATGCATTGTCATTGTAACGCCCCTATATGGGGGTTAACAGTTTTAAATGAGATAAACTAAAAATAAATAATAAAAGTAAAACCTTAAAAATAAAATTTGCCCGGGACTTAAATGAAAACTCTCAACTCAAAAATAAAAATATAAACGACAAATAAACCACAGTTTTAATGTAGCACCTTAAATTTAATAATATAAACTGTTGTCATCATCATTTTAACCCTCAACACATTATAATACAGTCACAGAAAGTAACAATTGATGCTTACATTATCATGAAGAACATTCTCAACAATTGAAGCAGTCCCAATGTAATATAGCTACATCACTTCCTCAACTATATTTCTCGTAGCCACCTCACACTTAGTGAGTCCTGAAAAGATATAAACATAAGGGAATGAGCAACACTATGCTCAGTAGAGAAAGCCATTACCCACCTTTAGGTTTTTATCATTACCACATTAAAATCTGCATGGTTAGTAAGTCACATCATATTTCAGATTATGAGGTTTATTATGATCACATCTTATGGATACCGTAGTTAATCATTACCAAGTGTCATAATTACACATTTATACAAATATTACCAATCATCATTGTTCCTAGGTATCCATGTTAAATTGAGTATCACTCAACTCATCGAGACCCAAATGGGCGCACTTGATCACCCTATAAACATTCCAAGGGTGTTCCGGTGAGGGGACATCAAGCCCCGAGTCCTCACCAAATCGATTCCTGTACAGTGTGTTCTGGGACTTTCAACCCAAGGAAGCGTCATCGCCTTCCCCCTATTTTACCTTTTAGGGTATTCATGCCCAAGGACGTAACCGTCGCCCTCTTCATGTCTCACAATTTCTATATATTGAATCATTATCAATAGAGTTAGTTTTCCTAACCATGCTTCTCAATTTATAACATGTGTCAATTCATTATGTTCCTCGCCGTACAATACAAGACGAGTCCATGTCATAGTTTCATATGTGATAATCATATAATATCAGTTCAACATAGATATATATATATTGCGGCAAAACAATCAATTTTAATTCTATAAAAACCTCACAAAAGATGAGTAATAGAATCCCTACCTTTTAAGCTTATCAACAGTCTCTTAATCCTGGAATCAATTAACGTTAGCTCCATACTCCCTTGATCCTAAGGCGTGCATAAGGACAATTAAAACTAAAGCACAACATACAACTACATTCATAAAATTTATTTTGATTTAATCTTAGAATTTCAAGAAATAACCACTGCCCATAGAGGTATTACAAAGTTTAACAATATAAATTTTCTGTCTAGGGCATATACACTTAGACTTCATACATATGCTCCAAAATAGCAACAAACATATACTTAGGTTTAAGAACGCAAATTTGAATAATCCTTTAGTATAAAAGAAAATTTATAAATGAAAGACTAAATTTGTTCATAAGATTCTAACCTCGGATTATGGTTAGTTGGAAGCTTGAAATGGCTTCAAAACAGGTTCCTTTACTTCGGTATGACTGAAATTCTTGCTCAAATGGAGGTGATGGTGGCTGATTTTTATGGCTGCCTTGAAGAAGTTCTCTAAGTATTTTGCTTCAGCAAAGAAATAAGAAGAAGAGTGTGGGAACCGTGGAAGAGAAAGGAAGAAAAGATGAAGTCTTTGAAGAGAAGTGATAGAAACAATTATAGAGGAGACATGTTGAAGCATGTCACGGAGGAAATAAAGAAAATGAGGGTCAAGAGTAGTTGGAAAAGATATCCTTATGTCTCATCTAAAGACTTTAACACACATAATGCCAATATGACATTTTTGAGATTTATTAGAAGTTCTAAGGCTTTTTAGTAATCATACTAAATAAATATAGGAGAATTTTAGAAAATTTAAAAATAGATAAAAATAAATATTATAAAATAAATTTAAATGAAGCAATTTTTTTTTTATACATTAAAAATTAATTTAATTACCTCAATACCCGTTAGAAGAATAACGGGTGTCACAGTCATAATGCAAAACATACTTTCAATACTTTAAAAATCATAACTTAAACTTTTAAAAAACGTTATGTATATCAATATGCAAATAAACCTTTAACATAACGGTTGCAAATTCATTGCAATTATTTTTCTTAAACTTTAAAACTTTTTGCACAATAAATATAAACATACTTTAAAAGAAACTTGCATAATAATTGCAAACTCATTTGCAAATTATATAAATATGCATTTAAAAATCATTTATTTTATGCTGTAGGTGAGATTTAAAATTTACCCGAACTATACTCTAGTGTTCTATATTCCATTCATTTTCCTTCCATTAGTCGGCCTTTGTGTCCTGATCAAACGATAGCCAACTTATTAGTTAACATTCTTTATTATCAATCAACTCGATTGATAATAAAACGTAAACATAACTATTCTTTTCTCTTAACTTGACTAGTATACTTTCGTTTACCGTTGTCTTTACTTAACCTTATAAACCATCGGTTTACCTTTCCTTCGTTTAGCTTTGTAACCCACCGGGGTTATTTTTCCTTTTAACCTCGTAACCTATCGGTTTACTTCTCGTTTACGTAAACATCCCTTATTAAATCTCTGATCTCACATGACGGTTACGTTACTTAACGTATTATGAAACATTTTCTGTCTAATAACATTATGCTAAATCGGAGTGTTCGACTCTGTTCTAGTCGTTTCCTTGATAATGATGATTTTACCCTTAACAGGTTTTTCGTCAACCTTGTAACGTTATAAAACTCATTCTTAGATAAAACAGTGTAATAATCACTGATCATGCATTTCATAAATTTTTATGAAAGCATCTAAAACAATTTATTTTAAAATGGTTTATACTGTAGGTGATATTCCTACTTACTTGGACCCCTAGCTAAGCGGATCCAGTTGTACCTTGCTGTATCTACAATATGCGAAGCATCCTCTGCAGTGCTCCTTGAGCGACCATGAATGGCTAAGAATGCTTCCTAGAGATTATATATTACTGGAACTGTCATTCTGGACTCCATTACTATTGTTTGAATCGCCTCAATTCGCGTGCAGTCGGTACCAGAAAATTTTCATCGGAGTAGAATTAGCTCAAACGGAGGTTACCATTGCATTTAGAGCATCGAAACGAGTCAGCAGGCGGTCTCAGATTTTCGATCGGAGGTCTGGATCACAAAATCCCAATTTGGCCTTTGACCAGCCGTTGACCGGCAGCGGTTGGCTCCGTTGGGGGCTGAGCTCGAGCCTACCCCCCTTAATTCGACTCTCCTGAGTCCATTGGTGGGGTCAAGTTAACCCAATTCGGCCTCCATCTGCTCAAATCGAGGATGGGTTTCTCGGCCAAAAATGGTGGCTCCGATCTCTTATCTCCGGCGGAGATACCGTGAAATTGAGCTGGGGCATTTGCTCCCCGACATCCTTTGATCATTTCCCCTATAGTGGGGCAGCTCAACACTGTGTGGAACGGTGGCCCAAAGCTCCTCGCGGTGGCGAACAAAGGCGGAGGTCGTTCTCCGGTGACCGGCCGTCATCTCGTGCAATTGAGGAGCCGAATTTCTTCCTCTCGGTCATCTGAAGGTGGCTGCCTCTTCAATTTGGCTCAACACGGCCTAAAACGGTGAACCCAACTTCACCCACGGTGGCTCACGGCGGGCGTCCTCAATCTCCGGCGAGGGGCGACGGAGTGGTGCAATTGAGCTAGGGGTCTTGCTTGCCGTCACCCTCTGATCTTTTTGGCACCGACGGTGTGTCACACCGCCGTCGGAGATGGCGTGTCTGGCGGTGGCTCCACGGCGACGACGGGGCTACTCCGTCGAAGCTTTTCCAGTCAAAATTGAGCTGGAAAATTGGTACCCTCTTGCTCCTCTCCTCATGCTAAGTCCACAGACACCAAAATCACATCGATTGATGGTCAGACGATGGAAAAATCACGTTGGGAAGAAATGGGTTTCACCGCCACTTTGGACGGTGAGTGAGGCTTCCTCCAGCGGTGTTGTGGGCGGTGCGGCACCTCGTTGGACTCAGCTCGTCGAGAGCTTTCCATTGGTGCGGGAGGTGTCGAAAACAAACGCCAAAATCTCGAACGAGATTTGAGGAGAGAGAGAGAAAGTAGAGAGAGAAAGAGCCGAATTTTTTTGTGATATTTTTCCTTTTTTTTGTGCACTCTTATATAAAAAAAATTGTGATTCACACAGTCTAATAATTACATTACTTGATCTTAAACAGTCTAATTCTTACACTGTATTGCTCTAATATTCTATAATTTCCTATAATATTATACAATATTCTCCTTAAATTGTACTTTTTGTCTTAATATAATTCTCAACTTAATGTATTTTTAATGCATTAAAATCTCGGGTGTTACATTAATTGATAAAGTCCTACAATTTGCTCTTTTTTTCCGTATAAATTTTATAAAAAAAAAAATAACAAGGGAGTCCACAATGGTTAACGTAACATTAATGGTTATTTATTCCAGTACCAATCTACCATATAAACATTAAAAAATTTCAGAATTTTAACTGCTTCTACTTTTTTCTTTTTATTGACACATAATTGCTGCAACTTTGATTGCTAGCTATTATATGCCGATAATAAATTAATGTTATGTAACATCTTTCAACGTCTTATAAATATTATAATAACATTAATTATTATTATTCTTTTAAAAAGATGAAAGGCAGTATTTATCTTCACGTAGAAACAGATTGTGTGGTAAGACTTAAAAGCATATAGTAGGAAAATGTCTATCAATTTAATTCCTTCACTTGCACTAATTGAACCTCAACATTTAATGAAGGCATGAAACTTTAAGACCATTTGTTTAGCTAATTTAATATGAACAATTCCCACTGTTCTTCAAAAAATGTACTTTTGATTAGCAATCTTATTGTTTATTTATTTAAGAAACGAGTAGGATCTAATAAAAATTAAATTCGGTGATTTGCTGTTATTAAAATCTGTTTTACATGTATACAGTTCTAAATTATTAAACATACTCTAGTCCTAAATTGAAATAGATATGATTTTAACTATTTTTTTTATAAATTTAATTATTAAAAGCCATTATGTATACTCTTCTCCTAAATTGAAATCTATATGATTTTAACTATTTTTTATAAATTTAATTATTAAAAACCATTACGCTGGTATAGACGTAAGGTCTATTTATGATGGAGTCTCATATTCTTAATGCATTTTTTTTAATTTTGAATATGATCAAAATCGTATCAAAATCATACAGAAAAAACTGTTTTTAATGCATGTTAAAGAGTTAAAAAATGAACTGTTTTTTAAGGTCCTGTCTTCAAAATTATACTGTAGTGTACTTTTCTACCAAACTTTTCTGATCATAAATAATAAAAAAAACAACAATAACAATAATATTACTAATTAATAATAATAAAATAGTAACTGGAAGGCCCAAGCTGATCCTCTTACTTTCCTTTCTCCGATGCGAGTTCTTAAACAAAAAAAGTTAGAGCAAAAGCGTACTCTGGCCCCACTTGATGCTTATCAGCAAAAAACATCATACAATACCACCCATATCACGTTAAAAACTACACACAACCGTTTGATTTTCACCCCAGTTGGGTTCCACTTTAATCGTAAGACTCTCAAGGAATCCAACGGTTGAGATTGATCCAAGTGTTTCGACGATACGGAGGAGTGGGCCCAGGGTGAGGAAATCTAAGAGCTGCTCTGGACTGTGGATTTGTTTGAAGTGTTGTGACAAAGCAGTAGTACTGTAGTACCGTACGCTGTTGTTCCTTACATTCCTCAATTATCCACCAAAAGCAGTTGAATGACAGCTATATCCCATTCTTCTTTACTACAAGAATGGGTACGAAGTTCACCGACTTATCTCTCTCTAGTTTCTCTCTCCTCCTTTGTAGTACACTCCTTTTTTTTACATTCACCGTTTTACCATTTTTACATCCTGAGCCAGTGTGAGCACTTCTGGTTCTTAGGATTACAAAACGATTACAAAAGCATCCTTAAATTTTAGCGGATTTTTATCTATGTTGTTGAAAAAGACAATATCAATTTTTAGAAATTAGAAATTCCCTTACTAGCATTTACTAAGTAATAGTTTTTCTAAAAAATGCAACATTGCACTCTAATTCTCCTTTTGAATCTTTCATTCAAATTTATCAGTTTAATTATAAACAATGTAAAATTTTCAACAATTATAGTAAAAAAAACAAAAAGGTAGATACAATATACAGTTTTCACATATTACAGTTCTTAAACTTAAAATATTAGTTACAATTAATGTTTCAAACGGCCCATGAGTTTTTTTTTTATTTTTTTGACATAAGAGAAATTCTATAATTGAACATGTTGTTTTGCGTTGTTAGTATGTTTCATTTTTCGAATGTGATTAAATCGAATCTCTAACAGCACAATCTATGAGTAAACACAATTAAAATAGTATCGTATTGTTAATAATCAATCAAGTGACTAAATATAATAGTTTTATTGGTAGAAGAAAATAATATTGTGCCTATTGTAAAATATTCATAAAAATAAATGATAGATTTTAGTGTGAGATCGCCCACAATGTTCCTCAAATTTTGGACGTATCATGAGGCTGCATAGGTTACAACTTCCATGGTTTGCTACCCCTCAACTCCTAAATTAAAGTGGTGGCTTCTCCTCGGTTATGGATCACCAAAGAAGATCCTCTTTTTTTTTAATTTTCTTTTTAATGTCTAGTTATTTTGTTTTAGCTTTGAAATTTTGAGTTTTCTTAAAGACCCTTTTATTTTTAATAGGGTAATTATTTATTTTTATATATAAATCTGACCATTTCTAACAACAAGAGAATTTTTCCGTGACTTGTAAGAAAACACTAATACCTCTTTTCTATTTTTCTTAACAGACAAGTTGAAAACTTATACTTCACCAAAAATACATGGGAATTTTGTGTTGTATCGCTGCGATCTTTAGTTTCTCAATCCTATTACATTTACTTTATAATATTTTACCAACCAAATTACTTTGAAAGTTTATTTTATGTTATAAAATATTATAAAATAATTTCACAAAAAGTATAGATCTAAATGTTCGATTACCAAATTACTTTGAAAGTTTATTTTATGTTACAAAATATTATGAAATAATTCTACAAAAAGTATAGATCCAAATGTTTGATTAATACCTATACGGTCCTAAGACTGTGAGAAGAACATAAAGAAGATTTACAAGAGGAGAATTTTCCCTTATAGCAGTTATTTGGGACTTTTTAGTGATAACCTCAATTTAATTTGTAAAATAAGTAAGGGTCTTTCAACTTTTTAGATCATCACTAGTGATAAATGTTTTTAAACTATTAAATGTTCTTTTTTCTTGTAAATTTAACAGCTAAAAAACAAAGACCTATTGATAAATTACTTTTTCAGTACCTATCAAGAAAATTATCACCAAATAAATGTCATAAATTGTCTCAAGATGTTATTACTTAATAAAGGAGAAATTACCAATAAATAAATGTCATAAATTGTCTCAAGATGTTATTAATTAATTAAGGATGTAAATTGAATAGTGGATAGCGATCAATAATGTCCAATTATCCATTTTTTCTAGATAATTCCGAGCGTGCTCTACACCCTAGGGAGGAGCGTAGTGGTTGTAGACTCCTACATAGCCAATTATATATGGCCAAGGCCAAACCAAGAAAGGGACAAGGACGGGGGGAAAATAATAATAATAATAAAAAAATAGAGGTAAGAAATTAAATGTATCAAAAAGCCCATCCTAGCCTCAGGACACAATTGTCATTTTGGATCCCTCAATTTTAAGGTTCACCTCTCGCCCTTCCCCATAACTGAAAACGACTGCAAGAAACATGTGGTCTACCTGTGTGTGTATATGTATGTCGAGTGTATACACAAATAAAAAAAATTACATAAAATAATACTTTTCTTTTTAATAATATAAATAAGGAATTTACACACCGACTCAAAACCATTACTCTTCTTTAGATTTAAGTCTCCTCTTCTCTCTTCCTTTCTCCTGTATTGTGACCTCTCTCTCTCTCGTCTTTTATCTTCTTCTTCTCTTCATTTGGGTAGTTTTGGGTTAATTTCTGCTTTTATATAAATACACACAATACATGTGTATATATAACTTTCTGGGAAAGATCACTTGTGAAGAAGAGATCATTAATTAAAAATTAGAAGCTTGATTATTCATCGGCTAGGTAGCAATGGTGGATCTCCAAACGGTGTGTTGCATGTGCGGCGACGTGGGTTTCCCTGACAAGCTTTTCCGCTGCAACAAATGCCGTCACCGCTTCCAGCACTCGTATGCCTCATCACCCTTCATCATCATCATCATCAGTTGTTGTATGACACACACATGGATATAGGTCCACCATAAAAAGTTATATATATGCACACAAACACGCGATATGATATGATCACACCCACATGACCTGTATTTTTTTGTACATGTATGTGCATATATATATATATATGTATGTGTATATTGATAGGTACTGTTAACTGAATAAGATGAAAAGCCAAACTTCTAAAAACACACCCACACCCAATTAACCAACCTAGGATAATTATATACATACATACATATATATTATATATTATATATGCCTTGTATAGTGATATTGGGCATCACTATTATGGAAGTATATATACCACAATAACAGTCCCTTGGAATATATCTTAGCTTGGTTACTCAAATATATATTTATAATCATCATCATCATCATCATCATCAAGGAATATGTTCATCATTCTATCATATTAAATGTATAGTTTTCCTTTTCAATCCCAACCCATGTATGCGAATTTCAGTACTTTTTTTTTTTCTTTCTTTCTTTTTCTCAATTGCGCTTGTTACAAATACATCATAGTTATATATATGTGTAAATATATATTGTTAAGAAAAAATAACTAACATCAGAGACAACTAGCACCTTTTAATTAAGTTGGCACTTAGTCATGATTAAGAAATTAGTTAATTAATTAATTAACTTTTTTTCCTTTTTTTTATGCTAGGTACTGCAGCAACTATTATAGCGAATACGCTGAGCCAGTTCAAGTGTGTGATTGGTGCCAAAGTGAAGAGAAAAGCTCAAGACACGGGGGCTCGTCGAAGAAATCGGCGGCCGGAGTCGATTCGGGGGTGTCGAACCGATCGGAGTACAGCTGCGACAAGATCAAGCAGCACGTGGACCACCGCGAAGACGGCGGCAGCGGCAGTTCCGATCAGAAGGGAAAGAACCCGGCCAGCGGAGCGCCGTCGCCGAGGACCGCCACGCGCAGGTACAAGCTTCTCAAGGATGTCATGTGTTAAATGGAAGATCTAGTACTAGTAGTGCTTGCAAGGGGAAAAAAACTTTCAGGTAGTTATCAATAATTAGCTATATATAATATAATATAATATATTATAATATAAATAGAGCCCTTTTTAAGGTCTTTCATGGGCTTATGTTAATAGCAACAAATTAATGTCAAGTATAAGTGCTCTAGTTTCTCTATTATGCTTGTTTATGTGTATGTTTTCCTTTTGATGTTTGGGCAATGTTACGTTATGTTATGTTTTCTTTCTCTTTTTTTTTTTCCTTCACTTCTTTCTGCAATAACTACTTAGTAAAATAATGTTAAGTTTGTTTAGTCTCCAAAATCAATAGCAATATCATCAATATAAGTTTAATTCCCATACTATTGTCTCTTTTTTTTGCAACCATTTAGGCTTCTTTAAACTTTGTATATAAGGATATAATTAGTTACGTCTTATGAACGTCTTAATTAAAACATAAAATTATGAAGAGAAACTATTCTATCAAAATTAATTAGATGTCTTGTACTAATTATAATTACCCAATTAATAATATTTGTTTGGGGTTATTTTAGTACTTAGCTTTGTTCGTTTGTTTGTTATTTTTTGTAATTTCCTTTTTTTTTTCTTTCTGGGTTTGGGCCTTCTGGGTGTTCGTAATGCTAGAAAAAAAAAACAATAGTAGGGATTTTTTAAGTGAAGATCTCTTTGAGGGGAAATTCCAAGTTGCTAGTTATAGCTTAGCTCTTTCACTGCCTTGTGGAGTCTCTTAAGGAGAATTGAATGCATTTGGTCTTCGATCGGCCAAAGAATTCAAAGTACCTAAAGCCTGCTATGACTTTTTACAGATTCATTGAAAGGCCTTTAATGGCTCGGTCCCCTAGTCCCTTGTTTGGACACTATAACAAAAAAAGAGTAAATTAAAATTAAAAACAACGACAAATTAATTAATTAATTAAAAAATTATATAGTGCCACTAATATATGGTTGGAGTTAAGGAGATTTCTTTCTCTTGTTAATTAATTAGTCACTTAAATTTCTTGTGGCCAACCATGAAACATTTTGTTCAAAAGATTTTCTTTTAATAAAGAGATCTAGGAGAAATGAGTAGTGTTATACACGCGCGCGCACACATATATAAGACTACTACGTGTGATATATGTGTATATACAAGGATATGCATGATCAAGTGATGAATTATTAGTAGAATTAATAAGTGGCTGATGTTGAATCTGGCTAGGACATTCACTGAATTAAGTAAAACTTGATTTTTTTTTTTCTCGTGTTGGTACTGTGTCGACCCATTCTATGAAATATCTCCAAAGTACATAAGCCGAGAGGATAGTGTCCAAATTTTTACTGTACTTGTTTTGGCCATTTATGGGAAACCAACAAAACCCTTTCTTATTGGAGCTCTTGAACTTGTACCATCTTGCATGCCACATCAACTCTCTATCAACCTACTTTTTTTTCTTTATATATAAATACATACATAAATAATATGATATTGCTTTTCAATCCATCTCTAATAATTCTTCTCCATTTTCTGGCCCCCATAAACATCCACAAATCGTTTTTTTCCCATTAGGGATTTGATTTTCATTGCTCTATATTATATAGCTACCTATTCTCTCTCTCTTCCTCCCTCTCTCTCTCTCTATAAATATATATATGCATATATATATGTATATGTTTATAAATATATATCATTGTATCGTTTAGTTTCTCTTGGTCCTTTTGTGGTTTTCTGTCACCGAATTTAAAGCTTAAGGAAACACAACTATAAATGAGACATGATGACTCCAAAGAGGGTTTTCTCATTCATTCATGGTCCACTCTTTATTCCTTTATTTACAAACTATCATCAATTCTAGTCACATGCATGGTAACTTTGGCTTCATCCACTTTGACGCTTTTTCATTGTCGTTTTAATTCACAAGTAACTTGTAAATATATCATCCTGCAAAAAACACATGCAATAATACGATTTTCACATGTTTCAATATTTGCATGTCTTCCTTGTTTTTATTTTCTAATATAGCTTTTCTCATTCTTTGCGCCCCACTATAGAATTTATAGTCATAATATATAAACGCACTATTAAGTAGATCAGCCTTATTCCATGGGATTGTCAGATAGATACATGTTCTACACATGGATGCAAAGTTCTTACTAGCTACTTAAGTCTTTGGAGTGAAGAATGTAATCTATTACAGTATGTTGGATGTACATTAATGCGCATATGGGTTTAGTACTTAATTTCCTTGTTTGAATATTATATATATATATATATATATATATATGCATGTGATCATAAACCAAGATTATATTTTGGTATCCTCGATGATTTTTTTTCTTCTTGGGTGTCCGCTTTTCTTGTTTCTAGAGCTCGAATTGTGTGTGTGTGTGTGTGACAGAGAGAGAGAGAGAGAGAGACTAAATATTGCAAGCTGTGATGAATCATCTTTCCTTATAAATTAACGACTATTAACAAGGGTGCATATATATATATATATATATATAATATTTATTTGTCACCCTGAATAACTAGATATAGTTTACTTAGGTTTTTACCATTATTAGTGACGAAATTTGGAAAAAAAAAAGTATTATTTATTATCATAAACTAAGGCATTTAACACATTTCTTTTATTAGTTCATATATAATTGTTTTTGTTTTAAATCTGAAGGGTTCATATTACCGATCCCACATATAATTCTAAATATATTCAATTATTAGGTGTTTGGGTACGTAGTTCTAACTAACTTTACTACAATATTTTCTCTAAGAAAATTTAAATTAAAATTTGGTTAGAACTGTATTTTAGGGTTCCAATTGCGTTCCAAATGTCCTGTTTTTCCTAGTTTATCCAGATAATAAAATTAAAGACACCGGCCTACTCATAAACCTCCACGTCTAAACAATAGTGCATCACGCTTTAAAAAGATATGTTAGACATATATAGACAAATTATCATAATTAATCTTTGAATGATGTTTAGTTTATGCGCTTTCTTTTCCCCCCAAGATAAATAGTCGGATTAATTAATTATGATTAATGTTGAATTGGTTAATGGAATCTTTATTTTGCTTAACAAGATTTTGTGGTACCACTCTTGAACTGTGGCTTATCTAACGATTATTGACTCCTCTAATACGACATGACTTGGAGGCCATTATCATCGATATGTCAACTCTTGATCACCACCCCAAAATCAAATCTCTTTTAAAGCGTTTAATTACCTCATGATGTCAGTGATTGTGGGAAAGAGAAAATGATATCACAAACCATTACTATATTAATCATGTGATTTTAATACTCCCTTTGATATCTAAAAGATGATCACGACCACATTATTTTATACAGAAGTTTACGAGTCAATTATACTTTTTACTACTTCGGATGGAATTGATAGATGTATATAGTTTATGACTTGGGTAAAGGCGTCTACATAAAGATGATAGTGTGCCTTTTTTTATATATATAATGTTGATCATGGACATTCTTGTTAGTCAAAGTCTTCTTAAGAATTAATTAAAAAATTGAACAACAATTCGGAGAAGAAAAGGACATTTTATCACGTAGAATTCGTAGTGGGAAGGGTTTTAAAATGAACAAATCTTGTTTTCTTATAAGTTGCTTCATTAATGTTTCATTCTTATTTGCAGTGGCAAGTTTTTGCTTATTTAAAAAAATTTCTAGAGAGAGGGGATCTCTAAAAGGAGAGCAATCTTTATCTTGTGTGGAAAATCATACTTTAATTTTGACTTTTGTGCAAACGATCAAAATGATCCTATATATTTGGGTTTTGGTTTTTATATATATAACAGTAGTACTACTAAATATACTTTGTGAGATCTTGATTAAAAATTTTTTGTGCACCTTTTCTATTGAACTATTTTCATATACTTTTTAGAAACATTATAAGATTATTAATAATTATCTTCTCTTGAAAGTTCTAAATGTTGGCGGGCCAACTATTAAATGTATGATTGATTCCTCCATACGCAAGGTGATAGACATTAGCGCATGATGCTATTTTCATCGACAAAAATCGTAAATTTATTTCTTAATTAATCAATTTATTACATTTTTTTCTTTATATATATTTCTTGCAATGTCAACTGTTTCCAATAGTTCCTCTAAAATAGATCCAAAGATTTCGTTTTCGAGGTCCCAGCGATCTTTGATTTTGATCCTTTTCTCTTTCAATACAAAATATATATTACTATAATAGGTTCAAGAACCCACAATAATTTGGACTTAAATTAATAAATTTTCTAGTGTTATCAACAGCAAACAAGATTTGTTTTTCACAGCAGTACCACAATTAAGAAAACAGTGGGTCTCAATCCCAAAAATACACTACATGCTAGACTACCACCTATAACTTTAAGAGTAGTAGGGTTTTCACTTCATAAGATAAAAAGGGTTGTTCTTATTCAATAGTACTAACTGGCAACGATTGGGGACTTCAGGCAGCTGCTGTTGAAAAAAAGTATTGATGTTATTTTTGCCGTGCCTAGTGTACAACTGGAGGATATATATATATATATATTTTGGAATTGTATGTTTGCTTTCTTTTGCAGAGAAAAGAAAAAAAAAAGAAGAGGAAGAAGAAGAAGAAAGGAAAAGAACTACCACTTACGCAAAGTTACCATCCATGAGAATATATGATCTATCTACTTCCCAACAACCCACCCAACAGTCGTTTATTTTTTATATATTTATGTGTATGTATGCATGTGACTATCTATCTATCTATATATATATATATATATATAGATGTGTAATCAATAGTTTAGGAAGGTTATCTCATCAAAATCACTTTAAAATGATAAAATATACCAAAGTGACAGAATTAAATGCGATAGTTTAACTGAATTTCCAGGGTCTTTTTTTGGTAAACTGCCATAAAATTCTTCATACATAGACATAGACAAATATAGAAAAATTTAAATGTGATCATCAGACTGGTTGGGTGGATTTTAGGGATTTTCTTAATCAAAGTTTAAGTGAGTTGATTTTAAATCTAATCTATCCAATAAATCCAAACTTAAAGCAACCCACGCAATAAAATTTTGGGTATATTAGGTGAGTTGATCAGATTGAACATAACGAAAAAGAAAAAAAAATAAAACTACCAATTTAGCAAAACAAGAAATATATAAACAAAAAGCTAAAATTTTCACATATTGAATGTCTAACAATGTTCAAATACATAAGTGATACCTAAAAAACAAAACATAATAAAAATTGGGAAAACAATATCTTTTTTAGTCAATAAATATCAATCACAACCAACATGTTGCATAATTGCCAATCTCTAACTCCTAGCATCCTCACTCTAATATTCTCTATGTTCGTAATGCAAGATCTATCACCTAGCATAATAACTTTTTAAATAATTAATGTAAAATATATATCTTCTAAAGCAAGAGATGATAAATGCACTGTGTAACTTTTTTCAGATTCCTCTTCCTCTTATAGGCTTGCACTTCATCCATGTATAACACTACAAAAAGAAGACCATTTAGAGACGACATTTATCGTCGCTTAAATAAAAAAAGTCGTCTCTAAATTTTTTAAGCGACGACATTTTCGTGGCTAAATGTCGTCGCTAACGTATGGTAACTAAAAATATTTAGCGACGACATTTTAGTCGTCGCTAATTATGTTTTAGTACTTTGTTCATCGCAACAAATTCAGCGACGACATTTGTCGTCGTTAAAAATATCAACGACGACAAATGTCTTCGCTGTGTTAGCGACAACAATTAAATCCTTTTTTTTTTAACAGATTGCTCTAAAATTTCATCCCTGGCCATAATAAACCCTGCAAGCAAATAACTACCAAGTCACAGATATATTTTCTCGTCACACTATAATAACTAAAAAAGTTTAATATAAATAAAATATAACTGTATAGACAATACGGTTATATGTACATTAAGTCAACAAGTCTGAATCATAAAAATATAAACTAGTCTCCTAAATTATCGGTTTCTCTATCATTATCATTGTTTTCTTCGTGACGTGGATAGGAAGACATAAAAGGTGGAGGTGATGGTGGTGGTGGGGGTGGTGGAGGAGGGGGAGGCATTGGTAAATCTAAATCCGGCAGTAGACGCTTAAATATTGCTGTCATTTGATTTTGATATTGAGCCATTTGATTTTGATATTGGGTTTGTTGTGTGTTATACCGAGATTGTTCCTCCATCCATTGTTGCACCTGTGGAGGTACTTGTGACTATGAACGAGCCTCCTCAAGAGTAGTTGCTATAAGAATGTCTTTTCTCATCCTCGGGCCCACTCCTTTCCTATGCCCTCTGTGTGATCCAAGCACATTCTCTGCAATCTCTTCTTCATTCATGAGATGTGTTGTCTGAGATGCGCTCGAACTAGAAGCAGAAGCAGATGCAGCAGCAGCAGTAGCTTGGGTTTGTTGAGTATGCATCTGAAGCATTTCCTTCTGCAAATTCCATTTAACAAAATAAATTACAATCCAACTTAAAATTTCATAACTAAAACTAAATAAGTTATATGACTTATGTATCTAGCCTTTGCAGCGTCATTAACCCATCTGCCATCAGAATATTGATGACATTGACGCCAATTTTCCAAAATTGAAAGCAACTCACCAGTTTTCGGATTTCTCTACAGAAGGGATAGGCTTGTGTTAGAACAATACATATCTTAAAGAAAAAAATGAAACATAGTTTAATAAATTTTTATTTACTACCTTTTGATATCTTAAATTAGCATACGATTGCGTTCCATGACGACTTGGTTGCTTTACATTTGCTCTGTTTCTTTTATTTGTCACCGACCTTCTTTGTTACATTGATTAATAATTAAAATTACTACGGTATATCAAAATATGCAACAATCATGAGAAATAGAGTTTATAACTTTAAACCTGAAAAGCTTCGCTGCAGAAGCGATCACAAGCAGCCTCCCAATCAGCTTGTGTTCGTACATTGTCGGGACGTTGCTTCTTCACGTTAACTACATTTTTTGTCCCCCCTAATTGTCTGAAATATTCATGAAGGTCATTTTTCCATTCCTTATACCGGTCTTGTGCATTACGATCTATTGATGCCGTCGATATAGGAGTCAAATCAAAATCAAAAAGATCCTATAATTTCATTATAAATATCACAATTAATACAAGGTCGTTAAAATTATATATTATAAATAAAAAATGAAATAATATTACCCGTGTTTGAGGTAAAATTTGATCCTTGTATATCGCGGGAACCTTCTTCCAACTATCATAATATGGAGGAATTTTGGATCGCACCGCCTGACTTATACAATTACTTAAGCGGGCTGCATTGTCCCCTAAGCCTTTATATGTCTTTCCTTCAATGTCTAGGAATACTGGAAGTTTTCCTTTACTAGCACCAACAATCTTGTGGACTTCCTTATTCTTTGTGCGTCCACGAACCTTCTTAGCGGCAGCCGGTACTGAAAAATAAAACCAAAAAACAAGACAATGCAAGAGTGTTAGATTTTATATAAAATCTATAATACATTTGATAGAAGACATTGTATTCAGTCATACCTAACTCACAATCTGCTGGAAGTCTTCTTGGCCCTGGTGGAGGCTCTGCACCTCCAGAAGATCCAACACACGTAGCAACGGGTCCAGTTATTCTAATCACCTATTGCAAACAACTTACTTAGACATTATTTATTAAAAAACTTAATATAAAAAAAGGAAGTTCAATGAGAACTAGAAGTAATGGAAACAAGTTAAATTTATAAGTACATTATTCGTCATCACTAGTACTCTCGTTGTCAGTTTGTTCAAAACTGGTATCATCGTCTTCATCTTCATTTTCTGTGCTTGTATCATCGTCGTACTCCAGTAAAGTATCATCCATCTCAAGGTCAACCTCAATGCCATCATTTCCATGACCCACTTCGATTAATGTTGCATTCTCAACGACATTAGGATTAACATCATTTCTTCTAAATGTTATTGACTCCAAATTGGGTAGCTCAACTACAAGTTCAAAATTTGAATAATCATCTTGCAGCACCTCAACTAAACTAGAATCTTCTTGTTCGATGTCAGGAAGATTCCACACATGTCGATGCCCAAACTGTTGGACCACTTTCCAATTAGGGCCATTAAGTTGATCTTCAAGATAAAACACTTGTTTTGCTTGTGATGATAATATAAAGGGATCATCTTTATAAGCCTCGGCATTAACAAACACACTTGTGAAGTTTTTATTATTTAAGATTCTTTTCTTTCTTGGATCTGCGTCAAACCATTTACACTTAAACAACACAACCGAACAATCATTCATATATCGAAGTACCAATACATCTTCTAGCCGACCGTAATATATGTTGTCATCAACACCAGGTACAAAAACCCCACTGTTTTGTGTTTTTCGCTGAACATCACGATTGTTGCACACAAACTTGACCCCATTTACCACACAAGCAGAGTATGATAGTGTAGTGTCATTGGGACCAGACGCCAATGCGAGCAATTCATCAGTCGCCTCCGGTGAATGATTTTTCCGTAAATGGTACACCTATAATGAGAAAATTATTATTGTTACTAAATCTTTAAATATGATTTTTCGCCTAAAAAGATTAAAAATTTTTTTTACCTTTTTGTAAAACCACGTCGAAAATTCATCAATCTGAACCTTATTCAGGTTTCTTCTACCAGTAATTTCAAACTCACGCATGTGTTCCCTATACATGAAATGGGTCTCATAAAATTTATGCTATACTACATACTAGAAAGTGAATAATTAAAGAGTTAAACTTACTCTATGTATCTTCGGATCTCTTGGCAATTGTTTAAAATATACCACTCGGCCTTCTTCCTTAATTGCTCATTTAAATGAGTTGCTACAATCTTTCCCATTGGTCGACATTGTGATTGGAAGACCGATATCGTTTTCTTTAGAGCAGAATCATGATTAGGCAGGTTCCTTTTAGGCCGATTGAATTTAGTTTCGATACCATGAAAGTAACGTGAACAGAAAGTCAATGCCTCATTTACAACATAAGCTTCTGCAATTGTTCCTTTCGGTCGTGCTCGATTTCTAACATATTGCTTAAGTGACCCAATATACCGCTCGAAAGGGTACATCCACCTTGTATGAACAGGACCCCCTTGCATGGCTTTTTCCGGCAAATGCAAAGCCAAGTGAACCATTATATCGAAAAATGCGGGCGGAAATATTCTTTCCAACTTGCATAATATTATGACAATTTCGTCTTCAGCTTTCTCTAAATCAGAGATCTTTAGGGTTCTAGAACAAATTTGTTGAAAGAAATAACAAAGTTCAGTAATTGTATTAGTGATCTCTTTCTTTAGAAATGGACGAATACCGACCGGCAAGAGACGTTGCATGATGACATGACAATCGTGCGATTTAAGTCTAGTGATCTTACCATCAACATCGACGTTCTTTTTCAAATTTGCAGCAAACCCATCAGGAAACTTAACGGATTTAATAAAGGAACCAAATTGTTTCCGTTCTACAGGAGTTAAAGTGTAGTCTGCATGAGGTTTCATCCATCGATCCCCATCCTTATAAAGATGCAATTCATTCCTTATTTGCATGTCAGCTAGATCCATTCTTGCTTTGTCTGTGTCCTTTGACTTCCCATCAATATTCAATATTGTGCCCAACAAGCTATCACAGACGTTCTTCTCAATATGCATGACATCTAAGTTGTGTTTTAGCAACAAATCTGACCAATATTCCAATTCAAAAAATATACTCTTTTTCATCCAGTTTAACTCGTTAGGTTCTCGCCTACATTTTTTGCCACCAAAATCAATGTGCTTGCTTGGTAATCTACGTCGCACACGTTCTAACTGATTTAATATTTCAATTGTAGACAAGCGTGGAGGCGGGGGTCTTTTCTCAACCGTACCATCAAATTGTTTGTCTCTCCTCATGATATTTGAAGTTGGAAGGAATCGTCGATGGCCTATATAACACATCTTACTCCTTAAACGCTTAGAAGGAGTATGCATGTTGCACGTTGGACATGCGTTGTATCCCTGGCCACTCCAACCTGACAAACTACTTCGAGCAGGAAAATCATTGATAGTCCACAACAACGCAGCATGCATCCTAAATGATGCATTAGCGTAGGCATCATGAATTACCAATCCATGCTCACAAAGCTCTTTCAACTCATCTACAATTGGTCTCAAAAACACATCTATATCCTTTGCAGGAGCATTAGGTCTCGGAATCAACAAAGTCAACATCAAGTATGGTTCCTTTGTACAAAGCCATGGAGGTAGATTATATGTTGAGAAGATAACTGGCCACATACTATAAGGTTGACTCATATTTCCAAACGGACTAAACCCATCAGCCGCTAAACCTAAACGAACATTTCTTACTTCAGAAGCAAAATCAGGATACCTACGATCAAATGCCTTCCATGCCTCTCCATCTACTGGATGTTGCAAAACGCCTTGCGTAGATTGACCAAAACCATGCCATCTCATATCTCTTGCAGTATGTCTTGACGCATACAAACGCTTCAACCGATCCTTTAAAGGGAAATAGCGTAATACTTTATGTGGCACTCTTTTTCTCTTTGTGTTTGGATTCACCCATCGACTCTCACTACATATAGGGCAAGTGTTTCTATCAGCATATTCTTTCCAAAATAAAGTACAATCGTACTTGCACACATGAATTGTCTCGTAACCTAAACCCAACTTGCGTAACTTCATCTTGGCCTCATAATGTGAAGCAGGAATATTATTCCCCCCTGGTAATGCCTCCTTTAAAAGCTTTAGCAAAGAGTCAAAAGATTTGTTGGTCCATCTATGAAGCACCTTTAAATGCATTAATTTTACTAAAAAATCAAGAAATGAAAAGTTTTCGCATCCAGGATACAACTCTGCCTCAAGCTCAACAAAAAGTTTTTCAAACTGCCCAGAATTGTATTTTCCGGTTGGACTTGACTCTTCTGGTTCGACATGATTGTTGGTCCCCACTACATAATCTAAGAATTTCACATCTTGTCAGTAGATTGTTCATGTGTTTCATAACCATTAATGTTCGCATTATAAGATTCTCCATGGTATATCCACGTAGTATATGTTCGACTAAATCCCTTGTCAATTATATGAGCTTCAACCACTGGTAATGTTTGCATTGTTACATTCAAACAATTAATGCATGGACAACTAACTACCCCATCCTCATTCATGTAGTTTTTTGCTCTTTCCAAAAATGCCATTACACCATTCCAGTATTGATCAGAAAAGCGATCATTTTCAAAAATCCAACTCTTGTCAATCGTCATATTGATGTTTTCAATCCTATTATCAAATGTAATATAACTCATAAATATGAAAAATTTTCTACTAAACAAATATAGTTACACAATATTTTTCAGCATGTGAGTGGACTATTTTTCCAACATTCTTCCACCAAGCAATGATTTTAACAATCATTTTCTGCATTACATGGCTTAGTTCTGATATTGCATCTGAATTGAATTGTACAGTTATATTTTTTTTGTTCACTCTCTTAATAAATTGTACTTTTAAATTAACTTGGTGTTTCTCGTTCAAAATTTCCTGGACTGGTAGTGTTGGTTGTTTATAGATACAAATATTATTGCCCCTATTAAGGCACACAAAATGCTTTTTAAGTCTGATCAGCTAGGAAGCATTTGTCCAAACCTTTCATTTAGATTAATTAAAGCCTGTTTGGTTACTGCGTTTAAACTGAGCATTCGAACTAAATTTTAAATTTTGGTGAGAAAAATTTTGTAGCAAAAATGTTTGAATTATGAACTACACGTAACATAAGAATGTGAGGCTAAGTTATCAATGTTGATTTAAAGGTCCAAGCTAATTTAGTTAAAGGGTGTCCCTCTTGACATTGTTGTGTCAAATTTGATAGGGAACTGAAGATGATGCAGCACCTCAACTAAACTAGAGTTAGTTTTATAATTGAACTCGTGACGAAAGAAAGGGAACCAATAATTTGTTGCTCAGGATATGGTTGTGACTCCTTGATGTTCTCAAGAGTTAAGCAAAGGGCTAAAGCTGAAAATCACGCCGTACTAGTATTTCTCTTTTTTAAAATCTTTGTTAGTTGGTTGATCCTTAATCTGTTATATTATAAGTGATAGACTGATGGAGAAAATCTTACCAACATGTGGCTCGGCCATATATTGAATTTCTGTCTTTGTTACAACTTTATGAGAAAGTTGGAATAATGGGAAAAAAAAAAAGAAAAGCAAACAAATAAATATTGACTGCATCTTCAATATTGCCAGGCCCAGCACTGACCATAAAGAGAAGTCTAGGACTAGCATCGGGCAAAGAGAAAAATCAAGGCTCAGCACGGACAGCAGAGAGAAATCAAGAACCAGCACTGACAAGAGGGAGAAGTCAAGAAGGAGCATTGATCGGCAAGGAAAAGCGAGGAACAACATAGATCATTCAGAGAGAGCACGAAATAGCTTCAACCGGTTAGTTTAATCATCAATTCTTTAAGGTTAGTAGAAAATTTTGTAAGGTAGAAAAATAGTCCACAAATATTGTTACACAATAGTCCACTCACAAGAATTAAGGTCTAAAAAACAGAGAGAGAGAGTCTGAGATACAATCTCTCCATAGACAAAAAGTTTTTCAAACTGCCCAGACAAATCTCAGAGGAAATCCAAGTAGGAAAGTTGAACAAAAAAAAAAAAAAAAGCCCTTACTTGCTGCGGCGACAACGAATCTCTGGTGTGGAAAACAGCAACAATCCAGCCAAAGACACTGTCTAGCTCCGGCGGGGCTCGTACGGGTCGCAAAGTGTTGTTTCAGACGAGAGACGATTGATTCCTTTTCAGACGAGATGAAGAGGCTGAAATTTTCTGAGCTGAGAAGCGGGTGAGGGGAAAGCTGGGTTTTGGGAATATATATTCTCTTTTAGCGATGACATATGTCGTCTCTAAATATATACATACCAAAACGACAACGTATTAGGATTCAACGACGACATTTATCGTCGCTTAATATGCAAAGACCGCGAATTTATGGCGCGTGTTTGGGAATTTCAGCGACGAAATTTTTGCATATATTCAGCGACGATTAAGTCGTCGCTAAATATAATAAACGACGACAAATATCGTCTCTAAAAATTTTAGTACACAATTACAAAATCGTATTCTGCACAGATTTAACGACGACAATATCGTCGCTGAAGAATAATTTAGCGACGACAAAATGTCGTCGCTAAAATTTTACTCGCTAAATCATATAATTGTTGTAGTGTATTCTCTAAGCTCTATAGGCTCCTCCTCCTCAGACATGGACCAATTCTTTGAACTAATCAAAGCCTCAATCATCAAAGGCTTTTTTATTTTTTATTTTTTAAAGGATTGTGTAGTCTAATATGTAGTCTGAATTAGAAAGTAGAAAGCAAAAAAAAAAATAGAAGTATAGAGATAAAGAGAAGTCTTTATAAATTAGGTTAGTTTTTTAAGTATAAAATTATATTAAAATTACAATATATATAATAAATATTTTATATATTATTTTATGTTGGGTGGATTCAGATTATGAAAAACTTAACCCAAACCTGCCCAATAAAAAATTGGATTGGGCGGGTTAATGAAAATTCTTATTTAGATTTGTCGGATTCGGATTATTTTAGATTTTATTGGGTGGTTAAGTCAAATTTATTAGATTATCAAATTTTTTGTTCGCCTATAGAAAAATTTACATTTTCTACTATGTATTTTGAGGCTATTTAAAGCCTATACATTGCGCTTTGAACTATTGTAAATTTATTCCTTTAAATTGTTAATTTATGTTCATCTACATCCTTTATCCATCGACTATCAACTGTTCATTTTGGTAAACAAAATGCAACAATTAAAAATGTGGGGCATAAAAATATAAAAAACTAATATAAAGTTTGTATATACATTTATATATATAAATTTCTATGATACAATATTGATTTACTATTTTAATAGTTGGATGAATTTTTCGATGGTCAAATTTATAAATGCCAGTACTAATTAGCACGCAATATTAAAATGCGCTCATTCATATCCAACAATCAAAACATTAATTCAATGAATAAAATAATATTAGCTATTGGTGGTAAAAAAAATAACATTTACTACTATAAAAATAAATTTGCCACATATATTAACAATCTTCACTTTCACTTTTCCTTTCTTTGCTTTCGCTTCTATTTTCCCATACATCCATTCCTAAATATGTTTATTATATACGGTGATCGCCGCCGTCCAAGAGTGTAAGAATTAAAATCATGGCCGCCCATGTTGATCATATGATGATTTTAATAATCAGAAAATGACCAAAGAAAGACTCAACGCTGACTTCGCCTGTGTCTAATAGTACTATGTGCACCTGACAATTTTAATCAATTTCGTAGATGAAATTTAAGAATCGATAGTACCACGATCATAAGATACTGTGTACAGAGAAAATAAAAAAAGTAACAGAACAGAAAAAAAAATTAAATAAAATAAAAAGATCGTGAAGTATTGGGTGGCCAACAAATTTGGTTGGTGAGCCAGTTATATCACTTGATGTAGACTTCCGACTTTCCAATCATACTCCGCGGTAAGTACAAAAACAACTAATTAATGTACAGTTAGGTCATCACTTTTTAACCATCAAGGTTTTAACCGTATAATTTTAACCGTTATAGGGGGTGTTTGGAAGGTGGTGGGAACTGATGGTGGGAACCACTTTTACTGTAGCATGTGAAAGCTTTACACTGTAGCAATTTTTTAAATTGTTATTGTAGCATGTGAGAGCTTTATACTGTTTATAACTGAGTTTGTGGTTCCCACCACAATGCCAAACAGGGGGATAATGTAAAATTTTTATAAAATATTTAATAAAATAGTTAAAATTATTTTTATTATGATATATAAAATTTTTCTATTATATTAATTTTTTATTATTATTATAATATATATAAGTTTTATATTATTTGTAACTAAAAAAATAGTTTAAATTACTTTTACCAAATTACCATAAAGATCTCTATGAAATAAAAACCCTCAAGTAGCTGATAATTGATAAATAATTATTGGGAATTAGTTAACCATTAATACATCACGTAAGCATGGAATCAAATAACACATGAAAATTATGTTATAAAACTTGAGGAATATCTAAAGGAAAATTTATGTGATAATATTCCTTTTTTTTTTCCTTTTCTTACCTAACGGTCTCTACATTAAAAGATATAGGTTTAATTGAGGGGGTTAAATCTTGACATTATTTCCATGTTTATTTTTATAAACGATAGATTTTCATCTTTGTCCTAGAATATTTAATATGCACCTAACTAAATATATTATCTATCTAGAAGCCACATGAATAATATTGTCTTAACAATATTGGTTTCTATGGGAAATATGAAAATAGCCTTGTCCTTTTCATGGTATTATGAATAACAATATTTATAATTGTTGTTTTGTCTCCAATTAAGAATTGTGCCGGGCTCTCTTCTTAGGAATATATTGGCTTCAATGGACGATATTGAAATGTACGTTTCATAATCTTATATGATTTAGCTTATATTAAGCGCAGCCCTAACCAAACAGCATCCAAGAAATCATAAAATTAATTGATCTAATTAACTGGATTAGTGACTAACAATGAGATTAGATGGTTTTGATGTCTGACCTTAAAAAATTAAATTAATTGGAACTTTTCATGGATATCTTCAACTATGGACAAACACATGATACCTGCGTTGTATTCATCACGTTATAACTAGAAATATGGTTTCAATCATTAAATAAAATATAAAATAAAATCGTCAAAAGACTAGAACTAAGTTTTCTACCAAAAATCGATTAGCTTTCAAGTAAGCAATAGATCATAAAGCATATATATTTTTAATTAACAATCATAATCTATTATAGATACTCACCATTTTTTTCATAGAATGTGTTCATGGTGGTAAAAGGTTAAAAAAAAAAATTAGTGAAAACGAACAAGAAGTCAAAAAGAGTAGTGTCAATCCCATATTTTGCTAACATGAAAGAATAATATTGATGTGTGTGTATATAAATTCTATCAGGGTCGTCCAGAACCCTTTACTTGGCAGTTAACACATGCTATATGAATAATTACATGCAAGAGAAAAAATGTATCAAATTTAGCAAAAACCAGAATGAAGCTAGGGCCAAAATTGACGATCTAGTACTTTTTCTGGGAAAATTCATGGCCTGATTTGTTGATAAATCGGATTCCGACAACGAGCCCACATTAAAATTAGGGTTTGATCCATAAAGAGCTTGAACTCCTTGTATGTCATCAATCTGCAAGTCCACTTTTTTCTCTCTAGGCTTCAAAGTTGGGTACATAACAGCCTCTTTGACTGAGCTATGCGCTAACCCTAGCAAATGCCCAATCTCATGTGTCGCCACCGACTCCAAGTCCATCGCCACGGCTGATTTCTCCATTCCAAAGTCCACCGCCCACCTCTCCGCCGCATCGAGGTGGAACTTCCCGTTCTCGGGCGAAAATGAGTGCGCCAAAACCCCAAGAACCCCATCGAAAGGCTCGGAATCGCCATGCTCACCGCTGTAAAACCCTATTTTGATGTCGGCGTAAATGTAGTCTTCCGTCAAGGTGAAACTCACCGGTATAACAGACGCCCACCGGGCAAAAGCGCGCTTAAACACCGCTCTTATCTCCGACCGGCTCAGATATCGAATTGTGTAGTCAGGCGAGAAGGAGTACGTGAGTTTCATCGGCATGCGCCGCGCCCACCGCGGCTTTCCGGGAAAATACACGTAATGCCTCGTCTCGCCATGCAACGTAAAAGTACTAATTGTGTCCGGAACACCGCATCTCGGAGCTGAAATTTGAGAAATTGTGTCGAAATCGAGCTTACCGGAAGGTGAAAGTCCAAGGTTCGATTGGAATCGAAGGATTGCCGACTCGAACGAGGAGTCAAATAAGTCGGTGAAATTAGCATTTTCCGACAAGAGGTAGCCAAAGCGGTGAAGGTAGGCTTTGAGCTCGGAAATGCCATTTACATGGCTTCCTCTTTGAGCTTTGATGAAGCTTTCAATGTTGTATTTTTGCCATTTGGTAATTGATGGGTTTAATGTGTTTATTTGTGGCAAGAATCTAGAGGTGGAAAGACATATTGCTGGGAATAAATTGAAAAGAAAGAAGAAAATGAAGGGGAAAAGAAGAGAATTTTGGGTGCTCAAGAAGAAGAGAAACATGGTGTGGTATTATTATGTGTGGTTGAAGTTTCGAATGGTTTGGAGGGAAAGTGCATGTAACTTCACTTTAAATGAAGTGTCAAATTTCGTAAACCAAAAGGGTAATTCTATAATTGGAATTTGAAGATATGAATGCGATGTTATTATGACGAAGTTTAACTAATGTTAATGAGATTATAATTATAGTGAAAACGGTCATTAAGTGATATTTTGAAGAATCTGCGAAATGGTGGCAGGCCCTTTTCGCCGGGACATATATAGAATATATATGATATATATTGACTCTTAGGTTTAAGGCCTTGACGGTTGGTGCATGAACCAAAGTCGTATATTCTCTTAATTAGATATAATTGCTCTTCTTTTGGTAATCATAGTGACCTCCTCAGTATATTACTAAATGGGATCATATGCATATGATTGATTAACAAATAACGCAATAGAAACGGGAGAGATATAGTCACTTTTTCACATTTCTCTTATATATCGTTGTTGACTTTCAAAAAAAAATGGTGTTACTAGTAATTTTATTTCAGAATATAAGATCATATGTCTTTGCATGTTTGTTATTTTTATAGTATTAATGTTAATGAAAATCAGCTGCTATTTGCCCGTATAATATAGTCCAAGCAAAGAAAAGAAAGAAAAAATGTTTTTGTGAAAAACGTCGTACATTACATGTTGAAGTAAGAAATGTAAGGTGTCACGTGATATTTATTTTATGCGATAATAATATCATACACTATAAATAAGTTTTTATTTTTTGTTATACCTTTCTAAGGTAATTTTTATATAAAATAAATTGTTGCATTTTACTTTTACTCTTACGTGTTACATATTAAGAAAACTGAAGAAAAACCTTAAAAAGACCTAAGGTAACAAAATACCAAACGAACATATTGGTTAAATTTTATTTTTTTTTTGGTCGCTTCCTAGCTAGCTATAGAAGCACTTTGCTTGTGAATTAAAAATGATTGTGTAAAAGATAAGCTTGCAAGCTACAGATATTCTAATGCATCTGAAAATGTCAAAAACAGGAAAAGAAAAAGGTAAGCTGGACTGCTTTGAGTGGTTCAGTGGATAAGGCCTCAAATTCAGTTCATCAGAACGAACAGTAACTATAGGTTTCTGTTATTTTTTTCCTGGCTAAAAGAAAAATGAGATTTTTTCTCTACGTAATAATTTATCGATAAGCATTCGTTTTTAACTGGATCTAACGATTCGAAAACGTGTATTATGGTCTGAAATGCTCACCAAGAAAGGATCCAAGGAGAATGACTAATTAGAACTGTTTGGAACGAAGTGCTCTCTAGTCGTTAAGATATATGATCATAATTGCTCTTTTCTTTTACGTGTGTATGACTCAACGGGTCAAACTCAGACCGAAGAACTGCGTTTGAAGAAACCATTTATAATCGACGTGAAGAAGACTCCACGTTCAAAGTTCAAACTCTTTGAAGGCCACAAAAGAAGAAACTGGCCCTGTTATTTAGCCCCCACAATGGTATTTGTCGTTTTTCATATATGTCTGTTAAGATATATCTTGTCAAGGAAGCTCATTGTACCAAACGTTGGAAACTGTTTCCTTAAATTTCCTCTTGTCCAAACATAAAGTTCCTTTGTAATCATTTTCCTTCGGGTTGAAGAAATCGGTGCGCAACACCCAAAAAAAAAAGGCCTTTGTAACCAACATATGGACCATTGATAAACCAGAATGGAAATATTTGGGTGCCTTTGGCCTAACAACTATTACAACTTAAAAACTTTTATATACTATAATATAAACTAAAAATATATTATAATATTATAATATCTTTTTATGTTACAATAAAATTATTTTAATTTTTAATTTTAATTATATTATCAAACACACCATAAGAGTTTATTATCAAAATAAACTTGTAAAATTCTAGGTAGGGCAGTCATTTTAAAAAAAAAAATTTGAGCGGTTGCATCGATTAAGACCGATTGAAAAATTAATGTCACATCAAAACTGATAGACGTGATCAGATGTCGGCTAAGAAACCTGCCCAGGCGAAATTTGCATCGAAGACAAAACCAATTTCAGTCAGTGGTTAGTCGATCCTTCCCTTTGGTCGGTTTTTGATATTTTGTAAAATTTTACTGATTAGTTTCGATAATCAACCAATAAAGAAATTAACCAAAACTAACAACTGAAAAAAGTATCTGAAAAATAACAAATTTAGATAGTTGTATCCTGTTGAAACAAGAGCCAGGCATATATGTTTGAAATACATTCTATTTTGAGATAGTTAAAAGAAGCACCATATGCGCTCTCTGAAGGCATTTCTTTAGATGTTCAGTCCTAAATTGCTCAATCATTTCGAATATCCGTCTAACCATGATAATGTCCATCTGATTCTTTCTCTCTATACTAATGTGCATACATAAACCAAATGTACTGCAAACTTGGAGGATCCAAACCCTTTGATGCTCCCCAGGGTCTAGGTGTTAGTTAGGCACTGTACTATTTTGCAAGTTAACATTTATATGTAGCACTTAAGCCACAATTGAGGCAAAAATTTTCATAAAAATGCAGTTAGTTATTTATATGAAGTTAATTTTTCGTATATGCTACTATGAGCTACTGAGCTGAAATTTGTCATTTGTTTACTGCTTAATTTCTTCTAAAACAGCCTATGTCAGAAATTAAGACTGGCCCAGATCCTTGAAACTGATGGACCTATGTCTAATTCTTCTCTGGGCTTTTTTAGGAGAAATGGGCTTCATCGCTTTACTAAAGGGTCCATTCAAACATAGAGATAAAAAACATGAATGTCAATGATACCTAGTTCTGATTGATTTTGGTTAGATTTGACGACCTCCCTCCGACTACATAATTAAAAATACTATAAAATAAAACTCTTATATATTATAATATAAAATAAAAATATACTATAATATAAGCTTTTATATTATATAATAAATTAATTTAAACTTTTAGTTTTAATTATATTGTTAAATGTAAATAAAAAAAATTAAAGAAAAAAGAAAGAATATATTATAAAAAGAAAAAAGTAAATGAATGAAAAAAATAGAAATAAAAAAGTAGAGAGATCAACAAGTCAGCAGCACAACAACAACCACAACTGCACAATGATTAAAGGTGGAAGAGCTACTCAAAAAGACAAAAGAATAGCATAGAGACCGATATGGGGCGCTCTTTTTTTTTTTCAGTAATAAAAATTCAAGCACAATCTCACCATATCATAATATATATATATATATATATATATATAGGGCATTGTATTATTATTATTATTATTATACCTTTGTTGGGGCCTAGCTGGATTCTCTCCACATGCGAGCATATATGCTCTCTCCATCACTTCAATCAATCTTCAGTACCGTCCAACCAGCAAATCACCCTACCTCAACATAATCTCACATCCGACGGTTGACTACACATGACCAGGGTAAAACAGCCTTGACATAACTTAACAGATTTATGAGTATGAAGTAATAAAAATGAACAACATATACCTTAGATTTACATAATTTTGAATGTCTATTTTCATACAGTATCTGGCGGCAACGAGAAGGGTTGGATCACATTTACATTTGACCTTATCTTTTACGTGTTATGTTACAGAATTATTCTATTAAATAGCTATTAACAATATTCTAGATTCCGTTCAAAAATAAACAGATTATAAATAAAGGGGTTGAAAAACTGTATATTTCAAAGGTCGGGATAACTAGACCTCTAACTGAATGCAACGAAACAAAGTAAAATCAAAAGTAGTCGACATCCTCATAGCTCATCCAATGGCATAAAATAAAATAAAAAACATTCCAAAAATATTTTCGAGGATTGCATATATGGATATTTTTGCTTTTTGGGGGATCAGATCAGTGATAGTGATGGGAGGTGAGGTAGTGGGGTCTGTACATGCATTACTGAGATCCAGAAGAGCAGATATATCTACCAGCAAGGCAGGTTCTTTTATGAGCAGCACATATATTCATATATGCATATAATATATTTGTGTGTGTATATGTGTGTCTATATATATACACACACATACACACGTATGTATATATAGTTTGCAGTGAAGAGGGCCCTATATTGACTCAGCTTGACGGGACGTCTGGGCATATTGGTATCATTTCTTTGCCTACAAGTTTCCCCACCTTGTTACGTCTTTTTCACTTTTTTGATCTTGTTATTATTTTGATTTTTGGATCCGATCATAATCAATACAGAAATTCATGTATGGTCATGGTTCAGCTGCATGCAAAGTCTTTTTTTTTTTTTTTTCATTGTTTTGGTCTCAAAATTTATGCCTTTTTCTATGTCAAAACTAGTGCATAAACACCTTGCTTTTTTTTCCTTTTAATTTGCCATCCTAACATAACAACCTACATTGAAAAGGAAAACTAATTCTTGCAATTATTTTTTTCCTATACCTTAAACCACCAGATATTAATGGAGATTTTTGTAGTTGAAAATGAACACAAAGGTTCAAAAAAAAAAAAAAAAAAAAACCACACACACACACTTTATAGAGAAAGGGCAAAAGTGTTCCTGTGCTAAAGCACCAAAACAGCTCATGATCAACTGGATAAAAGGAAAAAAAGGAGTGGATGGTAAACAAGAATTGATAATGTTCCAACTTCATTTCTTTTTGAAGCTGGCATTACCTCAAAGATGAAAAGAAAATTTCCAATTTCCGACTGTCAGTTTACCAATCCATAAAGCTAGAGTAACACTTCCCCATCACGTGTAGGATCTAAGGAGAGCAATCTCCCACGCAAAAACTTGGGAAAATGTAAATACGACTGTTTGACTCAAAGAATCGCTGCTCTCATACTAACTTATTACTAATTTTTCATAAAAACTAAGAAGGCGAACCAATAATATTACTATTTTCTTAACATCTAAAAGACCTACGTGAAACAATTTTTATTAGAAAAATATCACATGTATAAAACCAGAGAATTCACAACCACATTCGGAGTAAACTCTCAACTAATAGCTTACTTAGTAGTAGTTGGTTTTAACCAATATTTAGTTAAAAACAATATAAAGCTCTTATATGTTACAATCAAAGTAAAAAAAATTGTTATAGTTTAACGTGTTACAGCATTTACAATTCCAAAGGTTCCTATAAATTACTTTTGATAGAAGAGTATGTATACAGTATTGACTGACTTGAGAAAAAGTAAAACGGCAGATCAGGTATGATTGGAAATTATTACTATAGTTGGATCATTTTGACAAGCCAAACACACCCTATAGCAGGTATTTCATTTAAGACTAGATAAAATTCTGTCTCCAAAGTAAGAGTTTCCATAGTAATTGCATTTGTAGTCTATCGAGAACTTCCTCTATGTAATTAATTAACGGCACATATAGACAATGAACTTATGTCATGCGAAAATGGGACCATACTTAATTAATATTGGGCATGGAAAGTGAATGCAAGTAATTGATCATGACAAAAACTAAAATGAAACAATAATTAAACAGAGCCCTAATTATTGACAAGCCTTCGTGCACTACATCACATAAAAGATACATATATGTATATATATTAATTAAAAAAGAGAAAAATTGGCTTCAAGTGAACCACACGTCTAAATTAGATTGACACTCACTAAAACCCCATCCCAATTGCTAACAGTCCCTTTTTAAATAAAAGAGAGAACAATTGTATATATCCTAATTAAGTTGTCACCTACTTGAACCATATCTTAATCTCGTTCAAACAATACTTGAATCACTTGATACTCAAGTATGCGTTCCTCTTTTTTGGGCGGCAAACACATGAAACTTTTGGTTTAGATAGTACTTGTAAGGATACGGGATACAATTCAGTGCAAGTTGTTAATGAGTTTCTTAGGCGCCAATAACCACTTCTGATCATCTTAATTACCCAAAAAAAATTCTGATCAATCTAAAGAGGAATAAGATATGATCATAACTATATGAATACATATATGTATAGAAATACATGTATGTATGTATGTATGTAAACGTAATAAATACTTTACATGCACATAGTACACTCTTTTTACAATTTACTTGTCCAAATTTTCCTCTTATGCCGGAAGTGCGATAAAAATATATATTTAATAACTTCTTGTTGTCTTTTTTTTTTTTTTTTTGGATGAACGGTCGGGAATCAGAAATCCCATATCACAAAAGAATTGCCGTACTTGTGACCATTAAAAAAACATAGTTATTTTTCATAGACGATAAATAAATATAAATAAATTCATCAGCCAACTATATATATGTAAAAACAACAAAAACACTGATGATTACCTAGCTGGCTATATAGTTGCAGAATAATGCATATCTGTCTCGTAAATAATGCTTGGGGATCCAAAACTCCCTCTTATGCACAGAGACTAGAGAATAATTTTAGTACGATGAGATCATGCCCAAAATTTCCAAACTCAAAAAAAAAAAGTTTATATATATATATATATATATGGTCCCCTGTAAAAGCTAGATATATACACACACATGTACACATGATCAATATGGTCCCCTACCCTTGAAATGCCCTCTATCTTCATCTCATGGACTTTTGTCCAAAGTCTTTCCCTTGTCTGTTTCATGAGAAGAAACAGAATTATTGCAGACTCATGTGTGTGATTATTGGCCACTAAAATCCCCCCAAAGTAAAATCATATAATATAATATTATTATATATTAAATTTATACATCATATATAGTCCAAAAGGAAAACCAATCAAACATATGGTCCCCCTCTCATATGATATATATCATTGCCCTTTTTCTTTGATGATTATAATCTCTCTAGCTTTTGTAATCTTTTTTTCTTTGTTTGTGTTTCATTAAAAGAAACAATGTAGCTTCGTGCTTCCCATTCTCAAGCCTAGCTCATCAGTTGCCATCTCTGGCTCGTTCAGTACGGGGGGGTTACCGACATTTTTGGCAAACCCCAAAAAAGCTTTTTCTCTACGTTACACGTGTCAAAACCCACCTAACCAAGTACAAAGTGGGAGTTTTCCTCTCCTTAACCGTAGCAGGAACCCGTTTGTTTGGAAAGAATATTTCCACAAAATTTTCTTGCAATATTCTCATTAATAATTAATTAATAAAGAAAAAAATAAAATTTCATTCTGACCTGCCCATTTTGCACGTTAAAGATGACCCTATCCTAAAGTATGGTTCATGGCTAATTACAACGGTACACGTGGCGTAATTCCAGAGGCAGATACGTGTATGAGTGGTTCTGTTGTACTTTGGATGCCCACTATATCGCTAGACCTTTTTTAAACAACATATTTATGACAATCCACAGATGGTCTGGCCTTTAGGGATATGCCTCAGGTTTGGCCTTTATTTTCTCCCCTAAAATTGTGTAATAATACAGGAACCATAGCCAATAAGAGTCGGACACGTCGGCTGTCCGTTTTGGAAAAAAACTTGTACATAAGCCCAACTACATTCATGCAATTGGCCTCTAATACACTGACAAGTGTCATCAACATAGTCAGAAAACTAATTGTACGTGCTCTTTTTGTGAAAGGAGCACAGAATGCTGGTTAAAAGTTGTTCTCTTGAATTCCTCCGGAATGAATAGGTGCAGTGAACTGGCGGGGGTAATGGGGTACTAACTTTTCTTTTCTTGTCATCCAAAATTACTAGTTCCTTTGCCATTTTTTCGCAAGGAGGAAGCGAAAATTGGGTGTTATATATTGATCAGGGATGGATCCTCTTTCCATTAATTTGCAGTTACTGCCGTTTTTCTTTCTTTTGTTAAAAAATCCAGTCAATTCTCTGTTACTTAAGGGGTGTTTGATAGTGGTAGAAATCACTTAGTTTTCACTATAATCTCAGTTATAAACAGTATAAAACTCTCATATATTACAATAATAATAAAAAAAAATATACTATAATAAAAATAATTTCACACTAGAAATCTGCTGTACCACTAACCCTCTTGAGAAGGTATATAATATATTATTCCAAGTTCTCTTCTTTTTAATCTTTTTTAATTTTTAAGTTTTGGATTAATTATTTTCTGACTATTCAAAAAGAATGCAAAAGAGTGGTCACAATCAGTCCAGCCAATCTGAGTCAATCTTTGCTGTATTTGAGTGGAGATCTGTGGGTGGATCCCACTGAAGACAAGTGTATGGTCGACCCTAATTTTAGACTGCATCAGCACTTTACAGTCTGTGTTTACACACTGGCATTAAATATGGAGGAAAAAATATCATCCAGATTTATTTTACTCGACTGATCAACACAAACCCAGTGGAAGTTACCTAAGTTACCTTCTCGCGAGTGACCATTTATACCTACAGACGTAATGTACATATATGGTTGCATAGGGCATGTCTTCACTCGGGCCTAGAGCATCCGTTTGGTACGTTTGTATAACACTTATAAAGTATTAGATAGGATAGTTAAAATTATTTTTATTATAGTAAGTTTTTTAATTGTTATTATAATATGTAAAATTTTTATATTGTTTATAATTAAAAAAATGGTCTAAATTATTTTTTTTAAATACCTTATTAATTTATTTTAACGTGACATTGAATAAATGTAGCCTTAACATTAATTATTACACATATGTACCTATGCAGTTACTATGTTGAAAGAAAAAAACTACTGGTGCCGTACTAATTTGAGGACCATATTTGATACTTTACTTATAAGAAGACACACATATTTGTATGTAAGTATATGTATCGATCTCACAGACTTTGAGTGCGAAGTTGATCTGTTACGTTACTGTTGTGGAAGTAAACGTGAATGTGACAATTAAATGGGACGGTTCCTGATATGGAGTTGTCGATATAAAAAATAATTTGTGGATGAAGTACTTGACTAAAAATAACGAACTAAAAACAAAATCTCTATGTATTGTTGCTATCTCTTTGAAAACTACTGTTTTCTTTTTCGGGTTTTTTCCCTTAATTTTAAAGTTTTTTTCTTTTTTTTTTGTGGAAATAAGAAGTAACTAATTCTGTGACTTATTAATTAATCTGCACATGTGAGCATCATATGCTAGAAGGAAAAAAAAATACTTCTATTCTGCATTGAATCTTTATACGGGTTTGTAACTATACATTCAACATCTTCACCAATGTATAAATTATAATCATAAGTAGAGCTTACTATAATTAACATAATTTTATGATTTAATTTAAAAATTAAGTATATTATAATTAATTTATAATAATAAAGAAGCCAAAATAGCCCACCCTAGTTTGCTATACACCATTACCATTGTTATGCAGTCGACCACACTAGAATTATAAAATATAATAAAGTAAGGACAAATTATTATGTCTTACAAATTTTATTAGTAAATATAAGTTGTTAAAGAGTGCTTATATTATTTTATTGATCATGTCTTTGAAATGTGTAACTATAACTTTTTCCAATTATATATATATATATATACCAACTTGATAGCCTTTCTTATAACACTACCTGAATTAGCACATTGTTTTTAGTTAATGGAAACAAAAGTTACGTTCTTTATTTTATTCTTCGTTTCTCGTACTTCTATTGTTTTACATGAATACTTTATAACATAAACTTCGTAAAATACACTTCCTTTTGAACTTTTAAAGAACAATGTCCTCGCGCTTTTCTAATGCTTTGAATGTTAAAATATTTAAACAACCATAGTAAACAAATCACGTGCAAATATTTGAAAAGATACAAGGATGTTTGGTCAAAGATGATGTGAATTATATACTCAGTTATAAAAAATATAAAATTTTCTCATATTATAATAAAAAAAATTACTATAATATAAAATTTTTATATATTATAATAAAAATAATTTTTACTAATGATTTCTATTATTAACCAAACACCGTCTAAAAATTAAAACTTTAGACATTAAAGCGTTTCGACAAAGAACCACCTTAGATATTAAAAGAATATTTCTCTAAAAAAACATATAAAGAGATATTAAAGAATGAAAAATATAATAAGAAAAACTTTTTTTTTCTCGATCGGACAGTAATTTGGTCCTTTTACAACAATGAGACCCACGATCTGAGAAGACCGCATTACTGTCTGATCAGGACAAATAAAAGCGTCCATATAATAATGTTGTTTCTCGAATTCTCACAGACCATCCAAGGCCCGTGCAATAAACGCTCCTTAATGCACTAAACCCCGGTCATAAAAAAATAATGAGAATGACAGTTTTTACGTAAGAAAATGCATGGAAAGCAGATTAGCAGTGATAAACGAGGACAGTGTAGTACACGTCCCTTTTTGCTGCAAGTGTAGAAATCGTACGGCCACTACCAATTCTCCTTCTCGTTAAGAGCCAAAAACATCAACCTCTTTTCCTTTCACTTCCTCGTAAAAGAAGAAGAAGAGAAGTCTTTCTCTCGCTCTCTCATCTTGTCTTCCAAATCTGAGCAATTATCTCTGATCCTCTTCATTCTCATCAACGCTTAATCGTCAATCATCCCTACCTTTTCAGCGAGGGAAAAAAAAAAAAAGAGACCGGGGGTTTGAATTTAAAAAAACAGGATAAATTGCTTGATAAGTCTAGAATTTTTTAAAAAATAGCTCGTTGGTCTTTATTTTTTTTAACTCAGTTGATCTAAACTTACAAAAGGATGCAAAAGAACAAAGATGCTTATTAGACTTTAATTATTTATTTCATGTATTTTTTAAATTTAATAGACTTAAATTTAAATTTAAATATTAAAAATTATTCAGATACATGTTTATTTTTTAAAAAATTTAAATCATTTAAGTAGCAAGAATTTAAGTTTTTAAAGGTGTCATCTCCACTTATACTTATAATACTTAGATATTTTTGCTATAGTAAAAACTAAAATTCTTTCTCCTATATTTGAAAAAAAAAATCACGACTTATTCATTTGATATCCAATTGAGATGATTTTTTCATTATGTTTCTAATGAAGAGAAGAATAAATTAAAATTCATATTTCATATTTTTTAAGATCATTAACATTAAGATTTTATTAGGTTTATTAATAAATCAAAAACTATCTTCACTACCTCTCCAAACACAAATTTTAATTTTATTCCATACTCAGATTAAAACTTAAATGCACATCCAAACGTTAATTCGAATAACAATTCAAATCACTAACTCAAATTAAATCACTAATTTGAATCCATTTATCAAACGAACCTTGTGACCACAAGCACCACATGTAACTGATTTTTTTTTAAGGGTGTTTTAGTAAAATAGTAATTGTTTATTACTTTTTTAATAAAAAATAAAACAAAATAAAAAAAAATTGTAAAATGTTTTAGAAATTAAAAACAAAATAAAAATAAAAATTAGATAAAAAAAAAAAACCCCACGAGAAACCCAACTCCCCTTCGACCCCCTCCGACCCCGAACACCCCAACCAGGGGTCCCACGTCGTCGCACCTGCTCATCTTCTCCTTCTCCTTCGTCTTCTCTTCCTCTCCTTCTCCTTCTCCTTCTCCCTCTTATTTTCAGCTCCGAGACCCACCACCACCCAAGGTCCTAAACAACCAACCTTATTCTCCTCCTCCATCTTCTTCTTCTCAGACCCACCCATAAGTCCTTGATTGGTTCTTCTTCTTAGACCCACTCCTCACTTCAAGATCTATTTTCTTAATCTATAAATTCATCAAATCACAATCTTCAATCCAAACAAAGAAGGAAACATATATATATATATATATATATATATATATATAAACAGAGAGATCAATTAAAATCCATGAAAATGTACCAAATCAAAAACCAATCTTCTTATTCTTCATCTTCTTCGCATCTCCGGTGCATTTTCATGCGAGATTGGCAGAAATTTGTAGTAGTCTCTTTTGTATCCCTTGAAAACCTTGCTTATTGTCCCCGAATTTCTTCTCTAATCAACCTAAACAAATTGAAAAATTCTCAATTTCTCAGATTTCGATGATAAATGATAGTTACAATTAGAGCTTTCATAATGAAAATTCAAATTTTGCATTCGTAGAACATTAAAAGTTCAAGCCTAAAGTTGGAGGTGAGGGGGAAGAAGAGGTAGTGCCAACAATTCGAAATTTACATTGAGGATGAGCCTTAAGTCCACGGTCGAGGCATTCAAGGCCTTATTGGCTCAGAATTGCGATGTGGCAGCTGATTAGCCAAGGTTGATCCACAAAGGTCGCATTTTGAAGGACGACCAAACGGCCTACTTAATTATGGTAAGGGGTTTGTTCATTCTCGGAGAATCCGACACTTGGGCTGTACGTTGAATGTGGATTTTTGTATTAATTCTGTCTGATTTCAATCGATGATCTTCTGTTTTTTAGTAAATTTGAGATGGGTTTTTTTTTTTTGAATTTGTATATCTGAATTGGAAAGATGAAGAAAGGGATGAAAGTGTTTTTTTTTTCCTTCTTGTTTTTGTTTTTTTTACCGGGTTTGATGGAGGATTTGAGTTTCGTTTGCCGAAGTTGGCTAGAGTTGAGGAAGATGAAAGATTTATGATTTTTTTTTTTTAATGTTAGCTTATTTAATTAGCAGTGTTTTGGTCTTTTTGAAGTAAATAATTGTTATGTGACAATCACATGACCAAAAACAAGAAGGAAATTAACAGCTGTTAGTCAATTTAGTCCTTTGCATCATTGTTTTTTGGGATTCTGAGTCAATTAAGCTAAAAAAAAAACAAGGGCTAAAGGGTGTTTGGTATGCAGTAATCTTGAGATGGGAATAAGAATCTATAAGATTCTTATATTTGGTATACAGTAATCTAAGTTTTGGATTCTTGGGAAACTAATTCCCGTGGGATTCAGATTACCTTATTTTGGGGTAATATGAAGCTCACCCACAAGGTGATATTCATATTCCTAGGAATCTCAAAACTATAAAAATCTCATCTTTATTTCTATGATAATGCTGATAATAATTATATTATTATTAAATTATTATAATATTATTATTATTATAAATTAATATTTATATGCAATATAAATATAAAAATTATATTCATATAAAATAATAATTTAATAATAATGATAATAATAACATTAACAATAATAATAAACATATATAATATATTACATATACAATATCTAAATATAATATATATAAATACTATAATAATAAAATAAAATATTGTTGTACTATTATTATAAATTAATATTAATATATGATATACATATAAATATTATTTAAATATAAAATTATAATTTAATAATAAAAATAATAATAACAATAATAATAAAAACATAATAATATAACATCAATATGAATAGTATAATATTAATATTAATATGCATAGCAATATCAATATTAAACTATATAAATACTATTATAATAATTATAAATATAAAATATAGCTAAATATGTTTAATATTTTCTATAACAATATGTTTATTTAATGTTAATATTAATATAAATATTAATATATTATTAAGAATTGTATTTTTATTATTATTTATATTCATATCAATATATTTTATATTATATACAACATTTTAATATTCATCTATTGTTAAATAATAATTCTATGATTTTTATAAATTAATATTTTTATATAAGATAAAGAAAGTATTATATTAATATTAAATAATAATTATTTAATAATAATGATAATAATAACATTAATATTCATAGTAATATTAATGTTAAAATATATATAATATTATTTTATTATTTATATTTTTATTATTATTATTTAATATTAGTTCTAATATATTATATTGATATATTTAATGGTAATACAATAAATTATTTTGTCAATTATACAAGATTTCTATGTATAACCAAATACAGTAATATATTATTCCTAGAAATCTAATAGAAGATTCTTATGTGCAACCAAACGTAATAATCTTAGTTCCTGAGAATCATATTCCCTGCAATCATTTTTTCGAGAATATGATTCCTATTGATTACTGCAAACCAAACGTCCCCTAAGAGTCACCTTTTAAATAGTTTATGAATTTGCTGAGAAATTTACTTAATAATTAAAATTATTGTAACAAAACAATTTAAACTATAATTTCTTATATTTCTCTCTATCTTTATATTATGAGATGCACTTTTATTTTTTCCTTCTCAAACGTTGATAATATGGTATTGTTAGAGAAATTATGTAACATCAAGCTTTAGATACAATCAAAAGAACAATCCTATTTAACCTCATGGGAATCTCGTCACTAACAAAACAATAAGACTTAATCTAAAAAATATACTACATATTGAACTGAGATTCATAGTTTTTATAGATAGCGAGGTAATAACCTCATGAGAATAAAAAAGATTTTTCTAATCAAAATAAAGTTAAAATTAAAAAAATAAAAATTTATAAAATTTTATATGAATTTGATGATTCGAAAGAAAATCATATCACTAAAGTATTTTCCTATCCTATAATAGAAATTCTTATTATAAGATACAATTTTTATTATGTATTATTATTGCTTTAATATCATGTGTTTTGATTTAACTCTCATGGGTATCATGTCATAGAGTGAGAAATTAAGATTTATTTTTTATTTGATAAATTGGTTCAAATTAGTCTTTATATAATGTATTAAAAAACTCTCAATAATTATAATAAAATATAAATGATAGATATGTTGTACAACTCTTAATATCTACAATATATAAAACAAAAATAGTTTAAAGTATTGACTTTTAACGCTTTTTCTAAATATACGGGGCTTTAGATCAAAATTAAAACCATATTTATCACTAGAAACTCTTTTTAATGAATTTACCATAGATTTCTACCCTTTTTTTTTTTTTCTCTTTCTATTATATGATCGGTCATATCACCACTTTGAAGGGCCTCCTTGGGCTTTGGCTCCACTTTCTTTCTCTCAACTATTCCCACGTGCATTCCCACCCCCGCTTCACGTGTCACAACCCCTCGTTGTCCTCTTTCTCTCTGCACATGACTTGCAGCCTTTTTTTTTCCTGAGCAACTTTAAACCCCATTGGAGTAGAACAATAAAAAACCAGATCAGACCCTTCACTGTTCTGACCACCCTCTTCATTTCTCTCTCCTCCCTCTCTCTCTCTTCTTTTGTCCCAAAACGAATCCTTTCTTCTTTGTTATGTAAACCCCAAATCCCTTATAACATCATTTCTTATTGCTAATGTAGTGATATATACACACATATATATACCCCAAAGTAAAAGCAAAAAAAAAAAAAAAAGTCTTTTCTCTCGTACTCCCCAAGAAAAGAAAAAATTAGGCCTCTAGAAATGGAAATCAATGGAAGCAATAGTAATAGTACTAGTGGTACTAGTTTAGCTTGGGACGTTTGGGAACTTAATAATAATAATAACAACAACAATAATAATAATAACTCCTCCTCGAGAATAGATTGGACAAGCAGTACCAGTACTGCTACTTCAACAACAGCAGGTAACGGCTCGTTCTACGGCGGCTCCGGTGACGGCACGCGCCAGGAGGCAGGCGGTGTGGGGCACGCGCTGGTGCTCAACACGGTGATGCACGCGCCGCTCGCGCTCCATGATCATCATCACCACCACCACCACCATCACGACGTCCAAAACCAACAACATGCATTGTACGGCGGGGACGGAGGGTCCCACCTCCACCCGGACCCCCACGTCGTTTGCCTGAAGCTAGGGAAGAGGCAGTACTTCGAGGACATGGCGGCTACGGCGGCGCCGGTGGTGGAGGAGCTGCGCGTGGTGGGGTTCCCGATGGGGAAGAAGGGGAAGGGGTTTTACGGTGGCAGCGGTGGAGGGTCGGTTGGGGCGGTGGTGACGGCGGCGACGGTGCCGAGGTGTCAGGTGGAGGGGTGCCACGTGGCGCTTGTGAGCGCCAAGGATTACCACCGGAGGCACAAGGTTTGTGAGATGCATTCTAAGGCTCCCAAGGTTGTCGTTTTAGGTTTGGAGCAACGCTTCTGCCAACAGTGCAGCCGGTAAGTCTATCATTTTCATACACACACATATATATATATATACGCCATCCATAAATACATATAGATATATTCCATTTGGCTGTAGTTTGAACTTTTTATATATGATTGTAATTCGAACATATTTTATTATAATATTTTCTCTTACTTGATTAATTTCAATTGTGGTTTGAGTTATGTTCTCAGATAGGCTCATATATATATATATACACACATATATATACTTGTTGGAATTGACTTTCTGTTAATATCTTATGAATTTTTGGGGGCTTAATTGATTTGTTAATGGGAATGTATGAAATTAATCAAGGTGTTAATTAATATGGGTAAAATACTGCGTAGGTTTCATGTAGTGTCAGAGTTTGAGGAGTCAAAGAGGAGTTGTAAGAGGAGATTAGCAGGGCACAACGAGCGAAGAAGAAAGAGCTCTCATGATTCTATTGCCAGAAACTCTTCTCATCATGGTACGCTTAGTTTTATATATATATACACGTAATCCACAGGAAGAATTTGACTAAACTTCAATTAATTGTACTGTTTTTATTCTTTTTCCTTTCATGGTTTGTTTTTTGAGTTCAAAACCTTCCTTTGCGTATTTATAACGAGAGATTCATCTATGATAGCTGGTACTTTTTTTTTTTTGTTGTGACCGATGATAAGTGTGTACCTAAAACGAAGGAAATAATTTGTATGCCAAATTAAGCTGGAAAAAGGGTGGGAATTCATTTTACATCAATGAAAAGTTTTACTTAGACAGACTTGTTGCAATATACAATGACGGAGCCAAGATTTATCGGTAAGAAAGGTTAATTTTTTTTATCAAGATTATACTAAGTACTTAGAGAACTATTAATTTGAGGTGTTAAGTTTAATTTATACACCTACCTACTATATAAAAATTAAAACTACTATACGTCAAAAATAAAAAACCTAGGAAGCTATGGCCCCCTCCTTCCCGTCTCCGTCTCTGGCTATATGTTCACTTTTCTCTTGACTTTCAACTTGGGAGTAGGGGCGGCATCACTGGGCAGGTGGTCGCCCCGCTAACTTTTTTTGTTTTAATAATTTCGTATATAAAGTTTTATAAAAACTGTATTCTATCCGTCTAAAATAACATTTTGCCTCCGCCTACTTGGGAGTTTTCTATGGTAGGATTATTCGTTTAATAGTGTATTTGTTCTTTTGTTTGGTGTTAAATCTGATGAAAATAAAAAAAAATATGTAAAACTAATGTAAAATGGTTCGAAACATAGTTTTATAAGTAGCATGTTTTTTTGTACTCTATCATGGAATTCTCTTGGGAGTAGTTTTATTTTCCTTAAATATCCTTTGAAATCTTTAACTCTGTAAATGGAAATTAGGGGTTTTGTCCTAAACGGCAGAATACTTGTATATATGACCACCATAAGGATTAATGAATATATATAAACGGCATTTCTCTTTTAGTTGACCATGTATGTACTTGGGTATTTAAGCATGTTATTTTTCTATAGAAATACTTTATAATTAGTGATTTTTGTTCGTACGAATGTTATTTTTCTATAGAAATGTTGTATAATTAGTGATTTGACATTCATGACAAACTCTAGCAATGTTCACTTTTAAGATTTTGTTCTTAAAAGAGACACTATATTGGTTAGTATGTGTACATCCACATTCGTTTGTTTGTTTTTTTTTTATTACTCAAATAAATTCTTTTAGACTTTGTAAAGCTTATTGCTTTATTAAACTGCAAGAAATCAAGACGTACTATATGTGATCATTGATTAGTATTTGGAGCAAGTATGTTTCAAAATTTCAACCAAAACTTTAAAATTAATGTGATTCCAACCACGTTTCAAGCAACTATAAATTACTAACATGATCATAATTTATGCATGACTATTGTCTAGAGAATTTGAATTAAGTAAAACTAAATGTAGAGAAATGAAAATCAATAAAAGAGGGTTTCAATTTCATTATGAGCAGCGAACAAAGTACTAATGGGTGAAGGATTTCCATACTTGACGTCCCCAACAGGCCGTGCTCTCTCTCTTCTGTCATCGAAGACTGATCCTTGGGTGCCCTCATCAGACCTCTCCTCAAGATCCAGCGCCGCCCTCTGTGAGCTCATCGCCGAGAACCGTGCAGCCATATTGGCGCGGCAGCTCTTTTTGGATAGGGACAGTACTTGGCACTCGCACCACCACGGCCACCGCCACCGCCAGCAACAAGCCGAGGACTTCACCTCCGAGCCCCAACAACGAGGTGGGTTTGGTTCAAATATCGAGTCCCACCATCACGGCCAGATGTTTCCCGAGCCGTCGGCACATGGTGGTGGCTGGGAAAGGATCAGCGAAAGCGGCGCGCATGTCACGTTGGACCTCATGCAGGCTCCGAGCCTGGCTTTTGGGTTTGTGCCTGCAAGGGGAAAAGCCAAGGCTGAGGAAGAAGAAGAGTGTTCTGATTTGTGGAACTCGTTTCAAGGACCCAATCTGGTATGACTATATGAAATTAATCTTTGGTATTTCTTTTCTTTCACCTCTTTTGTTTATGCTACTAAAGAGTGGCGAATTAGATCTCAATTCTTTATAGTATTTAATTGTTGATTGGAAAAATGCCTTTGAGAATTGCTATATATCTTCTTTGTGAGGACCTTGTTAAATATTTCGTTTATATCTGTTTTGTTTTGTGTTTTTTTAATTTTTTAATTTTTTTAAGGTTAATTCTTGCAAATTAAGTTAGATCTTGTTTGGGAGGAAGAAAAAGTGGAAGGAGGGATGAAGGGATTAGTGAAACCCGTAGGTGTTTGGTGTTTGATAGAAAAGAGAGAGGATGAAATAGGGCACGGAATTTCAACTTCTTCAAAAAAAAATCTCGAGTTTTATCTATTTAAATTCTGAGAGTTTAAAGAAGGAAATCCATACCAAACTTAATAAGAAAAAGGTTCCACCCTTCATCAATCATTTGACTAATTTTTCTCCTTTTTCTAAGATCGTTAGATGGCGATTACAGATCCGTGGGATAACTCACTCGGGTTATATATTTTTTCTTCCCCTTGCCAAACATAGTCTTAGTTTGTTGATATGCCATAATTTCAATATACTATTTTCATCAATGGTTTTATAAGCATTGGTTGTTTTGATAGAACTCGTTTGGTATAAGGATTCGAATTGTGTTGATTTGAAATTTGAGTTTTGTGATCTTGAAAGAAAAAAAAAATGCCACGTCTATAATGGCCTTCTATCTCCTAGGCTACGATATTTTGTGCAAACGTATCTAGACGTTGTTTGTAATTACTGTTGTTCTTTTGTCATTAAAAAAAAAACAGAGTCTCAGTGTAAAAACCTTTTTTCTTTATTAAGAACTAATAACTCAATAGTATAATGCCAAAAAAAAAAACAAAAACAAATGGTGACGTATAGATATAGTTGCTGAAATTTATGTAGTTGACAATGTGATAGCGCCTTAAATTAAAAAAAAATTCACTATTTCAGTGTTATTCTTCGTTTAATATATTTCATAAATAATTGTACGAATTTCCTTGCCAAAAACTTGAAGTCGATATTAAGTTGAAAGCGTGCCGGCATTCATTTTAAATATGTCATAACTCTTCTTGCTAATTATTTCTTTCGACATACAATTATCAAGCAAAAAAAGGCAAAGTTTCCATTGTTCGTTAAAAGTACTTATGCCATATATAGCTAGCAAGTTCTTAAGTACTGGTAAAAGTTGACAAAAAATACAGGACTTCATTTCAAATAAAAGATGAAAAAGAGTTCTCTCAACTGAGATAAGCAAAACATTATCTTCTTTCCTTTCTTTTTTCTACGTCTATGATTTTGATGAACATGACCCGTCAATGTGAGACTTCCTTATCACACACTTTGAGAATATATATATATATATATATATATATATATAAAGAGAGTACATAATTTATTTAAAATATATGTTGGGCAAGAATAAACAATAAATCTTTAAAGATATACATTTGATACCCGCTGGAGAAGGACAGGACATAGAAGCCAGAATTGAATTGGGGTGATGTCTTATTCCACTCAAATTGCATGATGATTTGTGAAATAATTATTCGACGACGTGAAAAAGGCAAAAAACAGTGTAAAACAGTTGGAGAATATAATCAAAATGACGACAAAATTGTATAGTCTAAAGTGCGTCACTTTCGCTGGCCCGTCAATTTATAAGGTCACAAAGAGGCATTCTTCTTGAATATTACATACTGAGGTCTCGTTTTTTCACAATTGTATCCTAAAGTTATCACAAATTCGCAAGTTAACCCCTTATACTCTTATATTTAGCAATCAAAACTACTAAATTCAAAATATTGGCAAGATCTCCAATAGATAGCAGCTATGGCTTTTTGGACGGAAAATAACACGCGCCTTTTCCCTGTCTTTTTCTCGCCAACTTTTCTTTGCATTACCAAATCTGGCATACATGGGAGGTCCCACGGATGCTTTCTTGTGCAACTATGCAGACAAAAAAGGAAAGAAAAGAAAAGAAAAAAAAATATTTTTTCCTTTTCTTTTAAAGTAATCTTTTGAAATTTTAGGTTTGTTAATGACAAACATACCCTTCCTTTGATTAGACTATAATTATTGATGATTTTCAAAGCTGGAGGTTTGTCAACGTTAAAGTTTATAGTATTAACTTGTAAAATGCAAAACGTTAGGAGTTGTTTGTTTGGAAAAAAAAAAAAAAAAAAAAAGAAAGAAAGAAAGAGAAAAACTATTATTGTTAGCCCATGTCTGGTAATATTAGAACAAAACAAAATAAAATTTACCCACATCCAACGAAATGTAACAGAGATTCAATATTTTAAAAATATGTAGTACGACAAGTAACTATTTTCAATACTCCAATATATATGGAATTTTTCAAATAGAGACATTGTAAAAGGAATTTACAAAGTATAGAATTGCGTCAATCATAAGTGTGGTGCTATTAGGTTAGTTTAGTAATCAACTGCTTGCTTAAAAATATTATATCTTACGTGTCTCTCTTTCTTTCTATCTTTTATTTCTTTTTATTTTTTGATACTTGTGTTTAATTCTCTTTCTTTCATATGGCAAACAATAAGCAAGATATAAAGGAAGGACAGGGGAGTTTTGTCTAGTTTTGACAAAAACAAAAACAAAAATATGTACTAGAAGACATTTAAGAACAAACTATTTGCAACTTTATTAGGAGTGCCATCAAGATATTCAGACATCATCATATTATGTTCCTGACGAAAATAATCATATGATGTTCATTTTTCTCTTATTTTTTTTATAAATATTATTTTTTTAAAAATAAACATCATACCAAAGGTGTACGTTTTATATAGATATGACTATATATAAAAGATAGATATCTATTGGTGGATATATTTTTTGGGTTCTCAAAAACTTACTAAACAAAAAAAAAATCATCCCAAGATTTTTTTTTTTTTTAATGAAGCGGAGATGCGCTCTCCGGTTGGTGGCGACAAGTGTTCCCCACGAAACCTAAAAGACAGAAACCTACCTCGATCAGGTGCAGATCACGTGACCAGAGGGCTCAGAATCGAACCCCAAAATCGGATTGGGCCCCACATAGGCTGGCGCCTCTCGGGCCCAAAACTAAAAGGGCTCCCCCACGTGCAGCCCCTTTGAAAAGTCTGCTCACTCTCATCAGTCTCAGCTTGATCTGCGTGGGCAGTGGGCCTCTCTGATGCTGCCATTTAAACAGTTTGGGTCCCACTTACTCCACTCTTTTTTGCACACTTTTTGTACTGCTTGTTGGGAATAATCGATGTCTCCTTTTCTCCCTTCTTCATCTTCTACTGAAAAATATAAATATAAAAATAATGTTCCACGAATTTTAATCAAATTTCATTAAAATTGTGTATTTTCCTAAAAACTTTTTGGTTAGAGAAATACAATTTATTGTTCAAAGGGAAGTTCAACTATGGTGGGAGGGTTAAGTTGTGGAGCTTGATTATTGTCTGGTCTTGTTTTTAAGGTTAAAAAGGAGATTAGTGAAAAAACAATGAGTCTGAGAGGTGTACAACTTCTCTTTTAATCTTCTTCTTTATCATAATGCATTAATGACGACAACGGAAGATAGTTGCGACTCTCATATGATGATTCACTTTAAATTTTTTGAGCATTTATTTGTTTGTTTTAGCAATTTTGTTGCTCTAGGTAAAAAATTATTATTATTATTATTATTATAGAGCATCTAATTCTTAACCGGACGAAGATTCGCGACGTCAATAAAATGTATGATTTTAATACGTGAAAAAGGAAGGGTATACTTGTAAAATTGGGATGTTGAAATTGCACAATAGAACAACCAAAAAGGTGGATCATTGATGTCGTGAATTAGACCCAACGATACAACATGACCCCATCAAAAAATTTACATCATCGGTTCGTTTAAATAAATTAAAAAAAAATCAAAAAATAAGGGAAAAATAGAGGTAAGTGGGAAAAATAGGGGGGACCCACAAAACTGTACAATGGGGAGCTGAATGAAATGTTGCACTTATCTGATGAAACAAAGTACTCAATTTTCTTCTCTTTTTTTTTCTCTAACAAAGAAGTTCCGTTTTGAATCCTTCCAAGTTTGGACCACTTATATTATATTATACGTTTCACTTCTCGTATACAAAGAGAGATATTTAAGCAAGGTGAACATGGTTTGGACCACTGCCACAAGACTTGCAATTATGAAGGGCTTTTAATTTGAATTTTAGGACATTTGATCCGTTATTCTCAAAACCCCATCTTCTAGCAATTGATGAACTCTCATCACAAAAATTCCCATCAAATGTTGGGCTAAAATTTTTTGTCCCATTTTTTGTTCACTTTAACTCCGCAAAGCCGTACATGCACAGGTCATATATATAAAATACAGGGGAAAAAATGCTAATAAATGAAGTATTACCCTTCATTGAATTTCAAACAAATTCTGGCTGTAAAGCTTTCAATAAATTTAACCATCCTTTTTTCCTTTGACATGGGATAATGAGACAGAAAACTTAATTGAAGTCAAAAGTGCAATTATAGTGACATCCCCACAAACATTTACTTTGCAAATGTGAATAATGCATACAATATATATGAGTTTTCTTCAATTATCATTACCAAAAATGAGAGATAAAATGCCTGTGATTTTGGTAAAGTAATCGGTTTGTTTTACAGTTTTTAGGTGATGCCACCCCCCAACCAGCATATGTGGGCCATGGATGAAAATTATAAATCACTGTTTTGAAATAATGATAAGCTTGGCAGTTTATAACTACACTTTCTTGATTCCTCAAACCGAAAGGTAACTCTTTTTAACAAAATAAATAAATAAGTAAAAATAATTCTTTTGAATAAGATCACAGAAATATATATATATATATATAATATATCTCTTGAGGTGAAATATTGCACATGTGTTGGTAATTAGTAATGCAAGGAGATGCATATAACCCCAAAAAAAAAAAAACGTATATTAATTGAAAATTTGAAAACATGTCAATGTGGTCCGACTTTCTAATAATTTAGGCTTTTGGGACTAGTAGGGGAGTCCTTCGGTTTAAAATAGAAGTTTCGATCTGTATGTTAAAGATGGTCAATTTCTAAGGAAAGACTAAGAGCGAGCCGAAGTGGGGAGAGATCGATTCACAATGGACAACAATTGTTTGTGTTTAGGGTATTTGCCATTATTATTATTGTCGAACAAAATTAAACCTTCTCACTCTATATATATATATATATATATATATATATATATATATATCCTCATTGATACTGATTCCCTGAGGTGAGAAAAGCTACTCAATGCCTGGGCAAATCATCGATCGACTTACAACGATGGCGGTTCTAACGTGGTAAACATGCACTAGCTAGGCATTGATCAGCTGATTTTGACGGTTTCTAGCCGTTAATTTTTTCAATGTTTCTAAATAATACTAGAGATTATTATTCATATGATAATGAGTACGTTTAACAACGCAGTTAGAACCAAAGGTGATAACAATTTTTACTGTAACATGTAAAAATTTTACAATGTACCATATTTTTGTTTTACATTATAGCAGTTGGATTGTCAAACGCTCTTAATATGATGACGTATATGATATCATAATAAGAGGTCCTAATTTAAAAAAAAAAAAAAGAGCTTACTCCAATCAATTTTAACTGTTCTAAGAATTGGTATGGTGAATAATGCGCTTGTGGATTCTTATTATTAATGGCATCTGCTATAGAACCTAACTTTACTGGCCATTAATTTTGGCACGTGACCGTCTCAGAACATTCTTCAAAGCTTTGGTCTACTAATATTTATGCTGGGTCTATGCATTCAATATATGGAATTCAAAATGGTAAGTGAAGTGCTGCCAGAACCAAGTATAATATGAAGGCTCAAGAAATGCTAATATAGAGTCTTCAAAATCCATGCAATATGTACTACTTAATTAAAAATCATGTGATTCCTTTGTCAAAATATTCCTCTTTTTTTTTTTCAAATTCCCTTTATTTTGTTTGTATTCTCTCTTTCATCATTGGAACCAAACAAATTTAGCTGTTTTCTTGAACAATTTTTTCAAATTAATAGTACCACTTGCTTAATTAATAAACAGAAGAACAAAACAATGGCCCTACTTAAATTTCCGGGAAAGTGCAAGGAGGTTTCCAAATGTTGGTAAAAAGGAAGTCCCCTATATGAAAAGTCGCTTCAATTCCAATGTTTTCAGGTGAATAAGATGTGGGCAGTGCTCCAAGGATCAATTATATAACCCCAAGAAACAAGAAGAAAACAAGAATAAGATCTCATCATCATACTTGTAAGATCAACTGGTACAGAGTTTATATATTATGACTTTATATTAAAAAATCATGTGAACTAGTTTGGAGCCAGATTGTTTGGCCCCGGCCCCACCAATATCTTTTTTTGAATGGACATTAGATTTTTGCTTTTCCGTGTTTGCTTCAATTCATAGTGTATTTGCTTCTCTTTTTTTTTTTTTTTTTTTTTCTGTTTCTATTTTTTGCACATATATTCATGATTTAACTAGCAATCCCATTCTCTATTATTTCTCTCTAATATGATTGAAGCTACATACATTGGATAAATTAACCGTTCAGTGCTTTGTATATTTTTGCCTATTAATTTTATAGGGCGTTTAGAAATATAATTCAAACTGCAAAAACAAACAAATATTATAGTAAAAAAGATAAAACACTTGAAAAAAGTTGGTGGAAACAACAAAACTGTGGTTTGAACATTGTTCTAAGTATCATGTGTGAACTTTTATAAATTATACTAGTATTAGGTTATAATTATTTTAACTTCACTACGTGATTTGACAATTTTACAGCTGCCATGTAGAATTATAAAGTACAAAAGAAATAAACTTAATACCAGAATTATAAAGTACAAATATTTTAAAAGACTTGCTTTCAAATTAATTGTCATAATACCAGAATTCGAAAACCCCAAAAAGCAAAAGGAAAGAATGAAGAAAGTCTCACAAAATGGGGCAAAAAAAAAAAAATCCGTCGTGGATCCGGCCAGCAAGTTGATATGTACGTACTTTCTCGGCCCCCAAACTTGCCCTTGCGACCCCAATTGAAACAATAGCCACACAATAATAATATTGCAACTGATAATGAGAGAGAGAGAGATTTTGGCTATATGTGATTGATTTTGTAAATTTGAGTGCGAAATAATTATAAATTTGGCTTAGACAGCCTCCATTTAGGAGACAGCTAACAATATCTTGCCTCTTGCCTTTACCAAATATCATTCCTTAAATAAAAATGAAAAAAAAAAATTTGTAACCACGTGATCAATTTATTGATTTTTTTTAATATGGTCTCTTTTTTTCCTACAAGTTCAGTGTTCACTGCATTTTCCGGGAAAATTCCAGCACCAGACAAAAAAAAGTAAAACAAAGCCAATGCCCAAAATAAATGTGAACCTTGAACCACCCGTGCCCAAGTTTCTCTGAAACCAAACAGACCCTTCATTGGAAAAGTTCCAATTTTTTTCCAACAAGTTCAATTTCACCATCCACTTTCCCTCAACATACATTAAACCTTGCATTAAAAGAACAGAAAATCCTAAGAACAATTGGAATATTTCACCCCACCAAAAATTAAAAAAAAAAAGGTAAAAGACAAGTAAAAGAATAATTAAAAAGATCAAGAAGCTAAAAGGTTCACCATAATTAATAAAACTCAAATGACTAAAATTTCAAGGAAAATTAACAGCTAGATATTACTTAATTCGGTACTATATGTTATTGCTAAAACCCTTCTGATTCATAAACCTAAAACATCCGTTCAGGAGATGTGATTTTTTTTTTTCCTTTTTTTACCCACTTGAGAAAAACAGTGAGCTTGACGATCCTGAAGAAGCAGTAGCAGTTTGATAAGATCTTTGCCTGAAACAATCTAACGACATTCTCGGAGGCGACACCGCCACAGTCACCGACGACGACGATTGAGCACCAGAATCCTGTGGCGACCCTACATTGAAAATTCCAAAAAAAAAAAAACAAAAAAAAAAGAGAAAGAAATCTCATAATCCGGTTTCCAACTCTCTCATAAGCCCCTTTTCCGAACAAGCGCATATTCGGGCTAACACATGAATTTATGTAACACTTCGAACTCCAATATTAAGGTCAAATTTTCGGCTCATTTCTCCGCGACAAATTCTTAGTACGTACTCAAAACAAGTCCACTTATGAAACCTAGCTAAAACGTATGTTTTAAAAATGAACCAATTGATAACATTATATATACACACACACACACACACACACACATATATATAGTATCATAATGTCTTACTTGCAACGTTATCTGAAGTTGGATTCCGGGCATTTTCAGGTTGTGAGGACTTGGGAAGATTATCTTGTTGGTTTGGCTGCTGAGTTTTTCGCCTGCGACGGTTGTGATCAGCCAACCTTTTCCGGCAACTACGTTTTCCATTGTCAAACTCAGAGAGCAGATGGAATCTGCAAAAATATGTATATTATTATTACCATTAAAAAGGAATTTATTAATTCTATAATAATAATTATTAATGGTTCTTATGGGTAAGCTTTAATGCAATTTATCATCATCATCATCATCAGTGACACCAAATATATGAAACTTACTGTTTTAACAATATTACACATGAAGCAAAAGAAAAACAGTACGTAAACGGAATGTGGTGGATTGTAAGTAATAAGAAGTTTTTATATTTTCGTAAAATTTACAGACGCAAATGCCCCTCGGGATTTCCACATGTACGGGGAGAGAGCCAATCATTGCGCCGATAATTGATAATCCAACTGCGGGGACATTCTAGTCATTCCGACAGCCCACCACCTATCTCTCCGGAAAACCAACAGCGACATGATCAACCACACTACACAGTCGTGAACTCTTTTGGGGAGCAGCTAAGCCAACACCATTTGCCCCACAAACAAAATACTATAACTCATAAGGGCCATTTCGTCATTTTACAACAAAAAAAAAGGAGATTCGCGGGAAGTCGCGTCGCTAATTAGGCTTAAAGCATCGGGATTTTAACCAATGATTGGGGAAAGGGACATTTTGGTAAAATCGAAACCGTGATTAGAAGAGAATGAGTGATTAATTTGATTTTAATTAAAGTCAATTAACCTGCTGCACTGCTGGCAGAAGCGCTGGGTCAAGCCGGCGGCGATGACGGTGGAGGCCTTGGAGTGGAACTCACAGACCTTGTGGCGGCGGTGGTAGTGCTTGGCGTGGGAGAGATCGGCATTGCAGCCCTCAGCCTGGCACCGTGGCGAGTTCGCCGAGGAAGAACCTGCCTCCAGCGCCCTCGGCCGCAGATAAAGCCTGCTCATGAAGTCGTCTTCCGACGAGAAGTACGTCCTCCCGCCCAAATTCAGACCAATTCTCGACGAGAAGTCCACCGCCGCCGCCGCCCTCGCCCTATGGTGATGATCCTCGCTCTTTGGCACCAGCAGGAACCCGCCGCCCGATCCTCCTCCGCCGCCGCCGCCGGTGATTGGATCAAGGGAGAGAATCGGGGCGGGAGCATAGGAGGACGCGCTGGCGTAGTGTCTTGAGACATCATAAAGGGAGGAAGAGGAGGAGTTGACGTGGAATTGTTGCTGCTGCTGGTGGTGCTGAGGGGTTTGGGATTGGGTGTGGTGGTAAGTAGCGACGGCGCTGTTGAAGTGGTGGTGAGCAAAGGCCGAATGGTTATTGTTGTTGGCGTGCTGATCATGATGATGATGGTGATGATGATTGTGATTATAGTTATGATTATGATGGGGAGGACTGAGGAAGTGGGCGCTGTGGTAGTTGACGGCCGTCTGAGCGGAGGCGTAATGCTCCAGAATGTTCTGTCGGTTAGGGTCGGATCCAGGATGCTGCTCCGTTTCCTCCCCGGCCAGCATGATCTCCGACGGGTTCCCCCATTCGTAGTCTAGCATTTCCCCCAAATTACGACGTCGCTTCCAAATTAAACCTGCCAAGAAAAATTCACAAACACATGTTAATTAAATAATTTAAAAAAGAAAAGAAAAAGAAAAAGAAAACTTGTCGGTGAAGCTTTTATCCATGAGCAGAAATTGTATCTCATCACTCACCAATGGAACGTTGTTAGTGTTGTTGTTGAAGTGAGCTAGTGAGAAGACCGAGAGATATAGAGAGAGAAAGAGATAGAGAGAGAGAGAGAGAAAGCGAGTGATAATTTTAAAGACTATGAGCAGACTAATGGCTATATGATCTCCTCTCACTGGAGACAATGCCTTGTTTTGTTACATTCTGTTTCTCTCTCTAACAGCTGTGCTGTGTGTTTACTTTTTCAGGAACTTTCTCTCTCTACGTTTTTTGTGTGGGAGAGAAGTGAGAGCTCAACTGAGTTTCGGGGCGGCTAATGCAGAGAGAGAGAGAGAGAGAGGGATGGCTTGTTGTGAGGTGGGTGCGTTGCTTGTACTACTCTGAACAGTGAAGGGGTATGTGTGGATTTTTCGGGTTGACGTTTGTGCCCCTGGGTTGGTGAGATATTTACGAGTGAAAGCCACTGGAAAATGGGAATTATTCTGATTTTCTGGGTTAAGTTAAAAAGAGGGGAGTTTCCTAGTCCGACTAGTTAGGAGTTAGGACTAGTCATGAGAGAGAAAGAGAGAAATAGAGGGGAGAGAAAGAGGTCGTCAGGTCTCTCTCCTCTATCTCTGTTTGCCCACGCGGTTGGGGGTATTTAAAATATTGGGCCCCACTAGCTGTTTTGCCTGGTCTAGTTTCATCAGCCTTAGTTGCAGCGGCCAGATCATCATCTTTTTGAGTGACTTTTTTTTTCCCTCTTTTTTCTTTTTTTTTTCCCACTTTCTTTTACTTTGTTTTTGGGCGACTTCTTCTTGGGTCCCACAGGGGATGTATATTATTTTAAAGTCCTTAACTCGAGTATGTTTTTCTATATAAATTTGATGAGTAAAAAAATATTTCTAATAATTAATAGATATCTTTTTTGACTTCTTCGATTTCGTTCTTATTAAATTAATTACTTTGTTTCTTTAGACTTTTTGGATAAAAATATTTATAGGTAAAAAGTATTTTTAAATTAATTTTTTTAATAAATTTAATAGCTGAAACATAAATACTTAATTATGAAATTTTGTTGTTCCCGTAAAAAAGTTACCCTGTTTTTAATCGTCAACTTCACCTGTTTTTTCAGTTGCATTAAATTTCTATCGAAGATAATTTTCCTGCGTTTATTTTGTATTTTGTTTTTGTTTTGATTGGTATTATTATTTATTTTTGAAAACGGCTCCTGTGGAATAAATGTCTTTCTAACTCGCTGTCATCAAAGTATGCACTTCGTCTTGTTTTTTAACTATATTTTTGCATGAAATAAAGGAAAAAGAAAAAAAAAAGTTGGCACGAAAAGGAGTACATTACTTGCAAGTGAGGTGATTAAAATTGTTAGCTGGAATCAAAATTATATTTTTCTATAAATTTGATAACTAAAATAGATATCTTTTTGACTCTTTTGATTCTTTTTTTGTTAGATAAAATACCTTATTTTTTGAACTTTTTTGAATAAAAACCTTTATCGATAATAAGTATTTTGAAACCCTTAGATGTAATTAAAATTATTTTTTATGGATTTTATAGCTGAAACACATATACCTAATAGCAGATTTTTTTTTTTTTTTGATCCCAAAAAAAAAAAAAAGTTGCCTTTTTTTGATCGTCAACTTCACCTGTTTTTACAGTTGCATTAAATTTCGCTTAGAGAGAATTTACCTGCATTTATTTTGTATTTTTTTTTTTTTGGTTTTGGTTAGTATTATTATTTACTTTTGAAAACGACTCCTGAGAAATAAATATCTTTCTAACTCGCCGTCATCAAAGTGTGCACTTCGTCCGTTTTATTAACTATATTTTTGCATGAAATAAAGGAAAAAGAAAAAAAGTTGGCACGAAAAAGAGTACATTACTAACAAGTGAGGTGATTAAAATTGTTAGTACTGAGTCAAATTTATGTTTTTCTATAAATTTGATAACAAAAAACATACACCTATTAATAGATATTTTTTTGACTTTTTCGATTCCTTTCCTGTTAGATAAATTACCTTGTTTTTTGGGACTTTTTTGCATAAAAACCCTTATAGATAATAAATATTCTAAAACCATCGAATATGATTGAAATTATTTTTTTATAGATCTGATAGTTGAAACACAGTGAATATCTTCCAAACAAAAAAGTTGCCTTGTTTTTAATCGTCAACTTCACCTGTTTTTTACAGTTCCATTAAATTCCTCTTGGAGAGAATTTACCTGCATTTATTTTGTATTTTTGTTTTTGTTTTGGTTGCTATTATTATTTACTTTTGAAAACGACTCCTGAGGAATAAATTTCTTTCTAACTCAATGTCATCACAGTGTGCACTTCGTCTGTTTTATTAACTAATATTTTTGCATGAAATAAAGGAAAAAGAAAAGAAAAAGTTGGCACGAAAATGATTACATTACTTACAAGTGAGGTGACTCATATTGCACAAATATTTATATTAGTTGTGACAGATAAAACGTAAATAATTAGTGGGAAAAAATTCGGATTGCAACCTATAAATATTAGCATATTGCAAAGCATCAACACAAAATTACCCAAAAAGAAAAAACCATCAAACACTTTGTCTGACGCACTTTCATTTTCTCTCTTTTAAAACTTAGAAAACATCACATATTTATATATGTCTCATAATTTGTATTAAAGTTAGTTTAATTAGTTCCTAAACAGATATTAAGCAGGAGATTAATGTCCCCCTAATCCCTTTAGGTAACTGTAGTTAAATTGACATAAAATTATTCCTTTCTTTAGGCCTTAGAATTGATGCCTAATAATTGCCAAATGGAACATTCTGTTGCTTCTTTCCAGGAAAAATATGGTATAATATATCAAGTCAGCATATGAGATTGGTTTTATGATAGTTTGAGATATAGTCTAAATATGACTTTTGTGACCTAAAAATTAAAGAGGAACAAAAAAAAAAAGGAAAAAGAAGAAGAAGAAGGAATGAGTAGTTCCATCAACCAACTAAGAAGTCATTCGATTGAAAGAAATGCATCAAGCATTTTTTCCACTTTGCTTAATTACGTCCTCTTGTTGTGCTTGATCACTTTGGGAAGAGAGAAAGCGATATGCCTTAGAGAACTTGTTTGAATTTTTCTTGCATGCTGCTTCCTCTCGGTAAAAAGATGAAAATTGTAATTTTTTTTATTTGTCCAATTGTAAGTTTTTTTTTTACCCATTATTGGGTACGGTGGATTAATAAATATGTTCTCCCTTTACTTCTCCGAAAGCTAAGAGTCATGAATATAGGAGCATCTAAGATGATAGAGAGAAATTTGAGAGCACCAACATTTTGCAAAGAAATAGGAAATCTCTTCAATCACAAAAATCACGGTTAAGAACCTTTCAAAAAAAAAAAATCACGGTTAAGAAGAATTTTTATAGCAAAGTGCAAAGAATTTTGTCTAAAAGGAACCTCAAATTTCCACTAACTTTATTAACTTGAAATATTGTTGTTTCTATATAATTATAATATCATTAGAGGATTCAAATAGTATGTGCAGCAATTAACAAAAAATTTTTAAAAAATAAAAGTATCTAATAATAAGAAACATAATTTTTTTTTCCAACAACATGATTAGAATTTTGTATTTCTAAATGCATGGATTAAGAATCATATCATAATCATTCAGATTGAATTTAAATTCTTAAAAAAAAAAAAATCTAACACAACCCAACCGTTAAAGTATTGCTTTCGGTACCATGCTGCAGAATTGTTCCTTACTCAGTTTATTAATATTTTAAAAGACATCAAAATAAAAAAAAAAAAATCATAATCATTCGGAAATAATTTGATATATATTTTTACTCCAAAAGTAAAATAAAAAATGGTGGGGTAGGAGGAAAAGGGCATTCTGTGAAATTAAAGTGAAAGAGGAGATATAAAAGGGTTAAAACATGGAAAAGACAGGAGAACAGATGATCGTATCCACATCGTACGATGTATTATTCGGTGTTGCAAGTAGTTTGTCCATATCCCCCCACACTCGATTCCTCACTTGCCCCTATCACCACTCGCAACTCTACTCGCCCTCTTGTTACGACGCTTGTCCTACTCGTTTTGTAGACCAAGATCCCGTGATTGCCCTGCGAGGTTGTTAAAACTACGGAAAAACCTAGAGATGGACACCTGTAAGAGATCGAACGGAGGAGGAAGGATTTTACAGTGGAACCGGCGGATGGGATTAGAAAATGGGGAGGAGACCGAGTCTGATCAAAGTGAGTGCAGCAGGAGAGTCTGGTGGCAAATTTGGTGGGAAAAGGCTGACATGGACGTTGACTCTCTTGTACGGAATGTCCACAATTTGGCCAGAGACATTAATCATTTCTTAACTTGTTATTTTAATAATTCTTTTTTGGGATGTTAAATTCCTCTAAATTTATAATAATAATATAATAATAATAACAAAGTAATAATGTGAGAGCTTTTTTGGGGATTCAGGTGAGAGGGCTATGAGTGGGACGGAGAACAAAGCTAGCATTTGGAAGGAGGTGGGGCTTGGTGGGGGTGCTTTGCTCGACATGATCAAGATTGCTAAATTTCATGATTTTTCTAGAAGTTATATATATGGGTGACGAAAAAGCTACTACACGTCTACATCTAATAATAATAATGCAAGGCTTGAAGAGAGAGAGAGGGTCTTTATATGACTTTGGCACAACCACCAAGATTTTACTCTACATAGTATGATTAGATTAGATTAGAGCCCCACATTCTTGCAATGTGTTACTAGTAGATGGACACCCATGTTATGTTAAACCATGTTTTTGAGTTTTACATATCTTGTGTCAAAAAAACAAAGTTGTTAGCTTTTGGGGTATCAAGTTTTATTTGCCCCTTCTTTTTACTCTCTTTTATTTCATTTTATTGGAGAAAGGGTGTTCCGCACGAAAATTTTTTAATCTTTAGCCTTTGCTGATCAACGGGCTATGTACAAAACCAGAGTGTTCGAGAGAAAAGTTTAACTTATAGTTTAAACTTTAATACTATAACATTTTCACATCATGTAAAAAGCCTTTTTACTTTAGAGAGTTGAACTACAGAGTTTAAACTTCTCCTTCAAATACCCTAATTTATATAAAGACAAGTCTAACACAGTTTAGTTGAGCAAATTTTTACAGGGTAAACTTGGAAATATGGGTTTGGTTTTGGTCAAAACGTTAAAACTGTCCTGACAAAAAGTTCACACTAGGCCATAACACAGATTGACCTATTTTTTGTGGGCTTTAGAGAGTTCTCGATCTACAAAGAATTTCTCCCTTAAAGTTGACTTCAACTCCCACAACTACTGTCTTAAATTAATACCATACTGTTGCCAAAACATAGAAAAAATAAATTAGCTTTGTAAATATTGTTGGACAAAGTAGGTGAAGCTTATCCACTATGGATTGCAGAGTCTCGAACTCTTCCATATTTCTGGATTCCTCATCTCCCCAGTTGAGCGAGATGAGTTTGACTTCATGAGAAATGTAAAACCTCTAACTGCAAAAACAGGGAAATAATAGAAGCCCATATTATTCTTTCCAACATGTGAGCAAAAGTACTAGCACAAGACATTGTCAATTTCTGCCAATACAAATAATAATCCCATCTCCAACGTTAGACCTACAGCTTTAAGCCTAACATTGTCTTTTGTCTTTAATGCCTTGACAAAACCAAAAGCCTGTCTTTCCTTTAGCGTTATGCATATGGTAAAAATGTTGCAATTTCATAGCTAACCTGTAAGCAAGTAAAATAAAGGGCAGGTTGAAACTTGTAACAAAGATGCTTTCTCATATTTTATTTTTATTTTTTTTATTTTATATTTTTTTAATAGATAATTCCACTGAAGCAAGAAGACAACGGCGTTAGTTTTGTCATTAAGTGTACCAAGGAGCCGAGGAAACTTCCACACCGCCAGAAAATAACACCAAGGAACTAAATGGTCCTAAAAACTGACACCAACCCTTTTCACTGAGTTTAGGTGTTGGGTTGGGGATTTTGTGGGGGGTGGAGCCAGGGAAGAAGTGAGAAAAGCAAGAGGCCAAACCATATTAATTGTGGTCCCAAAACCAGCTCGATAGAAGTTCTTAACACATTAATTCAAGTATAAAAACTTCCTGCAGAACACATACATGGTACATCAATGCAAGAGGTACTGAAAACAAAGTGTCTTGATTTTAAAGGTTATGAGGGGGTACTATACATGTTAACCGAGTTAGAGAACGGAGCATAACCTACCACTTGATTACGAATGACCACGGATTGGAATCAGAGGCAAGGGAAAAAAAACTACAAATAATGGTCATGCAAATGCAAATGTTACTGATGATAGGCAGAAAAACAAAAAGTTTCTGGTTATTGATCCTTTCTCCTTAGTTGGAATTGAATGAAACGATAGTGAGATCATAGTAAGATTGTAACTTACCTTCTCCTATCTGTCAGAGTTACGAGAGATTTAAGCACCCTCGGACTAATCTTGTCAGAAAGTGCACCTCTTTCTGATATCAAAAGGGACTTATCCTTCACATAAGTTTGGAGTTTCTTAGCTTCAAAGTCATGCAAACAAATTTGAGATAACGAGAACACAATCACATAATAAGATCAAAGAACCTCTACAGAAAGATATAGACCACATAACTCAATCGAAGAGCACAATTGTTCACGCTATGGTATTTGAGCTTTATGATCGATTTTACCAACTTCAAACAGTAATAGTGTAAGAATAACACCAGAAGCTTTGAGAAAGTTTCCTCCTTGTTTTGCTCTTATTTTTCATGTTGTAAGTTCAATAAAATCAAATTGGTCAATAACAAGTGCATCCAACAAAGAGGAGGTTAGTTTTTTGTCAAGTGAAAAGAAGAGTGAGGAGGACAAGAGGCCGTTTGGGAACATAGATTCGAACCAAAAGTTTGAACCTAAAACATTGTAGCAATTCAAATTTTGTGAGAAAAAACACTATAGATTAGTTTGAACCAAACTTTTTAGTTCGAACTATGTTTCCAAACAGGCTCCAAGTTCTTTTAAGTAGCACACAGTTACAAAGGCCATCAAAATGAAGAGTTGGCAATATCTTCCTACTTGGTAGAATTTGAACCTAAATAATATAACTGCAGTAACAATCCTTTACCACCAATTTAAGGCTCAAGACATCATTACCACCAAAGAGGTTTTTTTGGTAAGATATCATCTAACCGTCTTTAAGGTAAAGATTGTTTAGAGTAAAATATGAGCCTCAATTAGGTAACGACTAATGGATTTGATTGTTTTCTTGAAGGAACATAGATATGTACTTATGCGGACATAATTAACTGCTCAATTGCTATAACGCAAAGCAAGTGTCAGTACTGAATTTCCACAGATGACCAACAACATCAAATTATTCACACGCTACTCTTTGCTTTATTTATTTTATTTCTTTTGTTGCTGTTGATTTCTTCAACACTACATTCAATACACCATATTTTATATGTGACTAGTATTTTTGTTCTTCAAAAACCTGTTGATAAGATTATGCCCATTAAAACACGAAGGTGTTCTGGAAGTGACCTGACTCCAAGATGGTATGAGCAGCATGAAAGGGAATCCTAGCAAAGACATCAGTTCCCAGGAACATCATCCATGTGCGCTCGCTCGAGTCATGGTTGCCCCAAGTTGAACATACTTCTTTAACTAAAGGTCTCGACTCTGGTCCACCAATTCCCATCATTATTGACTCAAAGGGCGATAGAACACTACTCTTTGTTGTTCTAGCTCTTTTCCTCAGAGCCGTGAGGGCTTCTCTATTCCCATTCCTAACCTTATCATTTTCAACAAGCTGCAATTCCTCCATAAGTCACAAACTTCCCGTATTTTCTTACTTGCAAAGAAAGAAATTACACACAAACCCTGAAAAATACAAGCATTCTGAGTCCAAGTGATTAGGAATCTGAATGTAACTAGATTTATTTTCTTTCTTTTCTTTTTAGCTCTTGCAGTGTGAATTACAAATTCCCAATCATCCTTTAATCCAATATTTTCACTTCAAAGGCATGAAATACGTTCTTTTTAGCATTCCATTTGGTCATTTACTTCTAAAACCAAAACCCATTTCTAAAGTTGTAAAAAACTTAAAAGCCTAATTGCGAATCAATGAATCCCACCTTTTACTCCAAATTTTCAATTCACAAGCACAAAATGTGTTCTTTCCAGCATCCCATTTGATCATTTACTTCTAAAACCAAAACCCATTTCTAAAGCTACAAAAAGAAAATAAAATAAAATAATTACAAGCCTTTAACATTCAAATTCCTAAAATTTTCCCTATCTATCAATTTTCTGAGAAACTAATTTAAAAATTAAAAGCCTTTTAACATTCAAATCCCTAAAATTTTTCCTTACTAATCAATTTTCTCAGAAACTCAACAAATCAATCATATACGGTTCTATAAGTATAAGAGTTTTGAGTTTGTGCGTAACCTGATGACGGGCAAGAAGAAGATGCTCTGCTTCAGTCTCGAGCTCGACTAATTGTTGCTGAAATTCCTTCATAGTTTCGTCCATTCTCGATTCCCTTTAACAAAGTAAACTAATTTGCATTGTTCCATCCAAAAAAAAGGGGAAAAAGTTCAACACTCCAAACAAAACAATACCAGAATATTTAACTTATCTATTCTTAATTCAATGAAAAATCATATCCTTGTTTTAACGTGAAATTGAAAAAATCTTACCTTGCAGTGACAGAGCCCTAGCCTTTTAGAGAGAGAGAGAGAGAGAGGAAATACCGGCGCTGAGGAAGCAGACCGAAACGAAGGCAACCGCAGGCACGGAATGCTCTCTTTACGATTCGAAAGTATGAACGACATGTAGTGTAGTAACATTCGTTGACAAACGACGTCATATCTTCGACGGAAACGACATAATAAGAAAGTAACATCGTCAATAGACGACATAGTTTGAGACTGCAAAGTGCACCCCCTTTTTGTTTATAAACGACAGCAGAATTTAGCGAAAAAACCAAAAGCGCATACAGTGTATGTGATATAAACGACGTCAAATGTAACAGACAAATGTTAAATTTTGGACGGATTTGCGTCATGTGCTTCTCACATGCGTTTAGTTTTCTTCCAAAAGAAGGGAAATAACCCTAAAATAACAAAAACGGGATATTTTGATAATTGAGTCAAAAAAAATTTTGCATTGGACAAATAGTTTTTTTTTTACATTAAAAATTATATATTTTTTTAGTAAAATTGTTTTAGTTTTTTATAAAATGATAAGAAAAAAACTTGTAGTAAAGAAAAGAACTTCAATAGATAGAATAAAAAGAAAAAAAAAACTAAAGTAATTTTTATGTTCAAAAAAATTATTTTTTTAATGCTAAAAAAATATCAAAAAAATGATTTTATCAATAAAGTTTTTTTTTTTAAGCAAGTTTTCAAAATCTCCTAAAAAAAACCTATAAAATATATAAAGATACGAATAGATTACGACACAAAAAAACAAAACAAAAATAATAAAACAACCCAAACAGTTCTTCGTCTTTCTCCATGCCATTGCGAAGCTCAAAACACGGCCGGAGACCCAAAGGTTCATCAATGGCCGGAGACTAAAACACCCTTTGCCAAGCGAAAGGAAGTCGTCGTTGTCGTCATCGAATCTAGGCGAAGTCGTCGTTGAGCGCAAGATGTCTTCGTCGTTGAACCCCTTCGGCCTCCATCGCCAAAGCACTCCAGCGCTGGCCTCGGCCTCGTCGACAGAGCTCGCAACGATGACAGCTAAAGTTTAGGCAATTCCGCAACAAAGAAAAATAAAAAAAAAATTATCTTGTTCTCCCGCGGTAGGAACTAAAAAAGAAGGTTCAAAACATTCGCAAATTCCTATCTCAAAATAACAATGAGCACTCACAAACGTCCACGATAAAGACTGAAATTTTGTTCGCGATCACAGAACCGAGCCGAACACCAAAATCAGAACTCACACAATCAAATTCGAGAGAGAGAGACCTGAATACAGGGCGGAGCAGGCCGGAGAGCTCGTGGACCCAAAGATTGCGACGTGACGACGGCTGGGTGGGATGACGGCGCTGGGTCGACGGCGGCATAAACGAAATAAACGACATTTCTTTTATCACACAGAAAAGATGACATGTCGTTTAGCCCTATTTGAAGCATAAATGACATGTCGTTTTTAACTTATTAGTCATGCGGCCATGATGGCCATTCGTCCTTTTTAACGTTAGTTCTTTTACATGGCATTGTCTCTGTAAAATAAAGTTATTAATATGAAGGTGTGGGCAATGAAATTAATAGTTGGCGAAACGATGACGATATTTTTCCGAAAATAAAGGAAAGATAAACGTCTGACCTATATCAAGTTAAAAGATGTCAAGTAGGAGATTCATAGAATGTTTGACATGGCGGTTAAAACAATTGGTTAGAATTATAATGGTTAGAATTATAAATACTGTAAAATAAAGTTAATTCTTTTTCATGGCATTGTCTCTGTAAAATAAAGTTATTAATACGAAGGTGTGGGGAATGAAATTAATAGTTGGCGAAACGATGATGATATTTTTCCGAAAATAAAGGAAAGATAAACGTCTGACCTATATCAAGTTAAAAGATGTCAAGTAGGAGATTTATAGAGTGTTTGACATGGCGATTAAAACAATTGGTTAGAATTGTAAATACTGTAGCATGTGAGAGCTTTACACTGTAATAATTTTTTTGCTTTTATTATAACATATGAGGGCTTTACATTGTCCTTAACTTAAAAACTGGTTAGAAATAGCTAATGCTATATAGGATTTTAGAATGATATAAAAAGCTCGTCACATCAGATAAATGATCAGACAAGATCAATATACAAAAAAAAGTTCTAACAGTCGAAATAAGGGCGAGAATTCAATTCAAAAGTTTGTAAAGCCTACAAGTAAAAGAATTAGCAGAACTTTCAAAGATTTTTAGCCATTTGAAAAATTCTAGAGAAATTTTAAACAGAGACTCAAGTTTGAGAAAGAAGGAATTTTCTCTTTTAGATCTCTTGTACTCGGAGGTTAAAGTCTTTGGACTTGATAGCAAATCAGAAGTTTACCTGAACAGCGGGCCATGTTGGTCCTCAAGATTATAAAAATTCAGGGATGTTGTAAGCGCAAACCCATGTTAGCAAATTACAATCATAATAGTTATTTTTTTATTACTATTTTAATCGAGGAAACTATTAAATTTGGAAGTGTCTCATGCTTTAAAAGTAAGAAAGCTTCTTTTCCAAACAAAAAAAAAAAAAAAAGGTAAGGTAGCTGACAAACTTTAAAATAAATAAAATTCATACATAATTTCCCATGGCCAATATTTTCAACCCTGTTTTCTTAATATCCATGCATTTTCTGAGGCCCTCTTATTACATACTCCAAGAAAATCATAAATTCATCACATCAATTGAGACATGAATAGGCTAATGACTTCTCCTCAGTTAGCTCTTGTGCAGTCGCATCCAACTTTGCCCTTGAAAATTCATCAATCTTCAATCCTGCCATCCAAATAAACAAATCCCAATAGTTGTTGTTATTATTATTATTATTATTATTATTATTACATGAATGAATTTTCTGATTGAGATCTCTCACTTCAAATCTACTTAACCAGAAACAATTGGTGGCCATTATTATTTTTTTTTTTTGACAATTACACTGCATGATATATTTAATGGTGAAATCGAAATAAAGTATTTTTTTTTTGAATAGATAAAAATAGCATATTTACATGATAATAGTTATTATAATTGTCATATTTTGTACTACTTAGTTACATAGGAATCACAGTAATGATTTGAAATTTTTTTATTTGTGGAATATTCTAAAATTTTTGCTATATCTCAACATAACAAGTAGGATTATGTTATTTGTCTAAAATTTCTTAATTTTTTAAAAATGTAATCCAATACCAAAAAACACTTTAAATCTAAATGAACAACTGCTTTCCAAAAAAAAGGAATGAACAATTTACCCTGAACAGTAGACCACTCTCCTTTCTCACATTCAACAGAAAATGAGTAAACAATGCCGGGTGGGACTCCATAAGAACCATCAGAATATACATCCATTGAAACCCATATTCCCTAAATTGTCATCCAAACCAATAAAAAATGAGATTATTAGAGGAATGTACAACTTTTGAACACAAAAACAGAATAAAATATGGTTAAATCATGAACGACATATTAATATAGTAACTAACCTGAGGAGTTCCGAGGACCCAATCACGCATGTGATCACAAGCAGAACTTGCAGCAGACAATGCGCTTGATAGCTTCCGAGCCTTTAAAATGGCTGCACCTCTCTGCTGAACAGTGGTGATAAACTCGGTTTTCAACCTATGAAAAATTAGATTCGTTAGTGAAGCAACTTGAATCTAAGAGTTGTTTAGTAGGAAGGAAAAGTGGACGTGGAGAAACAGGTGGGAGGATTAGCAGAGGGATTTTTGGATCTTCGTTGTGTAGTAAGAGATAAGAGGAGAGAGTGGATAAGCGAACGGTTTTAAATCTTTCAAAAAACCAATTTTGATCTCTCTAAATACGAAGGATTAGAGAAAAGACTCCTAAACACAATAAGAGAAAAATCATCCTTTCCCTCTTACCAAATACAACCTAAGATTATATATATATACATGCACACACACACATAGAGTGTAAATATAGGAAACTCGGTTTGAGATTGTGGTGCTTTTAAGAAAAGCGCAAGTATTACCTCTAATTGGAATAGAAGTAAAAGTAAAAGTTCAAAGTTCAAAAATATTGCTTCTTAAAACAAAGAATCAAGAGAATCTCAAACTGGCCTAAGTATCTCATGAAGTAAAGTGAGATGATTAGAGACTAGTGGGCTACCAATGCTCATCAGTTACAAGTTCTTTGACAGATTTCTTCCCGCCAGTAGTCATGACGGTAGCGTGATTAACGTCGGGATACTGAGTGGAAGAATGGTTGCCCCAGATGATGACATTCTTCACATCACCAACATGAACATTTAGCCTCTCAGAGATTTGTCCTAATGCTCGGTTGTGATCTAGCCTCGTGAGACATGTGATGTTTTTCTCCGGAATTGAAGGAGCAAATTCTTTCAAGATGAGTGCATTGGTGTTTGCTGGATTGGCAACCACTAGAACCTGCATGTATTAAGCTATGAAACTTCATCAGATAAATCTATTGAACAAAAAACTAATATTTAAAACGATAAACACAAGCAGTTTTTGAATCCAAACTCATATTCTTGAGCACAATTAAGTAAAGCACAAACTTTTCAGCTCTTTTTTGCTATAGATTGAAAATAATTAACCAATAAAAGATGTTTAATGGAAGAAAATTCATAAGATTACATGAATTCAAAGGTAATGTCATGCAAGAAGATCAAAAGGGAATCTGACCTTGCAATCTGGAGCAGCATGTTTTTCTAGTGCTGAAGCTTGTGCCTTGTAGATTGACACATTTTTCGACATCACATCCTTCCTTTCCATGCCTTCCTTTCGCGGGAACCCACCAATCATAACAGTGATATTGACATCTCGACATGCTTCTACCGCATCCGTAGTGGCAACAACACCTATTGAACAAATTTACACATTAATATAGCCAACAAAAATATTGACTGACTATTGTTATTGTATCTCCATTAAACAAGTGCCCAAAACAAGACTTAAAACAGCTTGCCTTTGAGAAGTGGGAAGGCAGCGTCGACGAGCTCCATTTTCACACCCTTCAAAGCTTCAGCTGCAGGTTCAATGTCAAGCATGTGCAGGATCACAGGCTGATCAGGGCCTGAGCATGGCCCCCCTCGCAATCATGGGAACAATAGCGTAACCTATTTGCCCTGTTGAACAGAGTTCAATTTATTAAGGATTTATCTGGGATTAAGAACTTCAAAGCTTTTTTATGTGATTTTGATGTGAACTTATGAAACATAATGTAAAATTAAATTCAAGAGAGAGCAAAAAACATAAAAGTTAAATATAAAATCATGCCTGCAGCACCAGTAACCAGTATTCTAACTGGCTCTTTTTCAATATTCAAGAAGCTCCACATGTATCTGGTGAGCTTCCAAAAGAATACAACAAAGAAAGAAACAACTAAAACTTGTTGAAGTAATAGAAGATAGTCCATTTCGTCAAAAATAAAAATATCTTTTTTCCTCCAGAAAAAATAAGAGTTCACAGAGAATGAAGATCAAATACAAAAAAGTTCGGTTAAAATCAAAACCAAACTTCCAATATATGTTACAAATTATGGTACTATAATAAAAAGGAATCTACAAAAAAACACCTTCACAAGACAGGGCAATGATCAGATGCCAAATCAAAGTTCATAAGAAATGTTGATCATACACAAATCAAAGATCTTATGTCTCCTCTTTCTCAAGAAAAGTACTTCTCCTTCTGTGTGTTTTGCCAATAAGTCCAAGAACAAGAAAAGAATGTTGGGGTCTGAATTTCTTAATCTAGCTTGCATAACATTCTAAGTTCATACATTATTTCGGATTAAATTAAAATGACACAATATACACACATGTGTATGTATGCAAAATGTACCAGCACCACCAGTGACCCGAACTCGAATCGGGTTTTTCGCCATTGCTACAAAAACTAGTTCTCGACTGAGAATGGACCTTAAATATCTAGAGAGAGGAAAATGGTGGTGATGAGGAAATGTCGAAAATGGCTAAAGGTATTTATAGAGAAGTGGAATGTTGAGAATGAGTTAATTTGAGAAGAAAAAGAAGAAGAATAATAGGGACACATTATCTATAACGCCCTATGTAGGGGTTAACAGTATTTGATAGATAAAAAGAATATTAAATTTAAGATCATTCAAAACAATAAAACAATGTCCATGGGTCTTCAAACAAAAAATAAAAATAAACTGTAAATATAAACCACAGTTTGAATGTAGCACCAAATATTAAAATACAGTCATCATCATAGTACAATTTCTCGAATAACTTAACACAGCCACCACCAAAGCAATATGAATTTTACATGGTCTAGACGAGTTATAAATAAACAAAGATCTTCCAACACAAAACCAGCAGTGTTGTTGCCTATTCTTCATTAGATAAGTTGCACTAAGTTTCACATTAGAGTTGTAAATATGATTAGGATGAGCATCGACATACTCAGTAGGAAAAACTATTACTCACCTTAAGGTTTTATTCATTACCATATTAAATCTACATGGTTAGTTAATACTCATCATTATCTAGATTATAAGATTTATTATGATCATATTCTGTGGATATCATAGTTAATTATTACCGAGTTTCGTATATATACATATATATAAATATTACAATTCATCATTATTCCTAGGTATCCACGTTCAATAAAGTATTAATTAACTCATTGAAACCGAAAAGGGCGCTCTTGACCACCCTCCAAACATTCCAAGGGTGTTTTGGTGAGGGGACATCAAGCCCTGAGTCCTCACCAAGTCGATTCATGTACAGTGTGTTCTAGGACTTTCGACCCAAGGGAGCGTAATCACCTCCCCTATTTTACCTTTAGGGTCTTTGTGCCCAAGGACGTAACCGCTACCATTTTCACGTCTTACCATTTCTCTATAATTAATCTTTGTTTATAAAGTTAGTTTTGCTAACCATGCTTTTCAATTTACAACAACATGTGTCAAATTATTATGTTCCTCGTTGTACAATACATGACGAGTTCTACATCATCAGGTTAGAGATATAATCATATACATTCAAAATATCATATACATATCTTGCAATCTAAAACAACCAAATTTTAATTCACCAAAACCTCATAAAATATGAGTAATAGAATACCTACCTTCCAATCTTAGCAACAATCTTTTAATATCGGAATCAATTAACGTTAGCTCCACATGCCCTTGATCCTAAGGCGTGCATATGGACAATTAAAACTAAAGCACAACATATAACCACATTCATAAATAAATTATATGTAAATCCATCTCGCTAGTATGCCATTAAAATTTGTATGCAATTTCTTTTTAAATACCAAAGTAAACAATTTTGTCTTAAACACAATATAAAATACATACAAGTAATCTATATGTTTTAATCTCTAATAAGATTCATAAATCACTTAGGATAGTGTTGGAAATGTTGCAAAACATTAAGGGATTAGAAGGTGAGCAAAGTTAGGTTCTTAGTTCAAGTTAGCAGCTAGTATACCATGAAAAACTGGCGATATACTTTTGCAAAAAGGCAGGTTCATTATATACAATTAGCACACTGATTAACAGGTGGTTTACTTAAGGTAGACGGATGGCATACTACCATTGACAAGTTTACTAGTTTCCAATCTAAAAATTAAAAAATTCATAGAAAATAAAATACAACTTCGATTTAGGCTCATGATAGCTCGTTGGAAAGTTTAGGATGTCTAAATTTTAAATATGCAAACCAATTTACAAAATTTATCTTTATTTAATCCTAGAATTTCAAGAAAAAGCCACTGTCCATAGAGGTATTATAAGGTTTATGGAGTACCAAGTTTTCCTTTACACCAAATCATATTATCCTTGTACAAAATTTCAAAACCATTTCAAAATATGTAGTATGCATTATATAATAAACATATTCCTATGGATTTTGATACCAATATCATTATCAAACTCTATCTCAAACATTTCTTGCAAATAAGGGTGAAAACGTGCTTATATGAAACTTTCTCATTTAAAGTTTTAGAAATCCTTTTCATACATCAATCAAATCCGTGATGAACCTTTGAAATATGTTTCTAACATATATATGGAACTAGTTTAACAATATAACCTCTGTTTACAACATATATACTTAGATTTTTTTTATACATTTGTACCAAGATAGCAACAAGACATATACATATCTAAGTCTCATAAAAAACTCATGTTCAAGAACTCAATTTGGACAACTTTTGGGATATAAAAACTTTATAAATAAAAGGTTAAATTCGTTTATAAAACACTAACCTCAGATTATAGCTAAATGGAGGCTTTAAAAGGCTTCAAAATTGGTCTCTCAACTTCAAATATGGCTGGAAAGTTGGCTGTCTTGGGAGAGTTTTGCTGTGTATGTTATTTCTAAGAAAATGAAGAGAAAGAAAGTGGGAGACGTGAGGGAGATATAGGGAGGAGATAAATAAAATGAATACAATCATTCAGGGAGACAAGTTTAGGCACATTACGGAGGAATTGGTAGGAAAGTCAAAGAAGTAATTGGGATAATTTATTTTAAAAATATAAGAAGAAGGGAGAGTGTGGAAACCATGAAAGATAGGGATGATAAATTGATTTAAAAGGAAGCAAAAGCAATTAATGGGAGGGGACAATTTGAGTGATTTACGGAAGAAGATGAGAAAAGCATTAAAAAGGGTGGTTGGAAAAATATCCCCATGTCTCATTCGGAGACTTTTAGTAAAAAAATGCTAAAGTTACATTTTTGTAAATAAATGAAACATCCAACACTAATTTTAGTTTATTTTAAATACAACATTTTTTTTTCAATTGACACGTTTTATACATTATATTTACAAAATCCTTTCTGTTAAAATAATGGGTGTTACATCATCAAAAAGGGTGACGATGATCGAGGTTGGAGATAAGTATGATGATAGGAAAAACTGCAACTTACAAAGTTTTGAAGAACAAAAATAAAATATTGTGTCAACATGCAACCTCAATTACGCAAGCAACAAAAGTGAGTCCAAACTCTAGCTATTTCCGTGACTAATATACTTTATGGACTTAAAAAACGTGCTACGCATTTTATTTACTTATTTATTTATTTATTTTGAGAGAGAAGCTGTTTAGCTCGTTAAGAGCACAATTTGAATTACAAAATATCGATTACAATATGTTATTTTATGAATCTAACTCATTAAGTGTGGAGGATTTGGTAATGTGATCTCTATTGCAAATAGCAATGCTTAGGTTTTTTTGGTGCATTTGTCTCAAATTTTTTTGAGCTCTTTTGCAAGGTGGTACTTAAACTTTTTTGTTTGAAATTTTTATATCTTTTATAATGGCATTAAAATACATTTTAATGCATTTTTAAAATTGTTAACTTTTAGTTAATAATGATAAGAGTAGAAAGAATATTTTTATGTCACAAAAAAGGCCTTAAGGTACCTTCACGTTATTAAAAAGACAATGTCTTCGAGATGTTTTTTGGTATGATAGAGGGTATCGAATTGATTTTTATTTTTATTTTTTTGATTGGGTAAAAAGGAGTGCTCAATAATTACATTAATAAAATTTATAAATAATTAAAAATAAATTGAATTATTTCATACAGTACTATCTAATATTTACGTAAACATTGAAACTATAATTAACAATATAAAGTGTTTGGTAAATATGACTAGAACCAACTCTTTAGTTTAAAATATTGTAGCATGTAAAAGTTTTACACTGTAGTAACATTTTTTTTTTACTGTAACATGTGAGAATTTTACATTATTTGGTAACCAAAAAGTTGATTCTGACCATGCTTGTCAAATATTAGTAGTAACTTTTTTCATTACTTGAAAAACTAACTGTCATTTCATTTTGTAAGTTTATGAGAAATTTCGTATTTTGTAAAAAAAAAAATAATAATAAATAAGTAAATAAATAAATACTCTCTCTCTCTACGTGAATGGGACTGGGAAGTATACGACCTGTCGTTTTGGTTATTACCTAAGAAAACGACAACGTGTGTAGTTCTTTCAAGAGACGACATGTAGTCCTGATTTATACAACCTGTCGTTTTCGTTGTCTCCCAAATTGGAGTCTGTGGTTCGATTTATGAACTTAAAGCTCTAAGCAATTACATTGACATTTCTCTGCCGCTTCCTCTGTAATTTTGTGGCTTTTTCACTCAATCCTCCTCCGTAAGGATGGTTATTTTCTATGAGATTCATAGTTGAATACTAACTTTAAACCCTCAATTTTTGTCTGTTTGTTTTTTTGTTTTTTGTTTTAACCTAGAATTTGTACAGCTAATGCGTTTTATTTATCATCATCATCGTTATTATTTCAGACTCTTACTTTGAGATTCAATAATAACTATAGGATCAAGATTCTCACTTGTGGGCCCTGGAATTCAGAATCATTCTCGGTTGGCAACCTACTTGGAATTTTTTAGTTCAGACTGCCACCATATAAAACTCTCTCATGTATTATACCCTAAAGTAAAATTCTATTGTAGTATAAAACTTTTATATACTATAGTTTTAGGTTTTAACTTGTAGTTTTAAATTATGTTTCTAAATACTATTTAGAGTGTTTGAAAACACAATTAAAACTATAAGTTGAAACTAAATCACTACAGTATATGAGAGTTTTATATTATAATAAATTTTTGCTTTATATTTTAACATGTGAGAGTCTATATTGTAGCAATTAGAACTAATAAGTCTCAACTTGGTTATTAAATGAAGCCATTGTTTTTTTTTTTTTTACTTTTAAAATTAAAAAAAAAGGTTAACTTTCTTACTTAACCCCTTCTATCAGGTTTCTTCTGCTAAACAATGGCAGAAAAAGAGAAGAATTAGTTTCACTTTAACATTTTTCGTTAGAAGTTATGTTAAAACAAAGAGGTGAAAAGTTCGAGTCCTTCCATCTCCAATTCCAGAAATAAACAGAATATGATTACATGATTTCACATGGCCCCTCTTTTTATGTCCGTTTGTAACAACAACTCTAACAAAGACATTAAGTGAGATTAATTAAAAACTAGAGTAAAGTGAGAGCTTTTTCACCATTTGATATTGCATTGGAGGGGCTCCCAAAAGTTCTTTGCACGTTATCAGCAAAACGCAAAACTAATGTGTTAATGTGATTTGTGAAAGTGTATAATAACGAATCTATTTTTTTGCCATTGCAAATTACTAATTAGAACAAATTTCGGAAGCACAATAAACCAAACTAAGTTAAATATCTTGAAGCCATATCTTGGTACCGGAATTGTCTCAATAATTGTAAACTTTATTGTGTACATAATTCATCTTAGAATCTACCAAAAGAAGCTTTTTGGTATATGACATCATTAACAAAAGAGCCTCCACCTTTGTTGACAGTTTCGGAATGGCTAAGAAGAGAGTTAAAATTTAGGATGGAACAAAGGAAGATCGTGAAGTACCAAACACCATGGCAGCAGATCGGCTGTCAGCTTTGCCAGATGCTATAATCCATCACGTTCTTTCTTTCATTCCCACTATTTATGCTGTTCGGATGAGCCTCCTCTCAAGGCGTTGGCGACACATGTGGCGCTCTTTAACTGTGTTGTGCGTTCCTGATAATGTTTATGGAAATTCTGAAAGAGGAAAGTTTCCTGAATTTGTGCAAAGATGTTTGGAGCTCCGCCGGATTGACATGCTCAATGTTACAGATAGACCAGTTACTCTGTTTAAGCTTCACATGATTGGGTTTGAGGTATTCCTGGAGCATGGTTGATAATTGGTTAGCTTTGGTTTCTAAGAGCAAAATCAAGGAGTTTGAACTTTTAGCTATTTCTGTGTCTCCTAAGAGATACCGTTTACCTCTGGATATACTTCGTTTGAGATCATTAACTCACTTGCGGTTGTCTTCTGTTGAGCTGAAGGATCTTCAGTCTATATGTCTTCCGTCCTTGGTGTCTTTGTATATATGGCGTGTCTGTATGGATGATCAAGCCTTGCATAACCTGTTGTCAGGATGCTGCTCCCTTGAGAAATTAACTTTAGAGGCATGTCTGCACTTGTCCAATCCCGAAATTTCATGTTCGAACCTTTAAGTTTGTGGAGATCATCGGTTACTGTGGGTTTACTGGATTGAACATTACGCGTCGTGAATCTTGCCCTTCTTTTCACTTTAATCGTTCATCCTACGAAGCCCTTGGGAATCTGTTATTTACTCGCGTAAGGTTCAGTGATCAGTGGTTGGAAGACCTGATTCCTAGGCTACTCCTGCTCGAGAGCTTGACTTTTTGCAGATGCGAGATGTTAAAACATGTCAAAATCTGGTGTCGGGACCCGAAGCACTTCGCTTTCGAAAGAAATGGAGATGTTGATGGAGTGGAGGCTCTTATTATGGATTCTCCTAAACTTGTTTCCTTTAGCTATGAAGGTTTCTTGAAGTCGAATTTTTTGATGAATCCTCTAAACCTATTGGAAGCCAAAATTAAACTTTACATGCCTTCTACTTATGATACAAAGTGGTATACCAATCTGTTGATTCTTCTTTCAAATCTTAACTGCTCCAGGAATCTCAGCCTGGATGTTTACTCAGAAGAGGTGAGATATATTTCCATGCTCTTGTTTACTGTTTTGTTACATATTTCTGTTTAGTATCATCTTTCTGATTGTGTTTCCTTTCCTTTGGTTCTTTTAATCGGAAAATGTGGAGGCTCTCATCTTTCCCAAGGAATTGAGAACGGTTTATCAGTCTCCGTTGCCCGCTCTCAAGCATCTGAAAGTAAAGACATAAACACGACATCCATCCTTGAGAGTCGCCGACTTAAGGGATGCCTTGTCTTGGGCCTCACCTTCTTTAGAGGCCTTGTCAATGCAGCACAAGTGAACTATCTTGCCTTCTTTTTTGCTACTTTCTTTTTTTCTTTCTGGTGAAAATGCCCTCCAAGCATAAGCATATGGTGATTCTCCTTTTGTATATTTTGGTTTCTGTTTAACAAAAGTGAATTATCTTGTTTGCACAATTGGATGTTACAGTTTAATTATGTTGGATCAATGAATTAGGGGAGTGTTGAGGAACGTAATTGGAACCAAAACATTATAGCATATAAGAGCGTAACAATTAGAACTAATAAGTTATATTGACGTTGTCAAACAAAGCCAGAGTTATTCAATATCGTTTCTTTGACTGTTGCAAGTCTTCTCTTGCATGTTCTCATTCATGGTCTGTCTTCTGTTTTAAGCTGTAGCAATATCTGCAAATCCGCAGGTGTGGTTTTTTTGGCATTCCGCACAAATTTAAAAACAAAATTAATTAAGTTTTGAGATTCTTTATATAGATCCTACACTTAAAACGACTAGAAATTGATGGAATAAATAAAACACAATTTTCACATGTCATTTTTTTATTTTATTTTTCTGTTTTGAAGTTGTTTGAAAATTCATTTTGTGTTGTCTTCTTATAAATGGGATAAGACTTGTTGTTTAAACAACAGGCAAAATATGTAGAAAAAATCGGCTGATACGACATTGTCAGATGAAGGTTATTGACTTTTCAAATTTATTGTTGTTTTTTATTTGTTGTCGTTTTGGAATTATGTCGTTTCATGAGTACACCTTTTTAAAGAATTGCCGTTTCATGAACTACTTTCTTTGTTGATAATTTTTCCTCAACTCTACGCCTTAAGTCAAATTTAGTTTTTGACCTCCAAATTATGTTTTTGTTTATCTCATTTAGCTTCTGAATTTTAAATTGTCACAAATCACACCTTAATCTATATATATATATAATCACATGTTTCGCTTTTTGTCAAAAAAATCTTAATTACTTGATAAAGAAAACCATATGAGCTTCATTTCACATATCTTGTTAGTGAAAAATATTGTAGAAAATCAAGTATCTTAGAAAATTCACATCTATAATAAATTTAAATAAATCTGACTTATATGGCATCGTCGAGATGCCACGGCGGCGACGCCATTCACGATTTTGTTTTCCCTTCTTTTTTCAGAGAAAACAATAAAGATAATAGTAGTTATTTCTGCGTCGTTTGGAAGTAGACGGGAGCAGCACCATTCACGACACCCGCATTCTTGTCGTTGAAACAACAACAACAACAACAATAACTATTATAATTCTAATTATAATTAGCAACGTGCTCTGAAAATTAAAAAAAAATATAGATATAGCAACGCCATTCACGACACACGCATTCTTGTACTTGGAATAATAGTAATATATTTTTAAAAAATAAGATAAAAATAATTTTTAAAAAAATAATAATAACATATTATTATTATTTTCTTAGGATCTCTACAGATATAAACTCCAGCAGAGCAAATCACGACGCACGCATTTTTCTCCCGGTGAAAATAAATAATTGATAATAATTACTTCTTTTCTGTTTTGTATTTGATGTAAAAAGATAACGCAAAATAAAGGAAAAGGAAAAAAAAAAAAAAATTTTTTGTTTTCCCTTTTTTTTCCCCTATTTAAGGCCGGGGAGTTGAATGATAACCGGACCGCCCTCCAGAGAGAGTGTTCCGAGAGAGAATTCATCAAAACGTGTAGTTTTGAGTTGTGAGAGAAAATGATGAAGAGATTCAGAATAAAGGAAGCAGCTTTATTGGCGAGGACACTCAAACGACGACAAAATTTTGAGCTCCAACGACAACGAGGCCTCTGTTCTACTTCTTTCCCAGACAGCGATGATCTTGACAATCAAGTATTGTTTTTTCAGATTACCCTTTTCTTTATTCTCCCGCTTTTTCACTTGATAAACAACAATCTCTCTCTCTCTCTCTCTCTCTTCAGGTATTGGTGGAAGAGAGAGCTTGCTCCAGAAAAGCCATTCTCAACCGACCCTCAGTTCTCAATGCTCTCAGCACTTCAATGGTAACTTATTCCCATCTTGTCTTCTATTCAAAAATAGATATTTTCATTCGCTTTTTTTTTTTTTGGGTTACAAACCCATTTGCTTAAATTTATGTCTGAGCACAATTTTAAAGTTTGGCTGTCCAGTTAAGTGATTAGTTTTGGGGATCGTACAATAATTGTTGTTTTTTTGTGTTACAAATTAGCTCAGTTTGTTTTAGTTTCTTTTTGGTGTTTTTATTTCCTCACTTTCTGTGTCTTTTAGGGGGAAAGATTGCAGAAACTATACACAAGCTGGGAAAGTAACCCTGATGTTGGCTTTGTTGTGATGAAGGTAAATTCTTTTTTCTCCATTTCCCCTTTTTTTTTTTTTGGAGGCAATTCATTTCCCATTCTGGGACCTGGGTTATTAAAGTTCAAATTTTTGTTGTACTATTTTCCCAATAAAATTAAAGCGATAAATTAAATCTGGTATTAATATCAATGTACCGAGTAGGAGTCTTATGTGTTGTCTTTCTCTTAATTTTTAAAGGGCAGTGGAAGGGCTTTTTGTGCTGGTGGAGATATTGTCTCTCTTTACCATTTGATAAATGAAGGTCAGAAACTAGTCTGCTAAAGTTTCTTTGTAACATAGGCTTTGCATACATCGTAGGAAAATTATATAAATTCCTTTAAGTTGATACTTAATCTTATGATTGTTTCCAAATAGTCTTGTAAGCCTGAGTTTATATTCTATGCAGGGAATATAGAAGACTGTAAGGAGTTTTGTAGAAAAATATACGGTTTCGTGTACATGTTGGGTACTTACTTAAAACCAAACGTAAGTAATTCCCTTTTTTTTTTTTGGGGGGATCTGTACTTGGTAAACATCTTTATTGGACTGTTAATTTTCATTGTTTGTGATACCTTTTGAAATATTTTTCTGGAAAACATTAATTGGGGACATTATCAAATTATTGGCACCAAATTATTTCTAGATGGGTCCTAATTTTGTTCCTTTTACCAGCTTTCCAAGAAGAAAAAAATTATTTCCACAAGGTCAAATTAGTGGTTAGCAATGAGTCTAGTTGCAATTCTTAATCTCCATGCAGGTGGCTCTTTTGAATGGCATTACAATGGGTGGCGGTGCTGGGGTCTCTATACCTGGGACATTTCGCCTTGCAACTGAAACAACCGTATGTACCCCAGATTGAACTTTATGTTATTTTTTTATCAATTATTAGAAACTGTTGGCTCTTAACGATTGTTCAAAATTTTCCCTTCTCTTTGGGAGAAAGGAGACGTCTGTTTTACTTTGCAAAAGCTCCTTGTCCACATCGCGTTTCATGTGTGTTGGCTAACATTGTTTCTGAATTCAAGCATTTTAGATGTGGAGGATGAGGACCAAGAAGTTGATATGCTTCTGCTTTTTTACTTTTCCAAGGAGAATATATTTTTTTCAGAAAATTCCTCTTTTATGATACAATCTGCAGGTTTTTGCTACCCCGGAAACTCTAATTGGTTTTCACCCCGATGCTGGAGCATCCTTCTATCTCTCGCATTTGCCAGGCCATTTAGGTATGCCTTTGTGGTTTTCAGTGAATATTTAACTCACCAATAAATTGAGCCAGACGTTAGTCTCTAGTATCCTCAGCTGAAACTTTGTTGAATAGACAAGGTACAATGTGTTACAACTGTACGTCAAGATTTCTGATGGGATAACTTTCACGTCCCGTCTCAAAGTGAATATGTATTGAAATTGATATTTTGCGGATGAGAACTAGATATTTCCATTTGCTTTTCCATAATTACTTCAATGAATTTATGACATTTTGCAGGAGAGTACTTGGCTCTAACAGGAGAAAAGCTAAATGGAGAAGAAATGTTTGCTTGTGGGCTTGCTACGCACTATTCACATAGCTCAGTTAGTGGACCTTTTTCCTACTTTTTTTTTGGCGGGGCCTGTTATATGTTTTTACCTAATTTGGTTTCTTTTTTATCCTAGAGGCTTCAATTGATTGAAGAGCAACTTGGTGGCTTAGCCACCGATGACCCTTCTGTGATTGAAGCTTCCTTAGAAAAATTTGGTGAACCTGTCTATCCAAATAAGGGTGTTATTTCCAGGTATTTTTCAGATGTACATACATAACAGTCGTCCTTCTTTGGAATTTTAGAATATATCTTTTTTCCTTTTATACAGAATTCAAAAAACACCCATTTCTGTCCGTAATGAATATGATGGCTTATTCTATAGTCTCTGGCTTGTCTAGGATTGATACAGTCGACAAGTGTTTCAGCCACGCTACGGTCGAAGAAATCATTGATGCAGTGGTAAAAATATACGCTATTTTTTTTTCTTATTTGTGTGCATTTAGAACCACTAACCCAACACTGTTTTGGTAATATTCTTTCATAAAATATTCTGTAAATTGTTTGATTTTGGATGAATTACGTCTAAAACGATTTCTCAGGAAAGTGAGGCAGCTAGAACAAATGATGCCTGGTTCATTTCCACTGCGAAGAGACTAAAAGAAGTTTCACCATTGAGCTTGAAGGTGTCCTTGAGATCTGTAAGTCCTCTCTCTCGCTAACTTCTTTGAATTTTCTTGTACGTAATGGTAGCATTTATATCTATGATCTTATCAACCAATTTAATAATGGTTGCAGATACGAGAAGGTCGATTTCAGACTCTAGATAAGTGTCTGATCCGCGAGTACCGGATGTCATTGCAAGGAATATCTAAGCAGGTTTCAGGTGACTTTGTAGAGGTAGAGCCTCTCCATCGTCCTGTTAATCAAACAAGACTTTCATAAACTTGTCACAAATCATAATGCCTTACTTTACGCGTACTTTTTAGGGGGTTCGGGCACGATTAGTGGAGAAGGATTCGGCCCCGAAGGTATTGTCTTTTTTAATTTAAAATTCTTTCATTGTGATGCAACTCAACCAAGACATTATAATGTTTGCTTCACTATCCTTCTTGACTGCACTTCGCATATACTAAAAGACCAAGAGGGCATCTGGAAACATGTTCGAACCAGAGATTTCAATGGAAAACATATTGGCAATTCAAATTTTTTGAGAGAAAATAATGTAGAAAAGCTAGTTTTAACCAAACATTTTTTTGGCTTGAGCCGGTGTTTCCGAAGACACGCTAGCACTTTTTGGCATTATTTCTTGAAAACTAGTATAGGACTCTTGGGGCACCAGTGATGTCTACCACTACAGCAAATAAAAAGTGGATCCCATCTATAGAGCCATGTTGTAGGATCCAACTTCTAATAATATGTAGTGTTGGACAATACTGATACGTCCTTACTTTGGTTCCTTACCAGTAATGCTGAATGGCCATGGACTAGGTTGCAACATTTGTCATCTTATCTTGTTGAAAGGAAAAGAAAACGTCTTGTTTGCAATTGTGCAGTGGGATCCGCCAACACTTGAACAAGTTTCTCAAGACATGGTGGATCACTATTTTTCACCCTTGACTGAATTTGAGCCTGAGTTGGAGCTACCCACTAATTTGAGAGAAGCATTCATCTAAGTTATCAGCCAAGCGCTGTACATGGACTTTTATTCTCGTGTATGCTTTATGCAACCTTAAAATAAAGATATAGTTGTGAGATTAATGAGCAAAAAAAAAAAAAAGATATAGTTGTGAGAATAAAAAAAACATTTCTTTTCATAATCAAAAGCTTACTTGAACCATACCCTACACTGTTGTTATACATTTGTTAGAGCAGTTTATTGATGCATTATCCCACCCCCCAGACAAATGGGCAGCTAAAGTCTTATTGCTTCCTTTTGGGCCCCCCAAAAAAATCACGAATACAATTTAACTTTAAAAGAAAAGTATCATGAGAACAAAACATGACTAAGCAAACTCCCAGTCGGGAAAGCGACTATTCGGCCTCCTTGGTGCCCTTGTAATTGTTTACCAATTGCATTTGCACGTCCTTAGAAACCGGCATATGTTCTTTGTACTCCATCGTAAATTCACCTTTACCCTGCATATATAGAAGAGGAAAGAAAAATTATAGAACTATACACTAGAAGAGGGAACGAGACGGGAGTTTTTTAAATGACGAGACGAGACTGCACGTTACCTGCGTCATCGATCGAAGGGATGTCGAGTATCCAAACATATTGTTTAGAGGGACCTAAAGACGCAAAAATTAGGTACTTGTGATGTTCGAACACTTTACCTCCGCCAAGCCAAATGCATAAACTGTAAATAGGTAGAAAAGGGACTTACATGGGCAGTAATAACAGAGTCATCTCCCTCCTGATCGTTTCCAACAATCACACCTTTTCTCCTACACGATGTCAACGTGTACACTTGGTTACAAACGTTGGCAATAGAATCTTAATAAATCTCTTTCCACAATTGTAGATATGTCACTTACTTGTTAATATCGCCCGCAACGGTGCCCTGAAACTCTGTGGGTACTTTCAACTCCACCAGCATAATGGGCTCCAATATCACAGGTTTTGCGGCCGCATAGCACTGGTAAAGATCCAAAACTGATGAACGTAAATAACACCTAAAACTCTAATAATTGACAAGGACAAGACATGAGTAGAACCTTTCTAAATGCATATATTGAAGCTAACTTAAACGCCAGTTCACTGGAATCCACGGCGTGAGAAGCTCCATCAGTTAAACAAATACGAATATTTTCAACTGGATGTCCAATTAATGAGCCCCTGTCACATCAAAAGGAAACAGAAAAAAAAAATTGTCAGCTGACAAAATACGAATAAAGTCAAAAAGTGGACAATGCTACATCCTTTACAACGTAAAGAAAACTTGATCAACATTATCGATCAGAAATCACCAAGGGCCAAAGAACTCACGAATTGGCTGCTTCCTTAAAACCCTTCTCGATGGCTGGAATGAAACCTGATGGAATAACTTGCCCAATGATCAAGTTTTCAAATTCAAATTTAATTGTTGAACCTGGCGGAAGTGGTTCAATATATCTGAAGACGAAAATTATAGAAAGAGAAATCAACAAGACAGAAACCAAGTGATACGTAAAACAACTATTACAAGTACAAATTTAATATGTCAAGAAAACCGGGGCAAGCACACAGCCGATAAACATAATTGCCCACATGAACTAACAACCACCCAAAGCACATGCTAACTAGCTATGTACTGCATATGCCGATAAAAACAGTTTTTTTTTCCAAAAATAGCATTCAGATGAGGCTTGAGGACTATAATGGTTTGTAAGTTAAACAAACCTATCGTATCGACGAGTATCCATTTTCTACAGTGTTTTCTCAATCAATCTAATGCTACACAAACCCTTATGCATGCTTACCCGACTACTCTTCCATATTGACCTTGTCCTCCAGATTGCTTCTTATGTAAATAATCAAATTCGGCCCGTTGGGTAATAGTTTCTCGGAAGTTTACACGCGGTTTTCCAACTGTGGCATCAACCTGTTTTAAGGGGAAAAAATGAAAATGAAATCATCAGTTGATTCCAGTTAAGTAACAGTTAGAAATAGAATGAGAATTTCTCAAATCATAAATTACAAAATCATAAATTACAAAAGGTCAGGCACCTTATACTCTCTTCGAATCCGTTCAACATATATGTCCAAATGTAGCTCTCCCATTCCAGAAATAATTGTCTAGTCAAGGGACAGTTTCTCAGTAAGATGAGGCAAAAATTATTCCTTGAGGTTACATGAGGAAATGAGAAATACTTTTTAAACAAGAGACAGAAGACTGATAAGAATGGCAGACCTGCCCACTCTCAGGATCCAAGCCAACACGGAACGTGGGGTCCTCTTTCTGAAAACGATTCAGAGCCTTCGAAAACTAACCAAACAAAAAAAAAATATTAGAATCACACAAAACACTTAAAAATACTCCAAATATCTTTACAGAGAATTCACTCACTTGTCCACCAGAATCTTTTGAGACTGGTTGAACGGCTAATGACATCACTGGTTCAGGGACATTCATAGAAGTCATGGTATATCTGATTGACCCATCGGTAAATGTATCTCCTGATGGCACAATACAAAACATCTTAAAGGCGAAAAAAAGAAACAGAGAATTAAACCAGGAAAACTCATCATAATCATCACATTATGAAGCCCGATTTTAACCAGTTATATTCTGTAACGTAACCTGCTCCAAAATCCAAATTGCATAAGTTTATAATATGTGGATTATCTTTTCATATGTGAATTAGTCTCTAACTCAAGCATATTCTCCAACTCCCTCAACAAGAAGCAACAACTTCCATTGTTTCATATGAAAATTATTCTCTCCTGTTACTTTGACGACTAAGGAGAATAAGATTGACAATTTATATCTTCATATCTCTTATATTTGTAGTAGTAGTCAAACCTGATGCACAATCTACACCAAATACAGCAACGATTTGACCAGCATGTGCCTCTTGAATATCCTGCAGATAGAAAACCCCAAGACAAGTAAACGACTTTGGTAAAAGGGACTGAAGCTGATACTCAAACTCAAAAATAACTTGAATCTCCATTGAAGCCAGTGTTTTCCACATTTCCACAGCAAAGATTTACACCACAACACAAACCCCACACCACCACCCCCCCCCAAAAAAAAAAAAAAAAAAAACAACCCAAATATTTTCACTAAAAGTTCATCTCCAAACTACCACACATTTGCCAATGGAGCTGTTTCTTGACAGAAACATCTCAAAACGTTTTATTCCAGAAACTCTTATTGCATGCAGAATAACTATATTAGCAATTTAGCATAATCTCAAACCAATTCTAACCTCCATCTCATTAGAATGCATCCGAACCAAGCGCGGAACCTGTAACGAGAAATAACAGAGCTTAGAAGTAGTTTACATGAATCAAAAGAGAGCATTACTAATAATACGGGCACAGAAGTGCACTTAAAAAAAAAGGTCAAAAGTGCCAGAGTCATGCTAATATCATAAAATAATCTTTTGCTTTCTAAAACGTGACATTGTAGCGGACACCAGTTGAATTACACATCTAAACTATAAAAATATTATATTACAGAAGGTTAATCAGAAAAAGATAATCAAGCCCATGACACGTAAAATATAGGTTATTCATTGAACTCACCTTAACTTTTTTGCCTGTGTTTACATTAATAATGAAATCACCCTTCCGAATTACACCTTCATAGATCCTTTATTAAAAATGATAATTGTTAGCCTGACTAGTGTAATACAGAAGATAATACAGGAGACAATAACGCAAAGTTAAGATAAGTAATAGCCAGCATAGCACCTCTCATGCATACCTTAGATATGTCAACTGACCAAAACGACCTTCCTCCAATTTAAAAGCCAATGCCACAAGAGGTCCATCTGGTGTTCCAGCCAAGGTAACCTAGACCAAGACCATCAATTACTTACTAAAACCAAAATTAATAAAGCAAACGTATCAGGTAAAACTTCCGCAGCTCATTACCTTCTCTTCGTTCTTTGACTGGTCTAAAGCATAGTTACTGACTTCTATAGGACAAGGCAAGTAGCTCAGCACACCATCCAAAAGTGGTTGTACACCCTGTGGCACAGAATTGGCAAAGGATGGAAAACATAAAAAGACATCCAATGAAAAATACAACAAAAAGGGAGGAAAAAGACAATAAGCCCCAACATAGAAGGTAGATTTAACAGTGAAAAAAAAAAGTTGTACTTAAGCTTACTAGACCAGCTTCAGTGTCAACTCAGCCAGTCTGAAGAGCAAAAGAATTCACTTTACGAGCAGTTCAGCACCTCCTTTGTCACCGAATCAACAAAGGGGCTGCCTGAATAACTACTCGAACACAACTATTATCCCAACTCATTAACTGAAGAGGAAAAAATAAAATAAACCCTTTTTATGACTAAATCAATCAAATACCATAGAAACAAAAGCCCCATATTAAGGGGGAAAAAATGTATCAACCTGGCCAAAAGAAATTTGCTAAAATATTCATAGCAAACAAAGGCGGCGAGGTTGAGTGGCATTTCTTGGGAGCTTCATTCATCTCTAAGGCACTGTGATTTATAGCCAAAGAGCCAAACTCCAACCCTTGTATATATCAACTATCTGTCCCCTTTCGAACCCTCAAAGCCAATAAAATAAAGATAAAAGATCTCAAATTAAATAGAGAAGCAAAGTGGAAAAAATAGCAAAGAAAAGAGTAGTTTCACAGAAGAAACAAAATTGCTTCTTTATTGATTCTACACAAATCAGCAGAAACCCTAATTCCGTCTTCAAGTGCTAAGCCCAACATAGAAGATACAAGGATACTTGTACGAGAATTTACAATACTATTGTTCACAAAGTATACAACTTAAGAAGCTGATGACTGGATACTAAGTAATTAGAGATTTTGCTTTGCAAGGCAAATCCTAACTTGAAGCTAAGAGTACATAACTGAAATATAAAACATGGACCCAACTGCAAGCTGAAATGAACTGATTCAGGCGACCAAAAGTACTCAGTACAAACACAAGAACAGAGTACAAGTTGGGAAAATAGAAATAAAAAGAGAAATTTAAAAGTACCTTGTTTTTGAATGCACTACCCATGAACACAGGTACAAATTTCCTTGCCACGGTAGCCCTGCGAATGGCTTCCTAATCAAAATGAAAACAGAGCCCTAAATTTTGAGGCACACGTAAAAATATGGGGAAAGTATCACTATAAACAACATAATTTCAAATCTTAAAGGTAGTAAATTACATTCCCAAAGTGCTATCTAGGGTGCAAAACACCTTAACCATTCATCTATGTATTCACAAAGAACTTTCCCTTACTTATTTTTTTAGTTTCGCATCAGCTTTTCAAACTATACCTCAAGGTCGATCGCTGATATAGGCTCTTCATTAATAAATGCTTCAGCAAGTGTATCATCAACTTCAGAAACAGCCTCAATTAGTTCATGCCTTTTTTCTGTGACTAAGGCCTCCATATCGGCAGGAATTTCTTCAGTGACAACCTTTTCACTATATTTTGAATGCAACCAAAAAAAAAGAAAAGTAAATAAGCAAAGCATAGAGACGTAAGAGAAGTTATATTTCAAGAAACCATGCAACACCATATTTCATAAAACATACCCACTAGAACCATGAAAATAGTAGGCTTTTTGCTTCACAAGGTCCACAAGACCTTTAAAATCTTCTTCCAACCCAATAGGTACTTGAACTGCTGCACTGTGATGCCGAAGCTTGGACCGTGCCTACAAGAGAAACCAATTCATTTTAATACTCTCCATCAAAATTGTCATAATCCCAACACACTCAAGATTAACTAGAGCATACATCAATTAGAGATGATTCTAGTATTGCTTAACAGTTACCACAAGAACATGTTGTAAATGAGTTGTCAACTTTTTGATTAGTAAAATATGAATGACAATTTACTGGTCGAATCATTTGATACAAACAAGTGGAAAATACATTGAGATCCTTATAAGATACCAACGTTCATTAATTGGTTTGTCATGATTTTGAATTGCAAAATGTACCTGATTAAGCACTTTCCATGGATCAGCTCCCATTCTATCAAGTTTATTAATAAATGCAAGTCTTGGAACCTCATATCTTCTCATTTGCCGATCAACAGTAATCGACTGACTTTGAACACCACCAACACTACAAAGTACAAGAATGGCACCATCAAGAACACGCAGAGCCCTCTCAACTTCAATGGTAAAATCAACGTGACCAGGAGTGTCAATTATGTTAACCTGCAAACGCAAATTCAATTTGATTAAGATCATAAATTTTAATAATCTCCTTTCTCAAAATGCCAACTTTTACAAACTCAATTCCACAAGTTTCTAACTTTGCATTCCTGAGACTGTTGAATTAGGTGCTTTAACACTTTTCTCAGCTCCTTAACTTTCTCCGCAATCAAACAGAATTATCTGTACGCCATATATTTCAATAATCTTAGTTTCTCAAAATGAAAAATCAACTTCCACATCTTCAATTAGGCAAGTTTCTAACTTTCCATTCCCACGACTGAAAAATTGGGTGCTTTGACACTTCTCTCAGCTCCTTTAACTTTCTCGGCAACCTAACAGAATTTTCAATTCCTGACTTCACATCAAGGTCATAGATTTGAATTCTCAAAATAAAATTTCAACTCTAACACATTCAATCACACAAGCTTCTAACTTTACATTCCCACGGCTATAAAATTATGAGCTTTAACACGTTTTCTCAGCTCCTCAACTTTCTTGGCAACCAAACAGAATTTTCAGTAACCCCGATTTTGCATTAAGATCATAGATTTTAGTTCTCAAAATAAAATTTCAACTTTTACACATTCAATCACGCAAGCTTCTAACTTTGCATTCCTGCCACTATAAAATTATGCGCTTTATCACTTTTCTCATCTCCTTTTTCTCAGCAGCCAAACAGAATTTTCGGTACCTAAATTTGCATTTAAGTTCGTAAATTTCAATTCTGAAAATGAAAGTTCAACTTTTAGAAGTTCAATTACGCAGGCTTCTAACTTTGCATCTCTGCGACTGTAAAATTTCCGAGCTTTAACACGTTTTCTCAGCTCCTTGACTTTCTCGGCAACCAAACAGAATTCTAAGTACCTGATATCCATTCCAAGTGCAGTAAGTGGCGGCGGACTGAATAGTAATCCCCTTCTCCCTCTCCAAATCCATGGAATCCATCTTTGCACCGACTCCATCTCTCCCTCTGACCTCGTGGATCTCGTGAATTCTCCCGGTGTAATAGAGAACGCGCTCGGTGAGCGTGGTCTTGCCGGAGTCGATGTGAGCAGAGATCCCGATGTTGCGGAGCTTTTCCATGGATTCCTTCCACCATGGATCCTTGTCCTCCTTCGACCGCGCCAGGTTTCCGGCGGAGAAGCTCCGGAAATGGAAGGTCCCAAGAAGAGCGGAGGAGGCGGGAGACGGAGATGGGGATGAGGACGCCGTCGTCTTGTAACGTGTGTAGAGAAGGCGTGGTGACGAAGGTCTTGGGAAGCGCGCCATGGCGGTTCGCGCTATGGTTTTGGTTAGAGGTTAAACCCTGAAGCCTAGCACAAAGGCTCTTCTGTAAGAATCCTGTATTGGAGAAGACAGTTGTAAGAAGGGTTTGAGCGTTGAAGGAGGAGGTGGTTTTGGTGGGGTTTATTTGCTCTTTTGGTTGTCGTTTTTGTTCTCATTTCTCATTTTTAGAGAAATTTCTGTCGTTTTCTCTTTGGATTGTCGTTTTTTGTATTTTTTTTGAACGGTGTTTGAAAAGTGTGGTTAAATCTGAAACTTTTGAATTGAAACTGTAGCATGTGAGAGCTTTACAATTTAGGTCATTTTTTTAATCACTGTAGCATGGAAGAGTTTTACGCTATAGTAACCAAAAGTTTTGGTTAGAACTGATTGTGTTAAATACTCTTTTTGTTGTTTTGTTGTGATTTCTCTTGTGAAATTGTAAATTCTTCTTTTGGAGTAATACAAATTGTATTTTTAATGCCGTTTCATTTTTAATAATCTTTAATTTTAGTACATTACTCTTCAAAATTAGAGAGTGCTTCTAAACTATGAAAATTTGATTAAAGAAATTTCAAACTTTAGCCTTTAAAGGAGCTGATGACTTACACGAGAATATTTTGGTCTTGACAATAGTTACAGATTTGTGCACTTTATGATATTGTATTACCTTTAAGAAACAATTTGAATTTGTTATGTGGGGGACCTTTTAGAAAATTTTCTTTCCTGAAACATTGTCGTTCTATACATTTTGTCGTTATTTTGATTTGTTATGTTTCAAGTGGTAGTTTTTTTTTTTGGCTGATATCTTGTTGCTTTTATTAGAAAATGATGTCGTTTCTGTTTTCAGTTCATTGTCGTTTTCTTAATATTAATATATTTTATTAGTTTTTTCAACTCGTCGTCGTTTCGTAATTTAAGTTCGCTTTTACTGATTTCGCTTCCGAGACCCTCTCTTTTGTTATTGTCTTTGGGAATTGGGAATGTTGTCATTTGCCATGAATTATGTCCTTTATTATGTGTCCTAGTACTCTTAATTTCGTTGTCGTTTCTTGATGATGATGTCGTTTGAGATACTGTCTTCTCTATGCATGCCGTCGTTTTTTAATATGATTTTTTTTTTTTTTTTTTGCTGAAATTTATAGAAGAAGCTATTACATCTACCTTGCATGTCCGTACCCGCTAAATGGAAAAGACAATCATGTACTATAATTTTTTAGCCAAAACAAAATAAGGTGTTAAGAATTTTATCAAGAAGCTGATTGATCTCAGCTCATGTTGCGTGATATGTATATATCACAGGAGTTGACAATCAAAGTATTACAGATCAAGAAATTTTTTCTTTCGATAATACTCAATTGCTCTAATTCAATCAACCACCCTTTACCCCACTTCAATGGAAAGAATCTTATGGCATTGTTTATAAGCAAGAGTTTCAATTTGCTTCCAAAGCAAAGCTCCATTAAAAGGATTTCTTCAGAATCAACAGATTTGGCGTCAACATGATGCTAAACGGCTATGTCAAAATTCTGCAGGGGCTGATCCCCTCCAGACCCAAATCAAAACGACATGTGTAAGAAGGAAACAAAAAAAAATGAATATGAAAAATGTGAATTCTACAAAGGCACCATCTCCATGTTGGTTTGCTCACCAAGTTTGGATGGTTCAGAAGGCCCGGAGTCTTTGTTCTCACCGGAGTTCATCTCTTGCACTGGTGGAGGGTTAACCATGGTCATCTGTGAAGCAGCGCCATCCGATAGATGGTTCCTCATCTCCCTGTGCTCTTGACACAAGGCACACCAGTGCATACAGCAATGGACCAGGCAAGGGTCACAAGGCGAATTCTACAAAATATATAACACAATGAGTTTTTTAGCATGTATTAGCAACCAGCACATAATCTGATAATGATCTAACATGTTAAGCAGAAACAGGTTTTACCTTGAGATGGTATTTCTTCTGCAATGATTGTCGAAACAGACCAGTGTAGATGCCGCACATCCACCACGCGAAAACCAGGCTCTCGCAGATGAGAAATGTCGTCTTAGGATCAATGCCATTTAAACAGGCTGCTGCTGCTGCAACTGCCATCCCGCCTTCAACACAAATGGCATGACAAACGCAAGCATTTGTCCAAGGAATGTCTTCTCTCAATGTCTCGACGTTGCGCCCAAACAAAACACATGGACAAAAGAGTCCTGTCCAGCCTGCAACACAAACATATGATTCCGTTAGATGGCCAATGTCAATGACCAGGACAAAGAGATAAACAGAAGATTTCCAAGCCTAATTCTCAATTTAGGACCTGTCTTTTCTTTCTTTTCTTTTTTTTTTTTTTTTTTTTAAGGTTGCTACTTTAACCTATAGCAAAGTTGAAATAGAAATAGAAATTGAAAGTCAAAAAATCTAGCTCTCCTGTGAAAGTCCACCGGCGTCTGCGTAAAGTACGCCTTCGATCTACACTACTTGAATCATGTATATGTGCAAGAGACTTTTATGATCCCAAAAGCAATGCCAAAACCAGTCCAAGTCATTCTCAGGTTAAAGCAATTGTCAATGTCATATCCTTCATGAAGAATCCGGTGAAAAAATACAAACTATTGGAATAAATATAAGATTTTTGAATGGTCTTCACTATAACCTGCTGAAATGAGCAGAATGTGCATATGAAATTACATTAATCTGGCATTAACTAGCAGATTATTAGTTTTACAAAGAAAATTATCTATGTAGTTCGACATGAGTAAGTAATAACAAAGATGTTAAAGAAGAGAAAATGATAAAAGCATATGAGACACTTACAGCTCTGAGTGTCTTCAGCACAGCCAAAAATCCCAGTCGTCCATTCTTCATCAGCAGGAGGTTCGTAGCTTTCAGGTAAGGGCTGACCACATTCTGCACATCTATGAACCACCAACTGCCCATCCGCACAAAATAAATAAATAAATAAATAACTAAATAATAATAATAATAATAATAGAAGAAGAAGAAGAACCACGGTACATTGTTCATTATCAAACCAAATGAAAACCTGCAATAAGAATTTTGAAGAATCAAGTAACATCTTCTCTAAGTTCCATTGAAGTTAAAATAGTGGTGGGGATTGTAAGCATAGCCTAGGAGTAATTTCACACCTGTCTCCACCACAAGATGTAGATGTTTTTTAGTTAAAAAAAAAAAAAATGGTTGTGGGGTATCTTGTCACAAATTTCTCCAAACTACAAAGGAATTTCTAAGCTAAGAGCCAAAACTGTGCGGACCAATTCAATGGTACAAATTATGGATTTTTTCCCCCAGTTTCTTTCGGTTTTGAAAGTGATCCGATCCATGAAGATTAATCAAATTCAATAATAAAGAAGAAGATAAAGGATGAAACCTGAGGGACTTGAACAGGCTGGTTGAGCTCTCCAGGAGTGACATTCGCCAATGGCGCTTGATCCTTCGTCAGCTTCACGTATCTCGATTGCCCATTTCCCTCCGCCATCTGATTCAACCAAATTTCATATTCCTTACGTATATGAATATATACATATATAATTCATCATATATGTAATTGACGCAAATATGCGAACACAAAGATGCGAATCAATGAAAAACGAAATTGAGCTTGAAGAAATGAGAAAGAAGAGTTTCGGGCCAAACCTGGTCGAGATCTGGAGCAAAGTTGGAGATCAGAATCGAAAGTATTATATATTATTGGAGAATTTGTAATATATAAGCATATTCAAAGCTTGCATCATTTTTCTGTTTTTTTTGGATATTTTTTTTTCCCAACTATACAATGTAATGTCTATATTGTAATGCGAAAGGCCAATTCTAGATATTATTGGACATTTTTGAGTTGCTGTTACCCAATCATGACTGAACATTTTTGACTGAACATTTTATTTTATTTTATTTCCTTAAACGTATATTGATAAATGTTCAGTCATGCTCTATTTGCCATGTTTCAAACTGTTCAATTAACGAAAAAGTGTGACATATTATTAATTTAACACTGTTTTTTTCCCTTCCAAAAGTGATAGTTTGGTTGTGAAAATGTAGAGATGATAGTTCCTTCAGAAAAAAAAAAATGTAGAGATGATAGATTAATCAAATAAATTAAGATACCAAAGTGACATAGTGCCAAAAGTTTAGACAATGTCCAGCAGCGCTTGGATTCAAATAATACATAGCTTTCATTGTTACGATGTTTTGAACCAAATGAACCAATTAGTTCAAACAAAGATTTGCATATGCGCTATAAGGAAATATGTATTTATATTTACCATTCAGTATATGTAACATCCTGAAATTTATTTAGTATTAATGTAATGTACATGATGGATTAGTGTGCCATAATTAAAGTTTTAACTTTAATTAGAGTATTTGGTTGGATTTTGAGTTTTTGGTTGTTTTGTTAAATTGATGCATTCAAATGATTTCTTATTGTTTTAAAATGATGTTTTGAGTTTTAAAACACAACAATTTGTAAAATGTTAAAAATACTCTGTTTTGCAAATCCGTGGGCGGCACATGGTTTTCGTACAGTAAAACCGCCCACCGATTTTTTTTATTTATTTCCTTCCTTCCTCTCTCTCCTCACTCTCACGTTTCACTCTCTCTCTCTTCCCTCTCTCTTTTTCGGCAGCCTCTCTCTCTCTCAATTCTCTCTCAAATTTTTGAACTCCATTTCGAATCCAAGCTTCGGGTTAGCAAGGAGGAAGCTCGGGGACGTGATTCGGCAACCGAGAACGCGGATTGAAGCTTCGATTCGAGGTTAGATTCGAAATTTCTAAACTTTTTACAAAATTTTCAATTTTGTGTGTTTTTGAAATCTAGGTTTGATTAAGCTTAGGAAACCTTGTGTTTGAGTTAAATGAACTTAGAACAACTAGAATCTAAGCTTAGATTGAAGAAAAACGGATTGAATTCAAGATTTTTCATTTTTCCCCTCATTTTCTCATTTTCGGATTTTTGAGGATTTTGAGTCAAAATCTTGTTTAAATGAGTCCAAACATGTTTTAGAATGTTTTTCTATCAACTATGATTATTTTTCATGCCTGGGATTTGAGAAAAACAGGTTGGAAACAAGATTTGGATTTTGGGGATCGAGAAACCTGTGGCTGGGATTTCTGGATTTTCCCAGTTCGGCAGGCCGGAGTGATGATCGGCAGGCCGGTGTTCTTCCGACCGGCAGGCCGAATCTGGGGAAATGTTCGGCAGGCCGAACTTTGCTTCCGGCAGGCCGAACTGTGCAGTTCGGCAGGCCGAAGCAGGGCGTCCGGCAGGCCGACCGAGGCATGGAAAATTTTGTGATTTTTACCCGTTTTCACTGTTTTGAACCCTGATTTAAATCCCAACCTTATAGGATGATTTTAAAGGTACAAATGGCACACTAGGACATCATGAAATGATTTAGTAACATAGAATGTCTCGAACTAGATATTGATCGACTTAGTTTGTATTTAGGATCAATCGTGGTTCCGTGGAGCTAACGTATAGCGGACCGGGATTGCGGTGTGGGGCACCGGCACGAGTATTGAGGTAGGACTTCTATCCTATTTCTTTGGTAGCCTGGTTTTGAAATGATTTGGCTTTGAAAATGATTTCTGTCAAAATGTTTTCAACGGTTGTTTGAAAATGATTTTATCGGTTATATTTTAATATACCGTGATCTGAAATGAATTTCATAATAAATGTAATTGACAACACTCGGTAATTGGGTTTTGAATGATAATGATAATAAACACATGGACATGATGCCATATTAGAGATCGGGTCGTGTAGCGATCGACCTTGGGGGCAGGTCCCGAAACCCAGCTGGGCCACTATGGTGGTGATATCATGGTTTGCCTAGGTAAAAGTAAATTGGTGTTTTGATTTGACGAGTGGACTGTTCTGTGACAGAACGGTTCTACTCAAATTATTTATTTATTTATTTATTTAAGTTTCCTTTGAATAACTTCTAATGATGCTATGTTTCTTTGCATTAAACTATTTTATAAAACATAGTCCTACTAAGCCTTTCGCTCACGTTTTATTGTTTTCAATTTTCCCCCCCTCTAGATAGTTTTCCATTTAGGTTTGGAGAAGATTCTTCGGACTGAACTCAGGAGCAATAGGAGAATTTATTTACATTCTGTATTATTAATCAAGGCATGTAAGACTTAACTTTATTTGTACTTGGACTGTAATTGTATTTGTGATATTGTCAGAACCATGTATGTGCACAAGTTGTGGGTTGTGGAACCCATATTCGCGGTTTTTATTTAATTTTTATTACCTGCTTAATATTTATAAATTCTTTTATAAAATGTGGTGGAAAATCTTCTTAATTTTTATTTAATTTGATTCTCAAACTCTCGATTTTTAATTAAATTCTCTTTTAATTAATCTAAATATTCCGCCACGTCACCTCCCGTACTCTGGGGCGTGACAGTATATGATTTACTTTTGTTGGAATTTATGTAGTATTTAGAAGAATAGTTTAAAACAATGGTTTAAACTGTTAATAATATAAAACTTTCACATGCTATAATCAAAAAGCTATAGTATAAATCTCTTGCATGCTATAGTTCTCAAACTTAAACTGATGGTTTAAATTGATTTCCCAAACACCATAAAAACTCCCAAAATAATTAAAGAATTTGCCTTAATTGAAATATTTATTTGAGCATTTTAAATTAGCTTTTCTTTCATTTTTAAGTCAAGCCATATTTAATATATATTGAAAAGGATAAACTTTGAATTTTAAAAAATTTAATTGCTTTAGATGGCATTTTGAGTATGATTTTGTAAACACATTGAATGTTTTGGGCATTTTAATAATATTAGTTTAAATACATGCAATGTACATATTAAGTTGAATTGAAGTTTTAATAATGCACACAATGAATAAAAAATGAATGGAAGATAATTAACTTAGAGATTTGAAATGAAAAAAGTTGCAGAAGTAACCTTCATATATATACATTTATTTTATCTTGACCATCGACATTAACTTTTGGGTCTAATTACCTTGAGATTTATGAAATATACAATGAGATCCTTTAATTGAAAAAATGATTATTTTCATAAAAATATGCATAGGTATACCGGGTAAGATTTTACAATGAGTAAAGCAGTAAAAGAAATAAATTGATTAAAAAATGTTTTTTTTTAAAGAAACAAAGAAATTTTTCAAGAAGAAAAAGAATAAAGTTTTAAAATGATGAAGTTAACAAGAAAAAAAGATTCAAGTATGAGACATGGTAGAAAACTAAAGCTCTTAAAAATATTTATATAAAGGTAAAAAAAAGAATAATCTAAAGAAATCGGCATAAAAAAGCAAAAAAAAAAAAAGGTAGAGTATTAAATAGTACAAAAAAATAAAAATAAAGTATTAAGAATGCAAATGACGGAAGAGAAATGACAAAAAAAAAAAAGGGGGGTGGGGGGGGGGGAGGGAAACCAAGAAAAACATAAGAAGAAAAAATTATATATATATATATATATATAGCAAACACATACAAAACAAAAGGGACGGTTCTTGTTAAAGAATAAAAAAAAGAAAAGGAAAATAACCAAAAACTTAAAAAAAAAAAGAAAAAAAAAAAGAGAGCAGCCCAGTCGAAAAGTTTTGGACAACTAAAAGATGAATACTACAACTTCATGCGCTCTTTTAATATAGTTATAGAAGAGAGGCAAAACAGAGTATATGTTTTGGGTATTTTTATTTACTTAAGAGCCTTTATGGAAGGCATTCCCGGTGATTCTATTATGTTATTTTATTATTAAATTGATTTTTTAATAGTCTAAGTAGTGCGTAACAAATAATTATTTTTAGTCATAGATTATACCGTTGAAAAGTTAATCTAACAGTTAAAATGACATGACATTGACTATGGCTACGTAGAAGTGAGTGGGGACAAATTTTTGAAATTAAAATTTTTACCCTTCAAAATTTTAGACATGTTCCTATTTTGCAAATTGTTGAGGGAAATCTTCACGATGAGAAAATCGTCTGAAGTTCATACCCTCTTCAAATAGAGCACCCGAATAGGTTGGCTGAAATGTCCAATCCAACCAGGACATGACCTGTCTGACCATGGACTGTCCGACCAGGGACCCGTCCGACTAAGACAGAATCTATCCGACCAGGACCTGTCCAAGCAGGATTTGTCCGACTTACCCAAAGACCACCATGTGGCACCATCTCAACCCTCCGTTGGGCAATCCTCATTCTCTGGAGATCATGACACCTGTCGTTGGACACCTGGGTTACGGGCCAAACCGGTCCATACCCGGATCCAAGCTAAACTCTATAAATAGGAGCATCAACTCCACTACAAAGGTACAAACATTCTTCCCTTGCCTACTCTACCTCTCCCTTACTTTTCCCGGTCAGAACACTTGAGCGTTGGAGTGTGGTGTCCCCTTACTCCGAGGCCTTCTCTCATCTTGTAGATCCGATCAGACTATGCCAAGCCAGGCAAAACGGAGGCATAACAGGAAACCCGACCACCGTGCGTCCCTGCATGCGGTATTGTGCCGAACTCAGGCATCAACACAAATAATTAAAATATGTAATCATATCCTTATAAAAAAAAAAACCTTGCACCCGTTTATAATGAAAATATATAATCATGTATTCGCTCAATAAAATGTTATTTTTAATTTCTTTAAAACGCCTTCACTAAAAAAGTTTTTTTTTTTTTTTTTTGCCCTCCACCACCCCTATAGGATCAAAATGTGTTGTCATGCAATAATTATGCCTATTTATTCATTTGGCTGCACTGTTGAAGTTTTGCTTGTTTACAGCGATCTCTACGTTAAAATCTTGGAAATATATGTAAAGTCGTGTTTTTAACTATTAAATTTTATATTGTATGTTTTATGCTTATAGACATAACTTGATAATAAAAATAACACTGACTCTACTATAAAATGAAAAGTTTAAATCCTCTTGCCTAAGTTTTTTTTTTAAAAAATTGTCTGCTTTGTATATTTGTTTTATCTTAAATTGTAATTTTGATTAAATCTAATGGCTAGAAATATGTTCACGTCGAATTGAGTATTTTATTCACTTTTTTTCTTTTTGGATTTTTATGGTAAGGACACGTTTCGTTTACCTTTACAGCGTTATGCCGTTTCCATAAGTTTAATATCGTTTATATATAAAGCTAGATGTCGTCTTGTTCCTTTTATATAATTTTTTCTTCCCAAGAACGTCGTTTTATGTTTTACAGTTTTTGTTTTTGTTTTTGTCTTTTTTTTTTTTTTTTTTGAGGGGTATGTTTTACAGTGTTCGTATCGGAACCTAGTTACTACTACGATCTCGTTCATGGTCTAATTTATTGAGGCGCCACATTTTCTTTGTCGTTTAATGTTTATTTTTATACGACATGAATTTTCCGTACATTCAAGCCAAAAATGGAATATTGTCTTGTTACCAAGTTTTGCCTCTAACATTTTGAAACCAACACACCCTGAATTTGTTGTTATTTGCAAGTTAGACCTCAAATTTTTAATTTTAACGTTTAGGATTTAAACTTCACAATTCTTTGACAGTACGGCCAAATCAATATAGGGCATCAATTAATGACAACAAGTAGGGTTTAAGATACAAAAATTTAAGAAGTTCTTAATCCAACTTGTCAACCAATCAAAATTTTTGAAATGCATTTGTATAAAAATCTCGACGTATTATCTTCCATTAAATTATGTATGTAAGCTATTTAACCACCATCAACAGATTTCTAAGAGGGTGTTTGGCTAAAGATGGTTCACACCACAAACTCAGTTATAAATAGTATAAAGCTTTTATATGCTACAGTAAAAATAAAAAAGTTACTTTAGTGTAAAGCTCTCATATGCTATAGTAAAAACGGTTTTCACCAATGGTTCCTACCACTAACCAAACACCCTATAAATTTAGGGTTGTTTATATATAGCATGACATTTCGTTGATATCTTAATGTTGCTTTAAGTGATAAACGACACCTTTTTCTTTTTTCAAATTTAATTGCTTTTAAGCCTAAGAAAAGGACATAAAGCATTTGGTCTTTTTTATAAGGTATTTGACAACCATAGTTAGAATCAATTTTTTAGTTCAAAATACTATAGCATCGAGAGTTTTACGTTATAACAACTTTTTATTTTTATTGTAATATGTGAGAATTTTATACTATTTGGTAACCAAAAAATTGGTTCTAACTATGTTTGTCAAACACCTTATAATCGTTAAGACAATAAGTTGTGAATTTATGCAAAATATGGAGTTTGTTTTTGTCATTGGAAAAGTTTATTTATTTATTTGCCGATTTTATTCGTTTATGCCTATTTATTATATCCATTTGGACCTTCAAATTTTTATTCATTTACGTGGCTAAAATTTTCATCCATTTCGTCCAAGATAAATGACATGGCCCTTTTTGGTTATGTTTTTAGAATTTTTGAAAATGTTTTTGCATGCTTTTCGAAGCAAAAATTTTAAAAATACTATCAGCATAATTCTAAAAAAAATTTTATTTTTCAAAATAAAAACATTTTCACCTATTTCAAAAACAATACTAAATGGCCTCGTAGTTTCTTGTTTTTCCTTTTTAGTTTTTTAAATAACAATACGCTATTCAGTTTATGCCCAAAAAAAAAAAGATTGTGCTGGCTATATAAAATAAAACAAGGTTATTTTTGAGTTTCAAATCGTATCTTTAAAAATTAGGTTGGATAATTTTGGTTTTTTAAAAAGTTTAATCTTTTTATAAGGTATTTTGTGTATGATTTAAAAAAACAGGGTGTCCTGGGAATTTAGATAATAAGAGGAGAAAAGTGACATTTTAACAAAACTCATATGCTTTTTGGACATGGTACTACAATTAATAGGATGTTTGAAAAGGTGGTGGGAACCAGTGGTGAGAATCACTTTTACTGTAGCATGTGAGAGTTTTATACTGTAGTATATTTTTTTATTGTTATTGTAACATATAAGAACTTTATACTATTTATAACTGAGATTGTAGTTGAAACTAAGTAATTCTGCCGCCAAACACCTAAACACCAAAAAAAAAAAAAACACCAACCAGCGGTTCTACTTCTGCTAGAAGTCTTGATGCTGTATCCTTTTTTTCTCCAAAACCAATAGGGAGTAATTAACTTTAGAAGATAACCTAATCGCTTTTGGACACTTTACGCAGATAGAGAGAGAGAGAGAGAGATGGGTGAAGGAAGCAAGCACATTGACCTACCAAAGCCAAATCCAATCCCAACTCCTCCTCCATCGTCCTCTAATCTCAATTTTCCAGTTGCGGTCCCATACAGGCATGAAGACTTTGGAGCAACTGGGTTCTTTTCTCCCTCTGTTTTCGGCCCTGTCCCATCTTTATACGAAGTCGAATTTGCAATTTCTGTATTGAGAAAGTGAGTAAAAACTAAGAACACTTTATTCAACTCTCTAATTTTGTCATTACAGATTGTAGAATCTATTATCTAGATCAGAAAGCTAAAATTTTGTTTGGTTGTTTCCCAATTTTTTTATTTATTTTTTTCAAATTTATCTAGTCTAGGCAATATTTGTTGTTGAGAAACTAAAGAAAACTGGGTACGTTTGATTTCCCAATAATTGTTATATTCTCCAAATTTTAATATCAATAATTGTTATATTCTCCAAATTTCAATATTTAGCTGCAGTTTTTTAAAAAATGCTTTTGATTAAATTTCCATATCGTCCACCATCAACAGATTTCTAATTTAGGGTTGTTCATATATAGCATGACATGTCGTTGATATCTTAATGTTGCTTTGAGTGATAAACGACACCTTTTTCTTTTTTCAAATTTGATTCCTTTTAAGCCTAAGAAAGGGCATAAAGCATTTGGTCATTTTTCTAAGGTATTTGACAACCATGATTAGAATCAACTTTTTAGTTCAAAATACTGTAGCATCGAGAGTTTTACGTTGTAACAAATTTTTGTTTTTATTATAACATGTGAGAGTTTTACATTATTTGGTAATCAAAAAATTGATTCTAACTATATTTGTCAAACGCCATGTAATCGTTAAGACAATAAGTTGTGAATTTATGCAAAATATGGAGTTTGTTTTTGTCATTGGAAAAGTTTATTTATTTATTTGCCGATTTTAATCGTTTATGCCTATTGATTATATCCATATATCCATTTGGACCTTCAACTTTTTATTCATTTATGTGGCTAAAATTTTCATCCATTTCATCCAAGATAAATGACACGGCCTTTTTGGTTATGTTTTCAGAATTTTTGAAAATGTTTTCACATGCTTTTCGAAACAAAAATTTTAAAAACACTATTAGCATAATTCTAAAAAAATTTTCATTTTACAAAACAAAAATATTTTCATCTATTTTAAAAAACAATACTAAATGGCCTCGTAGTTTCTTGTTTTTCCCTTTTAGTTTTTTAAATAACAATACGCTATTCATTTTATGCCCAAAAAAAAAAAGATTGTGCTGGCTATATAAAATAAAACAAGGTTATTTTTGAGTTTCAAATCGTATCTTTAAAAATTAGGTTGGATAATTTTGGTTTCTTAAAAAGTTTAATCTCTTTATAGGATATTTTGTGTATGATTTTAAAAAACACAGCGTGTTCTGGGAATTTAGATAATAAGAGGAGAAAAGTGACATTTTAATGAAACTCATTTGCGTTTTGGGCAGGGTACTACAATTAAATAAACAAATAAAAAAAATAAAAAAAACACCAACCAGCAGTTCTACTTCTGCCAGAAGTCTTGATGCTGTATCCTTTTTTTCTCCAAAACCAATGAGGAGTAATTAACTTTAGAAGATAACCGAATAGCTTTTGGACACTTTACGCAGATAGAGGGCGAGAGATGGGTAAAGGAAGCAAGCACATTGACCTACCGAAGCCAAATCCAATCCCAATCCCAATCCCAATCCCAACTCCTCCTCCATCGTCCTCTAATCTCAATTTTCCAGTTGCGGCCCCATACAGGCATGAAGACTTTGGAGCAACTGGGTTCTTTTCTCCCTCTGTTTTCGGCCCTGTCCCATCTCTATCCGAAGTCGAATTTGCAATTTCTGTATTGAGAAAGTGAGTAAAAACTAAGAACACTTTATTCAACTCTCTAAATTTGTCATTACAGATTGTAGAATCTTTTGTCTAGATCAGAAAGCTAAAATTTTGTTTGGTTGGTTCCCAATTTATTTATTTATTTTTTCAAATTTATCTAGCCTGGGCAATATTTGTTGTTGAGAAACTAAAGGAAACTGGGTATGTTTGATTTCTCAATAATTGTTATATTCTCCAAATTTTAATATCAATAATTGTCGTGTTCTCCAAATTTCAATACTTAGCTGCAGTTTTAAAATAATGCTTTTGATTAAATTTCCAAATCGTCCACAGTTTTATACAAGCTGTGTCTCCACATGGGTCAGCGTCAAATTTGCTTGTTCATATGTTGGATGGTCCTACCGCAAGAATTCTGATGTCTTGTGGACTTCAGAGAGTCTATGAGGCTTTCCAATTATTGGAAATAGATCCTTCTTTTAAGGTAACTCTTTCTTTTCTTTTCTTTTTCTGATTATTGTTATATTAAATAGTTAAACCATTCAATCTTGCCTGCTAAGAGGAGGAGGGTCTAAGCAAATCTCTCAGCCTCAATAGCAAAGATATCACCTAAAAGCATAATAAAATATCCTTCAATAGCTGCAGCACCAGGGCAACCAACAGAAGAACCAAAACAGAAATCCAAAGAAAGCAAAAATTCCTTTTTAACCAAAACAGATACAGGACCAACAGAACTTGGGATGCCATTAAAAATTTTCTCTGGTCAGAATCTGAGTAGTGCTAAGGACACCAATTCAAATCACAAGTTTTCATGCACTGACTTACGTGACAGTGAGTTGTTATATTTTTAATGGTAGTTATCCTTTATCATTAATTGTCGTTATAATCTTTTAAACACTTGTCAATCAAAGAATGACATATCACATGTCACGTAAGTTGGTACAAAAGAATTAGGATTAGAGTTAGTGATCTTGACATTATTCTTTTTTCCCCTAAATGTTTCTGAGGAAATCTAACGAAATGCAGAGAGTGGTGGTTGCACTAGCAACTGATAAAGCCTTGTGGAATGCTATTATGAATAATGAGTTGGTTCGGAAGCTCGGAGAGCCTCTATGCTTAGGTCTAGTTTCTGTCACCACTTCCTTGATTTTATTTTCCAAAAAAACATGCATGAATACTACTTTGTGTTACTCATTTCGGATTCTATTCTTTGAACAAATTTTATCTCTACTTGTAGCTGCTGAAAGTGGAAGTCGACTTAGGACAATCGAAGAGCCTGAATTGGCTGCAAGTATTTTGCAGTGGATATGGGAGATGTCAAAGGCTAAGGTTATGGAACTCATAGACAAGTTCCAAGCTCTCATGAATGAGATGTTTCAATGCGGAGTGAGTGAGAAAGGAAACGCTGTAATAAAGAATGAAGACCAATTGGAAGACAAAGTTAGATCTTCTTTGCTTCTCACCGTCATCATCCTTTTGATTGTGGTGATTGGCCGAGCCAACGGGTTTTGATTATCGGATTACGATGCGAAACATGTTAGTCATCTCCCCTTTTTTCCTCTGTGAGCACTTATCATCCTTGATATATTGTTATATGTATTTACAATTTGTATTGTTGGTGCTTTTATTACATGTAATTAAGAATATGAAACTCATTGTGCTTGTTGCTTTATTTTCTGACTTTATTTTCTGACTGTGGTAGTGAAACTGAATGGGTGAATCGTTCTCTTAACAAGCAATGAGATGCAAGGAAAATATGACAAGGTTCTTAACTGGTCCGTATGATTCAGCAAAAAGCCTTGTAACATAAACTTGACAGTTTGGAGTTAAAAGGATTATGTTGCACGGTAGGAAGAAAATTTGGGAATACCCCAATTCTTCACCTCTTTAGTTTTTCTTGCCCTTGTCTTAAGATTCTTTTACTCAAGTAATAGATAAATGGAGAAACTAAGAACATAAAACGACGAGTCTTTGAAACTTTTATCCGTTGAGCAACGGCCCTTCCAGACTGTCAGATCATTAAGGCTGACTTTTGTCCCTGGTTGACAGGTGGGTCTTGCCGTTAAGCTCTTTTCTGCCTTTGCACACCAGGGCCAATTAGGACAATATATTTTCAAAGACATTATTTTAGGAAACGACGGTTACATTAAAACGACAAGAAGTTAGGAAACGACAATTCATATATGACAGCGGATTTTTGAAACGACAAAAAACTGATAAACGACAGAAAAGGTCGACAAGAATAAGATCGTAGAAATGTTATATCATAAAACGACAAGAACGAACAAAAGTCATAAGCTATGAATGACAATAAGATTAAATGGACGAAAATTGAAGACTACCAATACACATAGAAAACGACTAGATTTTTATTGATACGACAATAACGTGGGAATGAGAGGATGTTTTTCGTAATTTCCGTCCCTCGCAGGGTTGGGGCTTCTTGTAGGCTAACATGTGATCATAAGAAACAATAACAAGCTCAAGAAGACCAGAAATTAAAAATGACACTGGAGACAACATTAATATCCTTATAAACGACAGGATCCAAAGGACAACTAGTTAAATGGATGTACATGAAAACGACGATATCTTAAAAACGACATGGTATTCTTACGACGATGGGAACATTAACAACGACATGCTCTACAGATGGGTCAACCGGATCGAAACGACAGCGTGTTTTCCCCCCTGCCGGCATTGAAATCTAATCGTTTGATTTCAAACAAGAAAATGTCAAATGAAATTAAACATTCATTTAAAAACAAAACTAAGGAACGATTGCGTATAATTTATTTCTTTTTGATAAAGGTCCCACTCGAGCTAATTCGAGTGTAAAAAAAAAAATGAAAAATGACTATGCTAACATAGTTTATTTAATTTTGGTGGAACTTAATCACTTCTTTTTTTCTTTTTAATTAGATAATCACAATGTAATTATATTATTTGTCATGAAATGAAAAATTCATAATTTATTGTTTTCGTGTGTTATTGATTAAATTTTACGCCACCGCTACAAAAAACTTTTGGGAGGGAAAAGGGGAAAAAAACAAAAAAAAAAAACCAAAAGGGCAAAAAATTCCGACCGACGAATCTCTCCGTTTCAAAACCCATTTCTAAAACCCCCCAGTCAAACACACACACCGGAGACACAAACCGGGAAGGTTTTAGAGAGAGAATCGAACAGTAGAGAGAGAAAGGGATAAAAAAATGTCGGGCTTCTCGTTGGGATCCTCGTCGGCGGCGGGTCAATCCTCCTCCGCCGTCTCATTCTCCAACCCTACTCCGTCGTCTTCTTCCTCATCGCCCGCCCAATTCTCATTCGGATCTTCCTCCGCTTTCTCCTTCGGATCCTCTCCTCTCTCCTCCTCCTCCTCAAACCCTACCTCCACTCCCTCCTTCTCCTTCCCCTTCAACACCTCCTCCTCGTCCTCAAACCCTAGCCCCGTCGCCTTCGCCGGCGCGCCGTCATTCGGCTTCGCTTCTTCCACTCCCTCCTCGTCCGCAAATCCTAGCTCCTCCTCCGCCGGGGCGCCGTCTTTCGGCTTCTTATCCTCTGCTCCCATCTCCTCCTCTTCTCCCGCGCCGTCCTTCTCTTTCAGCTCCTCCGCCTCCCCCGCCGCCGCCCCACCGGCGCCCCCTCCCTCACTGTTCGGCTCGACTGCTGTGGCACCGGCTTCTTCGAGTTCTCTTTTGTTTGGAACAGCGCCGATTTCGGCTCCAGGTACGGGCTCATCTTTGTTTGGAGCATCGTTATCTGGTACAAGTACAAGCGCATCCCTGTTTGGGACACCTTCAACCGCGGCGAGCTCTGCCTCGACTGCTGCGGCAGCGGCTTCTTCGAGTTCTCTTTTGTTTGGAACAGCGCCGATTTCGGCTCCAGGTACGGGTTCATCTTTGTTTGGAGCATCGTTATCTGGTACAAGTACAAGCTCATCCGTATTTGGGACACCTTCAACCGTGGCGAGCTCTGCCCCGTCTTTGTTTGCGGCTTCTTCTTCTTCGTTGTCATCATCTTCATTGACTCTTTCATCTGCATTTTCTTTTGGCTCATCATCATCACTGTCGTCTTCTTCTTTGGCTTCAACTGCTCCTGCATTCCCAAACCTATCAATGACCAGTTCTTCCTCTTCTTCTGCTTCTTCTTCGGGATTTGGATTTTCGTTCTCTTCATCTTCGGCATTAGGAACAGCCTCCATTTCCTCATCGCCTTCTATTACTACATCAGGCACTTTTTCAGGTTTCTCTCTCGGAACATCGGCTTCTCAGCTTTCGTTTCTGTCGAATTCCATCAATGCACCAGCCGCCTCGACCAGCTCTGCGGTTTCCTCCGCATCAAAGCCAACGTTGTCGTTCTCAGCAACATCCGCTGCGCCGATGTTTTCCACCGTTACAACGACAACGAGCGCTTCTTTGACTCCGGCCTCAAGCGGCGCAACAACAACGACCCAGCCTTCTTTCTCATTGCCAGCTTTTGGCTCCTTGCCTGCAACAACTAATACTACTGCTGCTGCTTCTACAGTGGCGGCCGCTTCCTCCTCTGCCACTCCGTCATTTACCAGTTTTAATGTTACTAGCAAACCTGCTTCATCCGCTACTGCCGGTTCTTCTCCGAGCTTTTTGTTGTCGACCACCAAAACAGCTTCACCTACACCTGCTGCATCCACACAAGCACTATCAACCACTGCCTTGTCCACCATTGGTGAGTTTACTAGTTTTAAGTTCTCTGTCGTTTTTGGCTAATTGGCTATGAGCATATGCAAGGGAAGGTGCCGCAAAGATGTTGTTGCTGTTCTGTTGTGTTATTGTTGATGGTTTGTAGTTGATCTTGCGCAAGGTTATGAGTATCTTGTGACTTGAGCAGTGCAATTGTAGAATTTCAGATATTTATTGGAGGTTCCCAATTTTCATTTGGTTTTCTTTGGATTGTATTAACTCACTGGGACTGAGGCGTTTTCAACCTTGCCCCACCCAAATAATAGAAAATGAAAATGAAAATAACTATGCTCTTACTCTCTTACTATAACCCATGCTCTCTGTTTTATTGTGTATTTGTGTGCGCATTTTACTTATTCTTTAAAGACTCTTTTTAGTTCTTAAAAATGTCTCAATTCTGGCCGTCATACTGCTGCTTGAGGGCCATGATCTAGTTGTTTAACGTTTCATGTCTAATATTTATGCAAATGGATTTTGTAGGTGTCTCTGCTTCAACATCTGCGGCAGTAACGGCATCCAGTTCTAGCACTACAGCAACTCAGACTTCGTCATCTCTGGTTGTAGCATCGAGCAGTGGGTCGGTATACTTAATCCTTGTGACCAACTCATTTTGCCTTTTTTGGCATTTGTTTTATATTAATTTTGGTTTGAAGTAAATTTCGTTTATTTAAATCTATGAAAAGCTTTTCAACGAAAGTAAATTTTTTTTATCTATATCCATGAAAAGCTTTTCATCGCATTAAGCTTCCATTGCACTTTTCCTTTATGCATCATCGCTTCTTACTATTTCAATGCATTAAGCTTCCTTTGCAGCTTTCCTTTATGCATCATCGTTTCTTGTCATTTCATCTGTTCTTGTTATCATTGGGAATTTCACATGGACAGAAGTGCAATGAACTTGAATATTGAAGGCCCTTGTAACTAATTCCTATTTTGATTAACAAATAAATCATTCCGATTTTCTAAAATGCTATTGCCCGATGTTAGTCCTAGTTCAATGGAATTTTGAAAGGGAATATCTTAACTGGTGTACCAGCAAATTTTCCCTAATAAGGTAGAATTCAATATTATTTCAAAATATATGAACCTAAGATAGAACCAAGTTCAAAAGCTTAAATTAGCATATGTCCATGTCCTGTTCAACAACTAGGAACTCACTCTCACTTGTTCTTGCTTTGGTTCTATTGTAGGACAACTTCAAGTGCTAGCACTGCAGTATCTGCGACACCCAAACTACCTTCTGAGATCACGGGGAAAACTGTCGAAGAGGTATGTTCATGTAGAGTCTTGCAGTCTTCTTTCTTTTGAGTTGTCATTTCTGGTTTATGCGAAACCTTTCTAGGACTATGCTATCAAGTGAATGCACTAGTATTTATTTTGCCCCCTTTTTCTTGTAAGGGAATATTTTGACTTATTTCCTGATAATCGATTTTTACTTCATTGCCACTAGCATGTCCCTTATGGGAGAATGTATTTTTTGTATATACAAATGAACGCCATCTCTTAGAACTCAAAGAAAGGAGTTCTCTTTGAACTGGTAGTCCAAAATTGAAGAGGAAAAAGATAAAGAAATTAGTGCCATCCAATGGAATTATGAAAATATATTTTCAAACTTTCTAAAGTATCACTCCTTTTTATCAGATGTTTTGATATTTACTTAAAGCTTTTACCCTGTTCAGTTGTTAGACGCATTTCAGAATCTTCAAGCATTTGAAACTTTTTTGTTTTATTTTGTTTTGTTTTGTTCTTTTGAAAGATCATTAAGGAGTGGAATGCTGAGCTGCAAGAACGTACTGGAAAATTTCGAAAGCAGGCTAATGCAATAGCTGAGTGGGACAGGAGGATATTACATAATCGTGATGTTCTTCTCAGGCTTGAGGTAACCTGTTTGCTAATTTAAACATTCCGTATAGCAATTGATATGAGATGCATTAGCTCTGTCAAACAAGATTGACTTCTAAATGTATGTATCAAGGACTATTTTCTAATTGTGGTTTGCCATCTCCGTTTTTATATACTGGATTATGAATTTTTGTTCCTTGTTTATCACAAAAGAGGAAACTAATTCCATGATCTCTTTTTACATTGATTTCTCCTTGGCACTGCGCTTGTTGATCAAATTGTTAATTGTTTTATTAGCATTGCTATCAGCCAGTGATCTTCTTATTGTCTTGCTTAATGTATGGACTTTAATTTAGATTGAGGTAGCGAAAGTGGTTGAGACCCAAGCTAATTTGGAGCGGCAGCTGGAGTTAATTGAGACACATCAACAGGAGGTAGTTTTTGTTATTTCAATTATTATATACTGTGGAACACGTGGAAAGAAAAGTGCGAAGTCTGAATTTACTTTGGAGCACGTTAACATAAAAGCGCAAAATCAGAACTTAGGAGGACTTCGATGTTCATCTTGCTGATAGATCACAAAGTGTAAACAATATCACAGACGAGTAACTACAAGCTTTTTGCCTTTGGAGTTTAAATTTCCTTCACTTGTTTTTATGTTCTTAGGTTGATAAGGCTTTGCAAAGCATGGAAGGAGAAGCCGATCGTATTTACAAGGATGAACGTGGATTACTTCTTGACGATGAAGCTGCCTCAACTAGAGATGCTATGTCAGTGCTGGGTTCAATTTTGTTTCATCGCTTTTGAAATTATAGCAATTAGCTTAATTTAACGTGCCTGTGAGCTCACCATCATTATGTATTATCATTATCTATCTTACTTTTTGCTTGTTGGTTTTCATTTCGGTTGCAGGTATGAGCAGGCTGAGTTTATAGAGAGGGAAATGGAGCAGATGACAGAGCAGATAAAGTCTATTATTCAGACCCTAAATGCTAACCAGGTAATGCTTTTTTTCATGTTCATATTTCTCACTTTTAATAAGGTTCCTTTAGAGAACTGTCAAAGATCATATTTAAGCTTGTAATTTCATTTAGGGTGGAGAACTCGATGCAATTGACACAATGACTCCGCTAGATGCCGTCGTCAAAATATTAAACAATCAGCTAAGTTCGTTAATGTGGATTGATGAAAAGGTTAGTATGTTGACGTTGCTTAATCTTTTGTTTCTTATGTTGATCAATAACTATTTACTGCTTTTGGACAGTGACACCTTCACCATTTAGCCAAAGCCAAGCTCTTTAACACAATTATTTATTTATTTATTTATTAGTGTGTGTGTGTGTGTGTGTCTCTCTCTCTCTCTCTTGAAAGGCATGTTTTGCGTTGAGTGTTACCACCTGGTCTTGAAGATGTACATCAATAGTTCCATCATCTATATCCCTCAGTAGAATACTAACTCACACCAATCTTATCAGGCTGAAGAATTCTCCACGCGTATTCAGAAGCTGGCCAGCCAAGGTTCTGCTGCCGAACGCCAATTGGTGGGTCCCAGGTTCTGGATGTCCTGATCAGTAACCTCCATTTCTTTGTATGGTACTTCAATATGATTCCCGTTGTAATCAGATTCTTGAGATGATAGAAGAGCATATGCAGAGGTGAAAACCTGACCCTTTTTTTGGCCTGGAAAAATGTTTTCCTTGGTAACCAATATGTCTCTGGTGAATAGTAATATTTTTAGTGGACTACTCTGGCCCTGTGGCGCTTTTAACCTTAAACCTCTTAAATTTCTTTTTGTCACATCCTAATAATTCAGGATGTAGATTCATCTATCGCAATTGCTCTGACATGAAATTTTGTAAACATGCTTTATAGCATCATTGTGTCTCTCCTAGCTGCACCCAGGAAAAATGCTGCCGTTGAAGTTGTGGAAATTATCGGAGCTTGTATGACAAATTTTGGTCACAACTAAGAGCTTGTTTCGATAGGAGGGAAAAGTGGAGGGAGGGAGAGAGACGAGAGACTTAGAGAAGATTTTAGAACCGCTGTCTCATAAAGAGAAAAGAGGATGGAATGGATTGGTTGTGGGATACTTTGTCCTTTAAAGAACCTCAGTTTTACTCTCTCTCCAATATGGAGATGTTAGAGTTCAAACGAAACACATGATGAGGAGATATGTATTCCCCATCCTCCCTTTTTTACTCATCTAGCTATGTACGTCTCTTTCCTTTTTATTATTATTATTATTGTTGTTGTTGTTATTATTACTTTGCTAAAAAAAAGGATTGATGGTGCAACTCACGCTCTCAGTCCTAGGGTCCACCGAGGAATATAAAAGGGCCTGAACTAGACGTGCTCTTTCCTTTTTATTTTCTTTCCTTCTTACCAAACTTTCCCAAGGACGTATTTGCATGAATATGATGATTGAACGAGTGTCCGGCGTTTGCTTGAACAAGATGTCCTGTCCTGTATGTGTACGCTATAAAATACAATCAAAGAATATATATATATATATATATATATATATATATATATATATATATATATGATAATTTCATGCGTGTAACTATAAATTCATTGATTTTTTAGAATAATAATGATAAGAATAATAAAACACTCCATCTTTAGTGGGGTAGCTGCAAGATATCTTACATTCCATTTATAATTAGCTTATTTTTCATTTAACCTGATTCAAACATTTGGAGTGAGGGGGTAGAAAATAGAAATAACATGGAATGCTTGAGCAGCTTTAATTGCCTGTGTTTGGAAAATGGAATTCCATCATGCCTTGATAATAAGTGTTCGGTTCAAATTCACCACCACATGAGGTTGGTGGCAAGCGAAAAAAACAAATCCTTTTATTTCATGTTCTTCCTGAAAATTATGCGTATTTACAAGTCAAAGAACATCAATATATATATAGAATATAAGGACGAAGTTAGAAAATTTAGTCAGAGGGGGCAAAGCTTATACTAACATTATCAAGAAAAATTAAATGAAAAAGATTTAAAACTTTAAGAGGGTTAGATAAAATTTTAGAGGCAACGAAATATAATTTCAGGAGAGACGGAACATAATTTTTATAAATTTTATGTAAAATATTGAAAGAAAAAAAAAGTTAAAAGAGAGGTGGCCGTTCAGTTTAGTCTGTGTATAGTTCCGTCCATATATATACATATATATAAATATATATATTAAAGAAAAAGAAAAAATCAATAAGACAAATTTATACCAGCATATGGTACACCATATGTTACACACGTGGGTTTCAACTCTCTCTCTCTCTTTCAATTGTGGTTAGAATTATTCGGCAGTAGCCCAGAAGCCATGAAAGCCAAGAGGGAAGTTGAGGTGCCTAGGGACTTCAAGTCTCGCAACAAGTGCATCAGTTTCCCCAATCCTTCTGGGATCCAAAATGACAAGAAAACATCTTTGCACTGAAACTGCATACTGCAAAGCAAGTTAAAACCATAAGACCATATTATAACAAGCAAATAACAAGTCTTGCTAAAACATGAGATACCAATAATTACGGTACAATATGCCAGGTTCCATAAATTTAATATCGTCCACTACCTCAACGACAAGAAGGTAGCCATCGTCTTCTTCAACCCCTTTGGGGACAAAAATAGGCTCTCCGATGAATCTTCGATGACCGATGGACCATGTCTGGACGGACTTGTTTGACACGTTTAGCTTCGCCACCGTGTCAAATGGGAAATGGGGTAATGCAGCTCGAGAGCCAGAAGAAGCCGCGGCATATAGCCAAGTGTTTTTGAGGCCTGAAAATGACGGATTTACAACTGGGAAGTCTGCACACTTATTCCACTCGTTTAGAGGCTCCACTTCACATTTTCCTTTAGAATTATTACCCTTGGCATCTAAGGTGATGGATACCTTACAAAAAATAAAATAAAAGCAAATAAGAAAAGAACAAATCTATGTTGTGCTCAAAAAAATGCCAATAACCGCTGGGTCAAACTCATGAAGTAAGGTGAGATGGAGCTCGAGTTTAAAAACATATTAATTTAATCTTCATTGTATAAAAAATATGTACATGGTGAAAAAAATCCGTTTAATTCCATCAATAATAGCTAATTAATAACATTGAAATTATTCAGGAAACCTAAATTGTCGTGTTTACCAAGTATATTGGTCCAATGAACAATTGAAATCAATGAGGTATTTAGGAAGAGTGGTTTGAACTAATTGTAATTAAAGATATTATAGTATATGAGAATTACATTATAGTTTGTGAGAGTAATCAAAAGTATTGATTAAACTGAGATTGCTAAACACACTTAATGATATGTCCATCTATGTTAACTTTAAGTCTTTAACTAATAAAGAGGCTCAAGTAAATGGGTGTTTGGGAAAATCAGTTCTAAACAAAACTTTTAGTTGTTATAGTGTAAAGCTCTTATATTCTACAGTGATAAAAAAATAAGCCACAGTATAAAGTTATCATATATTAAAGCTTTTAGCTTAACAATTTCAGTTTTAACCATACTTTTCAAACACCTTATAAATTATTTTAGACACTGTGACTACGTATTTAATGTAAACTATAGTAGAAGTGCAGAATTACTCTTATTAATAAGCCAATATACCTCGTGCAACAGGCATGTAATTTTTTTTTCCTTTTCAATACTTGTACTGGAGGACTTTTTTTTTTTTCAATAATTATACAGTAGGACAGTTTTATCTTCGTTAGTCTATAATAATTGCATGCATAATTTGGTCCAAGAGAAAGAGAAATATGAGCACCTGAATTAAGTGGGGTAACATGTCGTTTTGGCCTTCCTTTACGTTCATAGTTGAAGGGTCTAGTTTCCCACTACGCCAATCATAGCCTGCCCATAGCCACATTTTATATAGTGGTTAAAAATTAGACCATCCATAATTTTTTTTTTTAATAAAACCTGCTTAGAAACGTAGTTTGAACCATAAAATATGATTCTCTCGTAAAATTTATATAACAATTAATTTGAACCACAACTTTATAGTTCGAAACGCATTCCCAAATGGGTTATTAATCTCCTTGATTAAGCTATAAATTTATGTACCAAATAGCTTATGGAAATTGAACCACTTGTAGGAGCAAGCCGCGGCATGTATATGGATATTGAGTTTATTTCCGTTGTCGTCCAAATTTTGGTAAGCATTGCCAACATGTAGAAGCCATAACTGTGAAGGAACTTCCAAAGGAACTCTCCAATCTCTCCTTAATGACAATGCTCCATTCTGATTTTCATTAGGGAATCTAGGAAGCAGATATATGGGAGTTGTGTTTTTGCTTGGATTCACTGACAATGCTGTTATCATTGGACTTATCCCACTCACTGCTGTCATTGCACCTGCATATGCATTTTTAAATTAATGTTTTTTTTCTTGAAATTAATTACATGATTAATCAAATGATTAATAAAAAGCCGACATTCATTATCTAAGAAATTTCATCATACATCATCAAAGTGAAAAATAACTTGTTAAGGGTAATTAAACTTAGACAGAGCAATATATATATACTGTTAAACCATACGCCTTAAGTATAGAGTCAGATATGAATTTACTGTATAGAACCATAACAAAACAATAGTTTTACTTTTACGATTACCAAACTCACATTGTCAAAGTAATCTTGATTATATTCATGAAGTATTCTTGTTCCAAATCTAATAGTCAAGAATTATCATATTGCTCTACAAATTAAAATGATTTTTTTTGGGTAGAAATTAATAGGACATTGATCTACTATATAGAGTGTAACAATTACCAGCAACATCAAGTTTAATTCGATTGGCAAATATTATATAGTAACTGTCTGTAAAAGCCCAATCATGGATCATTAAGTGGTCAGGGATTGTGAACTCTTGCTTCTGCAACAACTTGAAATTTGAGTCAAATTCTGCCACCAAAAAAAAAAAAAAGAAATAAAACACAATGGATCGATCAATAATAGGCGACAGATTGTTTATTCCTTTATTTAATAAATTGTTTATTCCTTTATTTAATAAAAATTGTAATAATCAAAAAAATGTTGCAATATACGCACGTGCTTGAAAGATCTTAAAGAACTTGATATATTTACCATAAAATGTAAAATTGCTCCTTGGAAGTAGCATATCTTCTGCATTGCATGACATCGTAAGAAGCCTATTCCTTTGAGCATCCAGCTTATAATGAGACAATAGTCTTTTGGGAGGCATCTTGAAAACTCCTGCACAGAAAAGTTTTTTTTTTTTTTTGAATTTTTGTTATTGAATTATATTCAAGGGATCATGATCCGGTTCCCAATTAATTTAACTTAATTTGTTAATTAATTATTATGCTACGTAGCCAAAGAGGAGTATCTCAACTTGCCTAGGCCATGTGAGGAACCTTTTTCATTACAGTAACTAAAAAATTAGCAAGACAGTACTATGCATGAGATTAATATATTCCACTTATTAGTGATGGCAGTAATTTATTATTGCAAATAAAGGGTATTTAAAAAATGCAAATTGTTGTTAGCGGTAATTATAATTACTTATTTTTTAATCAGTTCAAGATTCATTATAGACTGTTTGGGAAATAAATTTAAACCAAAAAATCTTGTTTCAAACAAATTTTGTTGCTGTGTTTTCCATACAAATACACTAAACAATCAAACCTTCTTTTTTTTTTCTTTTTTTTTTTTTCTGTTCAAACTCATTTTCCAAACAAGCTATTAGTGTTATAATTAGAATATCTCAAAACTAACATATAAATTTGAGATTCGTTATGTTAAATTCATTATTTATTGAAAGTGCAGTGATTAACTGGTTAATATACAACATTGCCAAAACAAAAACAAAAACAAAAACAAAAACGTACCGTACAAAATTGGCTTCAACAACCGCGCAGTGAAATCCCATACATCACCACCATTCTTAACACCATCCAACTTCAAATCCCAGCCGTTGATCAAATCAACCTTCGCAAGGGTCCTCAACGTTCCAGGTTCGATCTCATAGGGGTCCCCCCCTTCCCACAAACACATCAACCTCCCACCCCACATCAAAACACTGGTGTTGGCCACGTTCTTCATCACCTTGACGTTCCCAAACTTCCTCCCTCCTCGCAACACCGAAAACGGGCCCCTATGAGTAAAACGCCACGTGTCAGTTCCCGATTCGTGCTCCTCCTCATGGGCCTCAGTCTTCACGTACCGAGCCATGAAATTAACGACGTCGTTTTCGCCAAACACAAAAGCCCTCAGGTATCCATGGCCGTCCAACGGATGCACCGTCGAGCCGTGGTCGTCGGAGAATATCCCAGGTCCGGCGAGGTAGTAAGTTCCGGCGGGAAAGTCCAATGGAACGGCACCGTTTACGACGCGGAGCGCGACGGGCTCAGCCGTCTCCGACCGCTGCGAAATGAAGAGGAACTGATAGTCCCAGAATGCGGCGACGACGTCGTTTTCTCTATTAATGTTGTCGTTTCTTGTGGTGGCGACGTGGTTTGTCACGGACGTGGAAACACAAATGGTCGGGAGAGTCTTGGTGGGCGGTGACCGAACACGGTGAACGGACGGTAACGGAAGCGGTGAAGGGAAATTTTTGGGGATGGCTTGGAGTTGGAGAGATTTTGTGAGTTGCATTTTTTTTTTTTTTGTTGAGTTTGAGATTTTTTTTTAATTGAAAAATGTTTAAGAGGGTGGCCGGCAGTGAGGTTAAAGCATTAGGTGATGCCCATAATATTATATATATATATATATATATGTATGTATGTATTTGCGTGTGCATATATAATACAGCTTGTGCATTTGCCATGGATAATTCGAGTTAATTACAGATCTGCCATATTTGTGGCTACGTGGTTTGTGCCCGTTGAATATGCATGGTGATCCGTGGTGCAATGCATATCATTGTTATTGGACATGATGAGAAATTTTGTACTAGAGATGGCAGACATAATAATATGCTTCAATTTGCATATATAACAGGAAAATGTATACCCTCGTTTTGTTTCTATGCATATTAATAACGGGTTTTCCTTTTCAAAAATAGAAAGATTTTTTTTTTGTTTATATAAAAGAAAAAAGAAATGTGACTGCATGCATAGTCTAACTGTAATTTTCATAAAAGGATTTCACCGTTAAGTATAGAGTTAGAATTTCTCGACCCGAACTATAGGATGACAAGTAGGTAGTTTGTGTAAGTTACATGCTTTAGTGCTCTTCAATTGATCACCATGTAAAACTTGAAAGGAGAAGGAGGGGTTAGACTGAGAGATTAAAATATAATATTTCTTGTACTTAGGGGCGATTGGCATAATTAACTCATGGAAATCCACACCAAAAAAAAGCTAAAAAGCAAATGGGGGAGGGAAAAAAAACATATGTTTTACTATAATGGCAGTTTGGTGAATAAGAAAGAGAACAAGTGCGTTCCTTAGTGGTGCATTACTAATATTAAAATCTTAAAGTCCCACTAATATCAGACAATAATTCGGAGTTTGATACCAAACTTGTGTTGTGGCGTTGATACGGTCTTAATAATGACAAGCTCAACTGGGCCGAAAATGGGCCTTCGGACATGCTACGTTGGATTGTTTTCCCAGCCTCTTTCCTCCACCGTCCAAAGCGGAATCTTTGCTGATCTCACTCTCCCCAGATTCTCCCTTTCAACGCCCGTCGGTGTTTGGACGCTTCTCTCAATCAAAATTTCCAAGGCAAGCCGCAATGAACGCCGGGTGGTTGCTATTTTGTTTTCAAAACTTAATATTTATTTTAAAAAATTAAAAAAAAAATAAAATTTTTCTCATATTCTAAAAAATATTTTTTTTTATGATATATGTTGTCTATTTGAAGAAAGAAATTAAAAGGAAATATGCACAGATTTTTAAAAAGTTAAAGATAAGTATTATAAAGATAAGTTATCTAACGAGTAAACTATATTGTTGTACCCTTTAGTTATTCACTTTTTGCATCATACAACCCAAATTTTTAATCTTTGTAAAATTACACATTAAACTTTAAAATAATTAGCAATTGAGATCCGATAGCTAACGAATGTTAAAAAACATAGTTTTTTTCTCACAAGATATGCATATTAGTTTGTTTAAAGGTAGAGCTCCTTATTTTAAGGAAAAAAATTAAAGCTCAACGCATGAAAAAGAGTGCTTGAACATAAATTAAAAGTATTGTTAAATATTAATTGTTAATAATTTCAAAGTTCAAAACGTATTTTGTCAAGATTAAAAGTTTTAAACTTATTATGCGAAAAACAAATAATTAAGGGTGGAATGGTCCAATTTACTCTCATCTAATTCTAGAACTTTTTTTTTTTCTAAAAATTTAATTCTAGAACTTAAATTAACTGACGCTCTAGAAAAATTCTGGACTCCCATTAAAAAAAAAAACGACATGTTTGCTTTCCTTTCAATATCACCACTCATTTTTGTTAATTGTTTTGTTTCTTTTGTTCGCCTTTTTTTGTCACTGAAGTCTCAACCTCGCCTGTGGCTCTAAGATTATGGGTTGTTTTCATTTTGTCATTTAAACTTTAGAATCTCTTTGTTTGTCTTTTGAATTTTAAATTTGTCCTACTTAATCCTTTCTACTAGAATTTTTATTACTATCTCACTTTTTGTTTATTTTTTGGAAGTAATTACCCATTTTAGGATCCCAATTTTTTTTTTTTAAACATCTCCTTTTCATGACAGTGTGATTACTTCTAATTTTCTCTTTTTGTATATTTTGATATTGATCATCTAAAATTGCAATCTTTATGATAATTAAAAATCAAAGTTTTTTAATCTGTAACTTTATTTTTTTAGAAAATCAAACTTTTTTAATCTGTAACTTTATTTTTTAGAATATCTATTTATTATCTGTAACGCCCCTATATGGGGGTTAACAGTTTTTAATGAGATAAAATAAAAATTAAAAATAAAAGTAAAACCTTAAAAATAAAGTTGCCCGGGGCTTAAATGAAAACTCTCAAATCAAAAATAAAAATATAAACGACAAATAAACCACAGTTTAATGTAGCACCTTAAATTTAATAATATAAACTGTCGTCGTCATCATTTTAACCCTCAACGCATTGTAATACAGTCATAGAAAGTAACAATTGATGCTTACATTATCATGAAGAACATTCTCAACAATTGAAGCAGTCCCAATGTAATATAGCTACATCACTTCCTCAACTATTTTTTTCGTAGCCACCTCTCACTTAGTGAGTCCTGAAAAGATAAAAATATAAGGGAATGAGCGACACTATGCTCAGTAGAGAAAACCATTACTCACCTTTAGGTTTTTATCATTACCACATTAAAACCTGCATGGTTAGTTAATAATTATCATTATCCAGATTATGAGATTTATTATAATCATATTCTGTGGATACCATAGTTAATCATTACCGAGTTTCATACATATACATATATACAAATATTATAGTTCATCATTATTCTTAGGTACCCACGTTCAATAGAGTATCACTCAACTCATCGAAACCCAAAATGGCGTGCTTGATCACCCTCTAAAAATTCCAAGGGTGTTCCGGTAAGGGGACATCAAGCCCCGAGTCCTCACCAAGTCGATTCCTGTACAGTGTGTTCTGAGACTTTAAACCCAAGGAAGCGTCATCACCTTCCCCCTATTTTACATTTTAGGGTATTCATGCCCAAGGACGTAACCGCCGCCCTCTTCATGTCTCACCATTTTTCTATATTAAATCATTATTAATAGAGTCAATTTTTCTAACCATGCTTCTCAATTTATAACATGTGTCAATTCATTATGTTCCTCGCCGTACAATACAAGACGAGTCCATGTCATAGTTTTATATGTAATACTCATATAATATCAATTCAACATAGATATATATATATTGCGGCAAAACAATAAATTTTAATTCTATAAAAACCTCACAAAAGATGAGTAATAGAATCCCTACCTTTCAAGCTTATCAACAATCTTTTAATCCTGGAATCAATTAACGTTAGCTCCATACTCCCTTGATCTTAAGGCGTGCATAAGGACAATTAAAACTAAAGCACAACATACAACTACATTCATAAATAAATCATGTGTAAACCTATCTTACTAGTATGCCATTAAAGCTTTTATGTAAATCTCTTTTGAATACCACAGTAAACAATTTTTGTCTTAACACAATATAAAATGTGAACAAGTAATCTATATGTTTTAGTCCCTAATAAGATTCATCAATCACTTAGGATAATATTGGAAAGGTTGCAAGACATTAAAGAATTAGGTGGTGAGCAAATATGGGATCTTGGTTCAGGTTAGCAGCTGATATACCATAACAAACTAGCAGGTTTACTAGTTTCCAATCCGAAAATTGAATAATTCTTAGAAAATGAAATACAACTCCGATTTAGGTTTATGATAACTCGTTAGAAAGCTTAGGATGTTACTTTTCAAATATGCAAACCAATTCATAAAATTCATTTTAATTTAATCCCAGAATTTCAAGAAATAGCCACTGCACATAGAGGTATTACAAAGTTTAACAATATAATTTTTCTGTCTAGGGCATATACACTTAGACTTTATACATATGCTCCAAAATAGCAACAAACATATACTTAGGTTTAAGAACGCAAATTTGAATAATCCTTTAGTATAAAAGAAAATTTATAAATGAAAGACTAAATTTGTTCATAAGATTCTAACCTCGGATTATGGTTAGTTGGAAGCTTGAAATGGCTTTCAAAACAGGTTCCTTTACTTCGGTATGACTGAAATTCTTGCTCAAATGGAGGTGATGGTGGCTGATTTTTATGGCTGCCTTGAAGAAGTTCTCTAAGTATTTTGCTTCAGCAAAGAAATGAGAAGAAGAGTGTGGGAACCGTGGAAGAGAAAGGAAGAAAAGATGAAGTCTTTGAAGAGAAGTGATAGAAACAATTATGGAGGAGACATGTTGAAGCATGTCACGGAGGAAATAAAGAAAATGAGGGTCAAGAGTAGTTGGAAAATATATCCTTATGTCTCATCTAGAGACTTTAACACACATAATGCCAATATAACATTTTTGAGATTTATTAGAAGTTCTAAGGCTTTTTAGTAAACATACTAAATAAATATAAGAGAATTTTAAAAAATTTAAAAATAGATAAAAATAAATATTGTAAAATAAATTTAAATGAAGCATTTTTTTTTATACACTAAAAATTAATTTAACTACCTTAATACCCGTTAGGAGAATAACAGGTGTCACATTATCACAAAGTTACAGTATTCATTATTTTTTGATATAAGGGGAGGGAGAGGAGAATACTACCACTATTGAGTAGAGTTTAACGTGACTCGAACCCTTAACTTATGTTGGGGTGGAGGGACTTACAACCAACTAGGCTGTCCCCACTTGTCATTTACTTCGAATTTTGCACTATTGTTGTTAAAAGTTTATATTATTTTTTTAATTGTTTGGTTATTAATGCGCGTTATATTCATTTCACAACAATAGTGTCTCATTGTCAAAGTTGGGATGATCTTTGCTTTATATTTACAAATATTGGGCTAAAAACGAACATTGAAATTGACATCGCTGGTTAGGAATTTGATAAGGATTTTGCGTGATCCTAATATTGTAAACTTCCTTTTAAAATGTCTCTCTAGATTGTACTAGATTATTGCTAAATATATCTTAAACTAAGGTGCTTTCAAATTGACAAATTGAGTTTTGTTATAAGCCTAAAATAGGCAAAAGACATAGGATATAAAAAATAACCCTTCCTAGGCATGAAGGCTCGAGGATTACCATGTTGATACGTCAAGAGAGTTCAAAGATCTCTTGGGTCTGCTGAATTATACCTAGTGGCAATATGTTTTATGCTTTTATTTATGAGAGGAACCAAAGGATTTATAGAGTATTTGAGAGAGTAGTTAAACTATTAGTTTGAATTTGAGAAATATAGTATGTAAGAACTTTACACATAAGCTTTTTATTGTAGCATACAAGAGTTTTACACTATTTATAGTTCAAATCATTAAAGATAGTAGATAAGAATATGAAGTTCTATAATGGTTCCCCTTGTAAGCTTGTGTTCTTGCTCCTAGGAGGTTGAAATTTCTCTTTGTATTTCTCTAGAGTATACTAGATGATTGTCACACTATTGGGACTGCGGTGCTTTAAACCTTGTCCTACCAAAATAAAAAAAAGGATTAATTACAAAAATTTCTCATGAATTATAGCCTTTGTAATACTTTACTCCTATGAACTTTAAAACGTAATATCCATCCCTTTAAAGTATGAACTATTAGCAAAAATGGTCATTTTGTTATAATTTCAATGGCAATTGATAAACAATTTTAAAATTAGGGGTATTTTAGTAATCCTAGTTATAAAAATAATTAAAAAATTAAAACTATAATAAAAATAATATTTATTGACGATTAAAAACAAAAAGGGTCTAAGGGCGGCAACGGTTGAAACTTATCTATGTTTATTACCACATGCCTGGCATACGTTCGACATAACTGGTTTATGGGCAGAATGTTTTGTTATTTTTTATGTGTTTATTTTGTTTTATTGCTTTCCTTTTTTATCAGCAGCTTTCTTATTCTTGTTTTGCAATTTATAGCAATCAACCTTAATGTGCCCTTTTTTTTTGCAGTAGTTGCAGACCTTGCCCTTATGTTTGGACTTCGATCTACCCCTTACATTAGCACCAGAACCAGAACTCTTCTCCTGAGTCCTACAACGAACAACAAGGCCTTCTTCTTGAGCTGCAGGTTCAATGACAAGATACTTCATCTTTTCTTTAGAGAGCAAAACATCATAAACTTCATCCAGAGTAAGTGGATCTCGACCGTACAAAATTGTATCTCTAAACGTTGCATATGATGAAGGCAGTGAACACAATAGGATTAACCCTAACTATTCTTCCTCATATCTAATTCAGAGACAATTTCCTTAAAAACGGTTAAGTGTTCTTCAAAAGATGTACTTTTAGCCATCTTGTAGAGATACAAACGCTACTTTAGATGTAGCTTATTGGTGAGATTTTTGTCATGCACAACTGCTCCAATTTCAACCATAATACAACAATGGTCTTCTCTTTCAAAACATCCTGCAAACTTTTATTCAATAGATAAAGTTGAATCTGGGTTAAAGCCTTCTGATCCTTACGTTGTTTCTATTTCGTCGATCACGATGATGGCATCTTGTCAAACCCTAACAGTGCTTCTTCCAAATCCATTTGCGCCAATATAGCCCGTATCTTAACGTGCAAGGACAAAACCTAACGTCGCGATCCAAAAGTAGAATGTCGTACATCATTGTTGCCATAATTGAGATCAAAGCCATGCTTTGATATCATTATTACGAAAATAATGCGATAAAAATAAAAAACAAGAACATACATAAATTTACATGAAAACTTGAGACAGAAAAGATCACTAAACTTGAAAAAAGATTACAAGGCAGCAGCGTTTAGCTAGGCTAAAAGTCAATAATCTTAAACCCTAACGTAATATATCATATATATATATATAGACATAAACAAAACCATTATATATGATATAAACTATGACACAAAATATAAACTAAACGCCATAAAATACAAAGGTCCATACTCTTTGCTACTATCACAGATCTTACAAAAATCTCATATTTGTTTTTTCAACACTAAGTATTGCACTGTGAGCTTTTTGGGTCAGATTAAACTGAATTCAGGTTACCATGTTCTCACATGCAAGGAATTTAAATGTGGCGTGCAATTTTTTGTTTTCGACCGCGAAAATGTTGAATGGGCAAGTGAAGCTCGAAGATCGCTTTTTTAATGACTTGATAAGGAACCATGGCAAAGCCGGGCTGTTTCAAGAGTCCATGAAGCTTTTCACAACAATAAATAAAGTTGGGATTTCTCCTTCTTTTATTATGTTTGATAGTCTCTTATCGATTTTGCTTAAACGGGGTGGAACTAATATGGCTTGGAATTTGTTCGATGAAATGCTCGGTACGTATGGAGTTGCGCCGGACACTTTCACTTTCAATGTTTTGATTAGCGGGTTTTGTATGAACTCCATGGTGGATGAGGGCTTCCATTTTTTCAAGGAAATGTCGCGGTTTAACTGTGAGCCCATTGTCCTTACGTACAGTACGCTCGTCGATGGATTGTGTAAAGCGGGGAAAGTGGATATTGCACGAAATATGGTGAAGGGCATGAGTGAAAAGAAGAGTGTGGATTTGAATCCGAATGTTGTCACTTATACCACCTATATTAGGGGTACTGTGGGAAACAAGAGATTGATGAGGCTTTGATTATTCTCAAGGAGATGACTAGTAGAGGCTTGAAGCCGAATAAGATCACACATAGTACGCTGCTTAAGGGCCTCTGCGAAGTGCAAAAGCTGGATGAGGTAAGGTAGATTTTGAAAGGGACAATGAGTAACGGGGAGTTTGTTCCCGATACGTGTATGTTCGACACATTGATTCATGTGCATTGCCAAGCCGGGCACTTGGACAAAGCATTGAAGGCGTTTGCGGAGATGTTGGAGTTGAAGATTCCGCGAGATTCAGCTACGAAGGCGCTTTAAAATGCAGTTTGTGTCAATGAGAGGACTATGATAAAGCAGAGGAGTTGTTTGATGAGTTGTCGAGGAAGGAAATCTTGTTGAGTGATTCTGGTTGAAGGCCTCTTGTTGCTACTTACAACCCCATTTTCGAGCATTTGAGCAGAAATGGGAAAACCGAAAAGGCTGAGAGAGTTTTTAGGCAGTTGATGAAAAGGGGAACTCAAGATCTTCCATCTTATGAGGCTTTGATCGTGGAACATTGTAGGGAAGGTGCATTTGAAGCTGGGTATGTGCTCTTAGTCTTAATGTTAAGAAGAGATTTTGTGCCTGACGTCGAGATTTACGAGTCCTTGATCACCGGTCTTTTGCAGAATGATAAGCCTCTTCTTGCAAAGACAATTCTAGAAAAGATACTGAGAAGCTCCCATCTTCCTAGAGCAACATCTACTTTCTATGGCATACTCGAAAAGCTTCTCAACAAGGGTTGTGCTAAAGAATTCGCTAGTTTCGTTACATTGACGTTGGAACAAAAAATTAGACAAAACATCACTCTCTCAACGCGTCTTATAACTCTACTTTTCAGTAGTGGAATGGGAGATAAAGCATTTGAGCTTGTTAAATTGCTTTATGAGAATGGATATTCTGTTAAATTGGAAGAGTTGGTTAGTTTCCTTTTCAAGAAAAGTAAGCTGTTGGAGGCTTGTAAGTTATTACAATTCAGTTTGCAGAAGCATCAAAGCGTTGATACTAAACCATTTAATGCAGTAATTGGTGGACTTTGCAAAATAAGAAAAGTTTCAGAAGCATTTGGTTTGTACTATCATCAGTTGGCCAGCTTAGGGGGATTTAAAGACCGCTTTAAAGCTTGTGGGACGATCAGCTGAAGCCAATTTTGTATCTAAAAGGATGCCTAAAGAGCAAGGCGCATCTGCACCAAAAGTTTGCTCTGTGAAGTTTAAGGCCTAAAATGTAATTCCATTGTTCATTTTTTATGAACCATTGTGAAAAGTAAAGAATGCAACAAGATTTTCAACCGACTTTTGCGATAAAAACAAAATTAGATAAGATGCCAAGTTTATCTCCGTAAATCCTTTTCTTTGCAGCTATTTCTAGCTTTATGTGATTTCAATCGATTGTCATGTCCCTTTTTTTTTTTTTTACCGATTCTGATATCACAGAAGAAATTTTTAAGCCATAGACAATTCGAGGGGCTATTATTCGTAATAATAAATGCAGAGGAGGATTTTATGATATTTCCATTTTTAAAAGTGTATTGTGAGCTAAATTTTTTTGGTTCGTTTCCATGCAGGGATGATACCGGTGGGGACGGGGACGGGGACGGGGACGTGGACGGGTATGTTTCTAGTTTCTACGAACCCCATCCTACCCTCCTTTTGTCTTCCATGCCACCACATACCCGTCTTATTTGAGATGGGGGTGGAGTCGGTGAACCTTCTCCAGAGATACTTTTCTTATACTCTATCTATTTATCTATTAAGGGCTTGAAACAAAATTCTTGAAACAGTGATAACACTCAAAGTAATAAAACATGGTTTTTCTAAAGATAGACATTTTTGCCTTGTAATCCTATTTGAAGTATATTATGTGATAAAAGTGTATTTAATATAAGAGTATTTGACACTGTTGTCTCCTAAACTTGTAGTACATTAGTGATTTGCTCCTTGAACTTTTAATTTTGATTAGTTGTATTTTGAATCATACAAATTCATAGCAAATTGTCCCCGTTTATAGCAATTTTAATTTTTTGGTTGAAACCGCCATGTAGTTTTCACATGGGCCGTTAATTAAAAGTATAAAAGTGTCTTTTATACAAAATTTAACCCTAATTTTATTCCAAACAAAATTAATTCAAAATGTTCTATTTTTAATGAAAACTTAATTAAAGATATTAATCATAATACATTTAGGTTAAAATACATAAAAATGACTATTTATGTCATTAATCAAGTATTTATGTACAAATTATGTGTTAATTCCATTCAAAAAACTAAAATAGCTACCAATGGAATGATTTGTTACAGATTTGTAAGTTCATGATGTAATATAACTTGCCAAAATTGCAAATTGAAAGGACAAATTGTAAATGCGCAACAAGTACATAGGATAACCTTGCCAAATATTTCTAATATATTTATAAAGCATATCAGGATAGAGCAGGGAGTGCTTTACTGGCCTTGCCCTGACTCGGGGAATAATATAAGCCCCCCATACACGCTACATTCCGCAGGTAAAAATCTCCTCTATTTCCTTGTGATTCTGTTGCTTCAACTTGACATAGTGGGAGTGTATGCAGACGACCATTTGCCCATCCCCTCTTCACAAGCATACCATGATAAGAGGTGCTTTACTTGTTGAACATATATATATAATAGCTTTCAAAAAATAAGCATGAACATGATCTAGATAGATCTTCCTGCAAACTCCCTTTGTGCCTTGGTGCCTTCTTTAAAGAGCCATGATGTCATGGTCTTTCTTTTTCTTTACGGGAATGGTTTAAGTTATAATTGGTTTACCAAAAAAGGAAAAATCCTAAGAGTCACACGTACAACCCCATCAACCCAAAAAATACCAAACCATAATAAATTATGAGATCCTCTCTTCACATGAAGGCTTTTAAATTTTTAATGCAAACCAACCCCTCTCCAAGAACCAGCCAAGCTCCCCCCATTTATATTCTTCTACCGTAGAGTATGAAAAATCCCACCAAGCTTTTTCATCAAATTAAAAGACCAAAACTTCATTTTTCCTTACAAAACCTTCCTAAAGAAAAAATGTCAAGAGTTGAAGGCAATGGAGTTTTTAGGCCAAGGCGTGCTCCGACCCCGGGGAAAGCAACCATTCTTGCAATAGGCAAGGCCTTCCCTAGCCAACTCATTCCTCAAGAATGCTTAGCCGAGGGCTACATTCGGGACACAAATTGCCAAGATCCCTCCATTAGGGAGAAACTTGAGCGCTTGTGTAAGCTTAAACCACTTCCTTCTATCTAGAATTAGCTTGGAAATTTATCATTTTATTGCTTTACATAGTAGGAAAAGTTTTGTCTTATCATGGACATCTTTTATGGTTGATTGATTTGAGAGGTTGTTTTTAGATTGTGAAATAATCTGGCATGGGAATAGTGTTCAACAAAAGTAGTTTTCGGTTTAAGGGTTTGTTTACTTGTTTGTTATGGAATTTAATGGGAAAAATTGATGGTTGATTTCTTTTTCTAATGTTTACTTATTTTACTAATTTAAATGACTAAAAATATACTTGCGTTTATGTTCATTAGCAAAATGTTAAAATCATTCATTTCAATTTAAGGGGAAACAAAATTCACTCAATAACGTTACAAATTTATGAGCTCCACCACATTAACAGATTACTTAATACGCTTTTTCCATCTCTGTTATGCCTAACTTGTTAGGTGATTCATGTAACGTGTGTGTCATGACTCTTCTTGTCACACCATTTTTCCTGCTTTGGTTTTTAGCACTAATGAGGTATAATAACAAACAACCGTACCGTTTGGTTCGTGAATTTAAAAATAAATTTAAATTTTTTATTAAAATAATATCATAGCAAAAATATTTGAAAACATGATACAGTGACATCTAGACTGACTCTATTATTATTATTATTATTATTATTTCTCTTCTGCGTTTGCTAGGCAAAACTACAACGGTGAAGACGAGATACACAGTGATGTCCAAGGAAATTCTAGAAAAATACCCAGAATTAGCAACAGAAGGGACTCCAACCATCAAACAAAGGCTTGAGATAGCCAACCCTGCAGTGGTAGAGATGGCTAAGGAAGCCAGTCTCTCCTGCATCAAGGAATGGGGAAGGCCACCCCAAGACATCACCCACGTTGTTTATGTCTCCTCTAGCGAAATCCGCCTCCCCGGAGGCGACCTCCACCTCGCCAGCCAGCTTGGCCTGTGCCCGGACGTTGGCCGCGTCATGCTCTACTTTCTCGGCTGCTACGGCGGCGTCACTGGCCTCCGAGTTGCCAAGGACATCGCCGAGAACAACCCCGGTAGCCGTGTCTTGCTAACCACTTCGGAGACTACAATACTCGGTTTCCGCCCCCCAAACATGGCCCGCCCTTACGACCTAGTGGGGGCTGCGCTCTTCGGGGATGGTGCTGCGGCCGTGATCATCGGGGCGGACCCAATAACCGGCCGAGAATCGCCCTTCATGGAGCTGAATTACGCTGTCCAGCAGTTCTTGCCCAACACTCATAATGTCATAGATGGGAAGGTGTCTGAGGAAGGCATAAACTTCAAGCTTGGAAGAGACCTTCCCCAGAAGATTGAGGAGAACATAGAGGATTTCTGCAAGAAGCTAATGGCGAAAGGCGGGCTGAAACCGGACTACAACGAGCTGTTCTGGGCAGTCCATCCCGGCGGGCCCGCGATCTTGAACAAGCTGGAGAGTTGCCTGAAGCTGAGGAGTGAGAAGCTGGTGTGTAGTAGGAAGGCACTAATGGACTATGGAAATGTGAGCAGCAATACAATTTTCTATGTGATAGAGAATATGAGAGAAGAATTGAAGAGAGAAGGGAGTGAAGAGTGGGGGCTTGGTCTGGCTTTTGGTCCTGGCATTACCTTTGAAGGGATTCTCATTCGAAGCCTTTGATTTGCGAGCTACATATTGATGTAACTAGATGAAGTTTGTTAGAAAGTTTTATATATATATATGTTGGGAAGGAAGTTGATGCAAGGCAAAAGTGGATTGGAGAGGGAAAAAATTGTATGAAGTTTGCCGCAACTTTTATGTCATTGTGTTTTGGTTTCCTTTGCTTTTTTGCCTATTGCTTTAGTAAATGGACTAATAATTATGTGGCTGTTTGGCTGACCACAAACTCAGTTATAAATAATATAAAACTCGTATATGTTACAATAATAATAAAAAAATTACTACAATATAAAGCTATTATATACTATAGCAAAAATGATTCTAATCAATGATTTCTACCCTTATTTAAACACCCTATAAAATTTTAAAAAATAAAACTCGGTTGACTTTCAGGGATAGAGAAAAAGTATTAAAGTTGGTTTGTATCTTTTGCCTTTTATTATTAAGAAACACTTTTGGCTTTACAATAATAATAATAATAATAATTGAAGGTAGCATAGACTCCAAGTATGGAAAAAAGAAGAAGAAGAATAATTTATGCTAATTTTGAGATGAACTATTGTCCACTTGGGCCAAATTAAAAGGTGTTTTAGAACTTTAATTTCAATCTATCATTTGTAAGTGTAAACAATGTAAAGCTTTCAACAGTTATAATAAAACAAAAAATTATTATAGTGTTAAGCTTTCACATATTATGATCGTTAAACTTAAAATATTAGTTATAATTGTAATTTTGAACAGAAGCTTAATATTATATGCCCTTTTCTCTAAAATATAATATCTTTTGTCCCAAGACTTTACGAGTAATGTTGAAAATGCCCATGAAAACTGGTTATAAAATAAAAACTATTTTTAATTCATTTTTTATTTTCAGTATGCAGGGTACTTAAAGGTTATAAAGAGTACTTTATTCTACAGTGAAATTATAGTACCCGTATTTCCCCAACCGTCCGACAAATATCTTTACCGCCAAAAAAAAGAAAATAAAAAAAAGGTCCCCAGCTTTCCAGAAAGATTTAAAAAAAAAAAAAAACACAAAAACGAAAAAGAAATGGACAGCGTTCAATGACCAAATTCAAGCACCTGGAAAGCGACCGCACCAGCGACATCGTTTTCTTCTCCCGTTATTGCGTTGCCGTTAAGAAATCTCTCGCCCTCTTCTTCAAATCTCAATTCCCGAATCTCAAATCCCTAATCTCACTTCAATTCAATTCGCTTCGATTCGATTCGATTCGATTCTTTTCTTTTCTTTCATTTCGCGCTCTATTCGATACTCAAACTTCAAATTTGATCAGGTAAAAAGCATCAAAATTTTCTCACCAATTCTTGTTTATTTCACCCGCTTCTTTACTGTCATTTCTGTTTGATCTGAAAAAAAAAATGGGGTTTTGATTTTTTTGTACTCTCAAGCCATGTGAAATTCCGACCAAGTTATGTATATACGCACTTGAAGAACCGTATATACGCGCTCTTATGTGTATATGAATGCATTTTTCTTGAATTTGTGACCTAATTTGCCTTGAAAGTTAACCTGCTATGCTTTGGGGTTGGATTTGGCAGAAATTGAAATCTATGATGCAAGCTGGAAACTCGAATCGTGGAGAATCATCCATGCCGTTAATGGTCTCTAGTTTGATTCTTGATCACTTGTACTTTTGGTTATAGGTTCCCAATGTTTAAACTAATCCCCAATTACTGCTCAGGATATTTCTAGTTATCTAGAGAAAAGGATGAGTTTACACACACACACACACATAAGTATTGAGCGGATAATGATTCCTAAATCACGGTTTTTTTTGGGGTTCAGAATGATAGTTTGAGAATTGAGGAGCTTATCCCTCAGCTATTTACCTCCGTTCCGTCCCTGAATGAAGCTGCCTCTTATATTGCACAAACAACTTCATTGATAACTGGGTGTTTCTCTGACTTTTCTGGTAAGTGTCCTTTTCAATGTGGATTGTGAATTCTCTTCTTTTCCATTCTTTTTAATGTTCATACGTGGATGGAATTTGCTTTGTTTTCCTTTGTTTTTAAGGAGATCCTAATTCTTCTCATAGTTTTATTTATTTTTTTTCTACCTTTGATTTTTCAGTAAAAGCTTTAATCAAGTGAAAATACAGAAAGTTACTGTTTGAAATTGATTGTTTCATGTAGGATAGTACTCTGGATTGGAATGTGCTAAACATTCTCTTGCTGTTTATTTTTTTCCTCCTTTTTAAATGCTAGGGATAATGCGAAGTAACACCACTTGCTTTCCAAATCGTAGTTAATGCAAAAGAATTGATGGCTTCCTTTGGAGTCTATACTTGTCCACCCATTTCCATTTTAAAAGTTCTTTTTTGCTCTTTCTATGGTATCCGTCCTTAGAAGGGTGTTTTATCATGTTTTTTTATTCAAGTTTTAAATTTCCCAACCGCAATAACCAACATACCTGCATATGATGATCCCTTGCCTGGGAACTACAACAATTGAAGACTTGACTAATTGATGTCGTTTATCCATAATTTTTTTTTTCAATGATTATCTTAGACAGAAGTGGAAATTAATGATAGAACAGATCTGAACTAATCGTTGCTCATGTATATACATATTTTTCTGAGTTGTTTGGGATTGACTTGTTTAGGCATTTATCTATTTTGCAGTGGAACATTCACCTAGAAATGTGGAAGATTCCAATGGAGATGGTCGAGAGTTAGTAACGTTCTCATCTGGGCTATCCCAGGGATCCTTGACTAGCTCTAGTGATCCTACGTCTTCAAGTGGATATCGTTTTACACATGCAGAATCATCTGTTACTTCCGGTGACTCTCCTTCTAATGACAGAACACAGAGGGCTTCTGCTGAAGACTCGTCTCAAATTTCTGGCACCATCATACGGTCAAATCATAACGGTCAAACTGGCATTTCTCTCTTTCAAGGGTATTGGTCTTTGGCATGCTACATATTCGTTTATTGTAGACTGGTATTTTTGAAAATGTCACAGCTTTTTGTAAGAAGTCCAGAAATTATAACATGTTCAACTTGAAAATTTTATGACAATGCTTATTCTTCTAAGCAAAGAAACACATGAAGCTGGTTTTCTGGTAGCTACTAGAGTGACTGATTGGGAATGCCAATTGGACCTTAGATTAAAGTAGAACTGTAGCTGTCAATGTGATCATCTCCAAAATTTCATTATTTTTCGTTAGTTTCTTGCTGTCAATGTCATGTTGTCTGGAAATGCAAATGATGTATGTTTCAACTTGCAGCATTGTCAATCGGGTGCGAAAAACTGTCCATGGATCTGCTGATGACATAGGGTGGCTACAATGTGATCCAGAGATGCCTTCAGTTGAAGATGGATCAGAAAGATTCACGGAAATTCTTGATAGTATAAGGTATCTTATATGCCGTTTCATGCTGCATAGACTTATGTCTGCATTCAATGGTTACACATTGTTGATTCGACTCTTTCACTCTGACAGGCATGGCGTTCACAGGTTGCCAAATTCAGTGGTTTACTTGTTGATTCCAGGTATCGTTTATTTCTTAATGTTGAACTATATAGAAAAGGATCAGGGCGTCTAGCTTTTGTTTAGATCTTCAACATCATGCAGGTGAACTTAGAAATTCAACACCATCTTGCATCTCTGCTAGAAGTTTTCTGTCTTCTTTTATAAATGTAGAATAAATTCAAGCATCTACTTGAGGATCTTGAACGTCAAACATGAAATTTGTGAATAGGAATACCGGTGAGTGCTTAATCTGTGCCAGGTTTTGATATCTTTCAAATACTAGGATGACGCCAGCTTCTAATCAAGATCTTGAATATTGGATCTGTCAACTTTTGATTTTAATTCCGTTAAATAAAAGTTAAGCAACAGATTTGTAGTAGCTCCAACAATTAAAAAAAAAAGTTTCTCTTCTCACATCTAAACCACAAACATCACCATTCAAGTCAATCAATATTGGTACAACACAGAATAGTCAACTTCCAGGCAACAATATTGGTGAAAGAGAGACTGTTGATGGTGGATTATAGAGCGTTGGCTGAGTTTGGCAACATTAGTAGGAACTAATAAGTTCTAACTGTTACATTGTAAAGCTCTTATATGCTACAGTAAAAGGTAAAAGTTTGCTATAATGTAAAGCTCTCACATGTTGCAATATTTAAGTTCCAATTTAGCTTCCAAACACACTTATTGTTGAGTCACGTGATCATCCTGAATCTTTTTTTTTTATTATTTTTATTTTTTTATAATTATGGAGTTACTTTTGGATTAGTTCTACCGTTTGTGCACGTTCTAGGATATACACGTCTTCAAACTTGGCTACTTTCTGTAATCTACAGGTCTTTTCAGCAATCATGGCCCACTGTATTTCGTCAACACAAAAATGAGTTTCTCAAAGATGGGCCTTGCGTGTCATATCGCCAAGATTCACAGCGAGGTTTTATTTTTTATTTTTTATTTTTTATTTTTTATTTTTAAATGTCTATGCGCCTTATTTTACTTGGAACTTTAAACTAAGAAAGTTTAGATGATTGGAAATTAGGGTTCAGTCGAAAAAAATGCCAGGGAGATAAAGGATTACATTGAGGAAATCTATTGGGGTTCCAAGAAACGTGTTTTGCTCCTTGGACATAGCAAAGGGGGACTAGATGCGGCAGCCGCTCTATCATTATATTGGCCTGATTTGAAAGATAAGGTTGCTGGTTTGGCATTAGCCCAGAGTCCATATGGCGGTAGTCCGATTGCTTCAGATATTTTGCGGGAAGGACAGCTTGGAGATTACTTAAATGTACGGAAATTAATGGAGATTCTGATCTGTAAAGTGATGAAGGTATTATGATTATGAGATGTTTCCCTCTTTCTCCCACTCTCTCATATTATACATATGCAAGGTTTTCATCTCCTTATTCAAATTTGTGCACTGATATAAAAATGTTAGGTCTTTTTCCTTCAAACATAAAAAGGGAGGCTGGTGAAAAGTGACAAGATTGGTTATTTATTTAAGTGCTGGCGCAGAATTGTTGTTTTGTGCATTAAAAAAATTGACGGAGATTAGGTTTATTTTTGTTCTTTCTGGGGAGAAGCGCCATTCTTGTTCATTCATATACTGGAGAAACAGGCTAATGTTTGTCAATATTAGGAGAGCATGATATAAGCAACACTTGAGCCTTGTTCGGTTGGACGGATATGCGTAATAGAAATAGTAGATTGAGTTTGAGATTTCTGGCCGTTTGGCAGGAGGGATTAAATGAGGGAATGGATTGGAGGGATTCAAAATCCTTGCAAAACTCCAGATTTCTTTTCGCCTTCGGTTATATACCTTTTTATCCTTCTATTTTCCTTCCCTCTAACCAAAAGAGGATTTTTTTTTCTTTTTTTCTTTTGGGGAATAGTGCTTAAGTGTTATTAACAACATTGAAATCGAATGATGGTTTACTCATGAGGAAAAAGTTTCAATTTGAATCCTTATGGGACGATGAGGATGATATTCTAATACTGTGTTGTCTACTGCCATGAAGGGTGATTTGCGAGCTCTTGAAGATCTAACCTATGACAAGAGAAAAGAATTTTTGAAGAAACACCACTTGCCAAAGGAACTCCCCGTGGTTTCATTCCGCACAGAAGCTGCAGTCACTCCCTCCGTGTTGTCTACACTATCGCGCGTCGCACATGCAGAGCTACCTGCGATCGGCCCACTTTCTGATTCCCCAACGCTACCTGTACCAGTGATTATGCCCCTTGGTGCGGCAATGGCTGCCTGCGCTCAGCTGCTACAGATCAGGTATGGCGAGAAGGGTGACGGACTCGTGTTGTGCCGCGATGCAGAAGTCCCGGGGTCTGTTGTAGTGCGGCCAAACCGCAAAGTGGACCATGCCTGGATGGTTTACTCGTCTTTGTTGGATGACCCTAATGAAGCTGATGCCTCGCAAGTGTGCGAGGCTCTATTGACCTTGCTTGTAGAAGTCGGGCGAAAAAAGAGACATGAAAGTGCCAGGAAAGATGAATGATATGACTATTATTTGTTTCAATCTCGTTATTCTGTTATTATTGTAAATTTGGATTTTGAAATATATCATGAACTTGTATAGTTTTACAGGTAGTTATGCTTCCTCACTCTTGTTTAGACCGGTTTAGTTTAAACATAAAATACGCGTGCTATGTATTTTGAATAATTCACAGAAAGAATAAGTGTCTAAGCTTGCAAAAGAAAAATAATAGAATAAACAAAAAAGAAATTCAAGGTACCTCTTTTCTTTTTGATTGTTTCTGTTCTCTGGAGATTAAAAAATGGAGAGAAAAATAAGACTATACATTTTTAAGGCCAATCTAATTTGTTTGATTATTAACTTTTCTTATTCACACTCATGAATGCCTGGCCTCTATATATCTTTTCACTAGGAAAAAAAGAAAGGCATGTTATTAATAAGTAAAAAAATCATAGAAATATTTTTAAGTTATCTAGTCATATTAGTGGCTACGTGGCTGAGTGGTGGGAAAAATAGTTTCTTATTATAAACTCAGTTATGAACTCTTACATACTTACATGTTGTAGTAAAAGTAGTTCTAACCAATAGTTTATACCTTTCTTTCAAACACCCTCTTAGTAGTAGTCAGCTACGTCTTTTTATTCTCATCTTTTTTTTTCTTTCTATTAATATTATGTCGTCTCATATTAATTAAATATGATGACACATTAATTAAAATGTTATGTTGGTATTTTAGTTAATATATTGTATGATGTTAACGAGACACGCAAATAAAAAGACATGAAATATTAAATGTTATGTCTTTGTTTTAATTATTATGTATAACATGATGTTATCGAAGGATACAAAAAAAGAGACGTGCGAGCTGAATCCGTCGTTACTAATTTTGTATTAAGCGCTTAATCTTATTTAACCCTTGTCAAGCTTTCAATGGCCAGAAATTTTAAACCAGGCACACACAAAATTGATTAACCAATTAATAGTTAATATCCATAATTACGGGACGAACCCTTTTAGATTCATGATACCCAAAATACCCTTACAGACTTTCTGAAATTTCCAGCACCAACGAGCGAAAACAAAAAGACGAAAATGGAAGTACAAAACCAAATAATTACCACTTCACATGCTTTCCCCCTCTCTCCTCCCTAGAGCGAGAAAGCTACAGAGAAAGAAAGAGAAAGAGAGAGAAAGCGAGCGGGATATCAGATAGATCACTGCGTTTCTTCAGAGAGACCTCGAGAGCCCGGAGAAAGAACTTCTTCGAATTAGGGTTTCTGGAGAATTTCAATTCGGAAGCGGCAGAAAAGGAAAATCAGTTGGATTTTGGGATTGGATTGAGGAGTTTTTCCAGTGATTGATTGCCTAACTAGGGTTTCGTAGTTTGTTTTCTGCATAGGGGGTCAGGAATTGAATTGATTGCGTTAGGGTTTTTTTTGGGTTTTGTTTCGGAGGAGCAGAAATTTTGGCGGCTCGGGTGATGCGAGAAGCCGTTTCGCGTTGGTTCTAGGGGTTTCGATGGGGAGCACGGGAGAACCTGACCGGAAACGCCGCCATGTTAGCTCCATATCCCCTACGGCAGCTACTGCAAAGAAGCAGCACTTTTTGCCCATTACCGAGGACAAAAAGGTGAGGTTTTTCCGCTTTTATGCTTCAGATTCTCTATGATTTCGTTATTTGATTAAAAATGGAGTCTTTCGGAGTTTTAGGGTTCGTGTTCCTGGTTGGCACCTTGGTAATTTGCTATTTCTGTGTTTCTCTGGTATGCCGATGTACTAAAAGAACTTGTGTTTGTTGGTTAATTCGTCTAGTGCAGAACTTTGAATTGATTGGTTGAAAGTTCTACTTCTCGAAATCTTTATCTCGTTGTAAAATTACTTTTAGCTAAACTTAATCTGTCGTCTGCATTTAATTGAGAGAAACTATTGTTTCCTTTTTCTCTTCATTTCCCTGGAAGAAATCTATATTAGGTTGACATCTTTACCTTCATGAAGTCGATTTGATTTTTTGCCCCATAATTATTTGCATGTCTGCTGCATCGTTGATTAACTTTATTTACATTTAACTGAGCTAAATTTCTTGGAAGATATCAGTCTTTGATTATTTGTTCGGGGAACATGCACTCTTATTTGGCAACATTTGGGAGATCGTGATAGTTCATTATTAGTTCTTAGTCAATTTGTGATTGGTCTTTACTTGCGAATGTGAGGTGATCATCTTTGGTATTCATAAAAGTTCTAAGTCAGAGATATAAATGGTGGTCATTTCTATAAAGTGGCGACTGTTCCTTTAATTTTTTTGTAATCTTGTTTGGTCCTTTTTCTTGGCGTGTGCATATGATTTTCTTGTTTGGGGCTGATTGTTTTCTCTATTTTTTTTTTTCTAGCTTGACATTGCTGTTCTTCGATATCGAAATGAAAAGCTTATTCAAAAGTTGGAGACACAGAAAGTTGAGTATTTGGCTCTAGAGAATAAATACTCTCAACTGAAAGAGAAACATCAGCCATATGATTCCACATTAGCGGTTGTCAAAAAGTCTTGGGAAAAGGTAGGACTTTTGTTTTTTGGTTATTTTGCTGCTGTCCTGTTTCACTCGTGTAACATCATGTGGTTTTTCTTTCTTTCTTTATGTACACAGTATCATGTAATGCTTGATGGGATGTTAATTCTATGTTTTGACAATAGCTTGCTCATGATTTGGAATCATGTTCAATCCGTACAAGAGAGACAAGCTGCAAGCAGGATGTTGATTGCAAGTCTATCATGCAGGGTGAGGATCAATTTGACACAGTTCACTTTTTTTTTAATGGTGATAGGGGTTCAAATGATTTAGGTTTATTAGGATGGTCATGGCACAATTGAGATGGTTATTGATGTTAATAGGGAAGATACTTGTTTTACATCCAAAAGGAATTACATTAATGGGAATTCCGTTTATACATGTTATTTTTATTTTTTGTGAGTTTTTTGCACTACGTAAATTCAGCTTTTGATTTTGTGTCTGCTGCTACTTTTGAGTAATTTGGATCCCTTTTTTCTAGCATAATATATGGTTTCTTATTAGTCATATCCTGCTACCAGATGTGTTTTAAACTTTAGCGTATCCAAAATATGACTCCTACCCTGTGAGCTTCTAGATGCATCTCGAATATGATTGTTGAAGCGTGCTTATAGATAATGAAGTCTTCTACACTTTTCAGACGGAGCGCAGTCTGCCTTTCATGAGGCATTTCTTAGTCGACTTGCAGAAACGGGTGCAACTGAAAGTTCATCTACGTGTAACTCCTCTAATCAGATGGAAGTTGACAGAGAGACAACCTATGAAAATACTAAGAACAGCTTAAGTAATTTCATAGCTGCAATTGATATTTTATGGTGTCAAAAGGATGTTTTACATGCTGCAGTATTGAAAAAGGTTCCAGGAGATGAAGACCAACGTAAGTTTTGATTTTACATGATAATTTTTTCTGAAGCTTTGTATTATTGATCATATCTCATCTTTTATATTTCTCCTTTTGCTAGGTGCTTGCTGGCGAAATACAGAAAGCGTTCTTGAAGCTAAGACCTGGAGGTCAGCATTTATTGACACATTTTTGAAGCATAAATCACTTTCAAGGGAACTGCAGAGCCATCAAGACATTGATGCAAAGAATAAGGCTATGCTTAGACGCTTAAGAGGTAACTCTTTCTTTTCAAAATGATCAATTATTTGTCTTTTGGGAGATGTAAATGTGAAGGTTGGCGGTAATGTTTTTGGTTTCACACTTTTAACTCTTGGCAACATAAAACAAATAGGAAAAAGAAAGAGAATGTCGGTGTACGATTCACCTGCTCACTTTTATCATTTGTTTAGAAGCAATTTGACATCGATAATTTAATAACATAATTTGTTCCAAAGGGTACTTGAAGAAATCTTAACTCTAACTTGCTATTCTGATAGTCTTAGGGTCCGTTTGGTAAATGGATTCAAATTATGTTGATTTGGATTGTTTTGATTTAAGTTGTGTGATTTGAATTGGCAATTTGAATTGCTATTTGAATTGACTCTTGGATGTGCATTTAAAGTGTTGATCTGAATAAGGAATAACAATGGAATTTGTGTTTGGATAGATAGTGAAAAAAGTTTTTGAATTATTAACAAATCCTAAAAGATATGCAATATAGATCTTGATTTATTACTTTTTTCATTGAGAACATAATGAAAGAAGAATCATCTCAATTGGATATTAAAGAAGTTATGGATTTTTCTCCCTCAAATATTGGAGAGAGAATTTCAGCTTTTACTGTAGTAAATATATCCAAGTCTAAAAAGTTCAAGGGGGTAGAAATCTAAAAATTTGGATTCAAAGGATTTATTTGATTTAAATTTCGGGGGAAACAAACATGTATCTAAAGGATTCTAAAGATTTAAATTCAAAGAGTCGGCCGATTACGCAAAACAAATAGCCCCTTAGTACAATAAAAAGCTACAATCTCTACTTTTAGCAATTTATGTTATTGAATGTTACTTGATTAATTGAAACAGAAGATATTGTTTGGGGAAACTTATTTTATTTGATCATTGTTGGTCAATTGACACGAGGCGTAAAGTTAAGTTTTGCTAGTGTTGGTTTTATGAAGGTGAGTTGCAGAGTGCAGTGGCTGAATTAGAAGAGAATAATTGCAAACTGGCAAGTCTTAAAGCACAGAGAGATGCCGCAAAAGGAGCGGGCTTTCCTTTATTAAATCTAGGGAGCAAGCATGTTAGTGGTGACATAATCAGAGACAAAGTAAAAGATATACAAGATATGGAGTCTTCTCTCAAAGAGCTAATGGTAGCATGTTGGCCTCTTTTAATCACTTACCTCTTGGAACTTATTTGAACTTTGAAGAGGTAATCAACTGTAACTGACTAGATCTCTGCAGGACCAAGCATCTTGTCGGCTTAGGGAAATTAAAGGTCTTCATGAGGAGAGGATAAGAATACTACAGAAGTTATCTAACATGCAGGTCAGTTTCATTTATAGTTATGTTTCTTAGATGTGCTTCTGTAACTTGAAGGATTATTTGCTTGAATGCAAGCTTTTCTTACAAAATAGGGTTTTACTTGACAGAACAAATTGAAGAATGTGGTGTGTATTTCCTCTTCCCAAGCCCACCTCTTGGTGAGAGATCAAATTGAAAAGTCAAAATCTGAAGTCATCGAATATCAGGCCTCATACGAGAAACTACAGGTTGTAACTGGTCGGTAGTTTATTTATACCTTTTTTCTGTCATTTTCTACCCAAGCTTTCATTCTGACGCTGACAATAATGTTATCCTTGGAGATTGTAGGCTGAGAAGGATAATCTTTTCTGGAGGGAAAGAGAACTAAATGTTAAAAGTGATGTAGTTGATGTTCTTCGAAGATCTTCTGCAATTGTTGAGTCAAAATCAACAGATCTCAGAATAGAAATACAGAAACAGAATGATGAAAGAAAAATGATTGAAACAAAGCTGGATCAGGCTTCAAGAGAACCTGGTTAGTAGAAACCTGTCATTAGTTTTGTTTTGTTTGAGATATTGGCTTTCTATATCACTTGTTTTATGCTTCAATAGTGATTGAAATATACTACATTTCAGGAAGGAAAGAAATTATAGCAGAATTTAAGGCCTTGGTGTCTTCATTTCCTGAGGAAATGGAAACCATGCAAGGTCAATTACGTAAATATAAAGAGACTGCTTCAGACGTTCATTCTTTGCGGGCTGATGTGCAATCTCTTTCTAGCATTCTTGACAGGAAGGTGAGTATATTTTTGTGGTGAAGTTCTAAAATTTTTGCAGGGTTTCTGTCGTCCTCCTTTTTATTATTTTTCTTCTTGTGAAGCAGGTGAAAGAATGCGAAACTTTATCTGCTAGATCGACAGATCAGGTTGCTGAGATACAGAAATTGCAAATCATGGTATGTGTTTATGTAATTTTCTAAAAAATTTTAGAAAGTAACTACGTAGCTGGATTTATTTATTTTTTTTTTGTAAGAGAAACAAAATTTTAACAAAAATCATTGGGGTACAAAGAACATGAAACAGGAGGACGGGGAGTCCTCCAACAAAATGGATGAAATTACCAAATCCTTAACAAAATCAGACATATGCCAAGTTTGATTTGTGTTTGGATTGACCATTTCAAACAATCATATTATCAAGTTTGATCCTTTGCCGACGTATGCTTCTATGACATTCATAGTTTTTTGAAGGATGAGAACCATGTAGCATCTACATCGAGAATTTAAGGGTTGTGTATGTTATCAATCCGATCCTTGCTTTGTAGGAACTGCCCCTAGTAACAAACTTGCAAAATGATTTGTTTGTTTTTTTTACCGTGCTTCAGTTAAGGAAAAGTTATTTCTGGGTAATGAAGCTTGACAGCAGCAAAGGAAAAAGCTATCAAATTTGACAGGACTTATGTAGTTATCTTTGTTGATTGATGTGGCTGCGTTAGATTTTCCTTCCTTCCAGTTTCCACTCATTAATACTTTCTTTGCAGGTCCAAGATTTGAAAGAGAGTGATTTGGAGTTAAAGCTTATTCTTGAAATGTTTAAACGTGAATCCACTGATTCAAGGTTAGAGCATTTCTACTAGATTATATTCTTTTCTCTGCATAACTTTGACCATCGCAATTATTGTTGGATACAGCCTGTAGTTTCAGACCAATTCATGCTTCTATTCAATGATTAATAATCATTTTTGTTTTTCTATTGATCAATGAATGCTTAATCTTAGTGACTTTGAAGATTTGTTACTTCATCTTTTGATACAGCATTTTTTTTAATATTGTTTCTTTTTTGAGTATTGTTCACGTTATGAAATCGAAACCAAGGTTTGCTCGCATTTTTAGCTGTAGACTATAGCTAATTGGAATAGAATTTGCAAAGTTTACACTTTTCTTGATCTCTTATGCAGAGATGTCCTGGAAGCTAGAGATTTGGAACACAAGGCATGGGCTTATGTTCAAAGTTTAAAGTCTTCCCTTGATGAGCACAACTTGGAATTGCGAGTCAAAACAGCCAATGAAGCCGAGGCCAGATCTCAGCAAAGACTAGCTGCTGCCGAAGCTGAGATTGCCAATCTAAGACAAAAGTTGGAAGCTTCCAAAAGGTTTTATTTATTTATTTATTTATAATTTAGTCTTGGAAAAGGTTATTAGAGCAGTTGATTCTGACCTGCTTCTGCAGTAAGATCCTTGTTTAACTCTTTTTTTTTTTGGAAGGAGCATAGCCCTTTGAGAAGGTTATAACTTTTTGAAATCTTACGTGGTTATAATAATGTAGTGCTGAATGATATTGTAGCGCAAAAATGAGAGTGGAGTCACTTGCTTTTTGCTTCATTATCGTGTTCATATTTTTCCATGCTGCCTAGGGAGATAAGTAATGCAGCTCGTTCATGGCTAGTGTGGCATGTTTTAGCATGAGAGAAAAATTTTTTCACCTGAAAATTCTGAAGCTCGGCCATGCCAAAGCTTTAGTCGTTTGTGTTAATTGGACTAATGTTATCCCCTTTTTAGAATAGCTTACGCCTCTATTTTTTTTTTTTTTTTTTCATTTCAGGGATCTGTTGAAACTTTCTGATGTGTTAAAATCCAAAAATGAAGAAAATGAAGCTTACTTGTCTGAAATTGAGGTGTGTTTCGTCTTCATTCACTGTGGCTGGATTGGTATCTCTCTCTCTTGTGCGGCATGAAAACATCAAAGTTTTTTTTTTTTTTTTTTTTCTTTGCAGACAATTGGACAAGCATACGATGACATGCAAACTCAAAATCAACATCTACTGCAGCAAATTACTGAGAGAGATGACTATAACATTAAGGTGAAGGATCTACTTACTTGTAGTTGAGGAATCCAAAGATATTTTGATCTTGTATTGCTTCAAATATTTGTGACCTTTTTCTTATCGAAATATATTTTTTTACGACTTTCTGGCTTTTGAATATGGAACGCATGTATTGTATTGTCAACTTTTATCGTGAATTTATTTTAATTTGATTATTTTTACGTTTTGTAGTTTCAAATTGCATTGCTTTGAGAAGAGAATTACTTTGTTCTCACTTTGTTTAGAATGTTTAGGTGCCTCTTTTTCCATCCTTTTGTTTTTGATATAATATATATAGAAGTTTTTCATGGATGACATGCTACATGGCTTTTACTGTTATATGTCTTATGTGAAGAGATCCCATGTTACATGTGTTGGATGGTTATTTAGGTGCTTCTGAAGTTTTGACCGAAAAATTTAATATTTTTCCCCGATTCATTGCAGCTTGTTTTAGAGGGTCTAAGGGCAAAACAAGTGCATGGTGCTTTACTTATGGACAAAAGATCGTTAGAGAGGGAGATTCAACAAGCCAATTTATCTGTTAATTTCTATGACGGGAAAGCAGCAAGAATTGAAGATCAGGTATCTTGTGTTCTATAGCAAACTTAAATCAGTTACACTCAGTGTATGAAGCTGTTGACATTCTTGTGTGATGCAGTTGAAGATTTGTTCGGATCAGATTCAGAAACTTATGGAAGATAAGTTTCAAAGTTCTATGACAATGGATAATACTCAAAAGAGATTGTTAGATGTCAAAAGATCATCTGAGCAAGCCCAGGAGTCACTGGAGGAATCACAATCTAAGGTTGACAAAAGTCGAGCGGCACTGTTGGAGCTGCAGATAGAAGTAGAGAAAGAAAGGTAGAAAAATACTTTGCTCAACCCAACCTGTTTCATACTTCGTGCCCAATTTTTAATTTTTAATTTTTTCATTTCGTTAGGTATGAAAAGAAAAGAATTGAGGAGGAGCTGGAAGTTTTGATGAGAAAGGCTTCCCGACTTCGAGCTCAGACTGAGGGCTCATCAATTATCGAAAAGCTTCAACAGGAACTTGGTGAATATCGGGAGATACTTAAGTGCAGTATCTGCCTTGACAGAACAAAACAGGTATGTTTTTAATTGACTAGTAGAGATCTTGGTTGCTAACTTTGAATGTATAGACCAAACTTTTTTGGCTGCGTTATATCGAATGTATCTGGCATTCTTCGGTGAACATCAAATATGTTGTTTTGCTCATTTATATATGCTTTAATTATATATAGTGATACAACTTATATTTTCCTGTACAGGTTGTGATTACAAAATGCTATCACTTGTTCTGCAATCCATGTGTACAACAAATTATTGAAACTCGTCAGCGCAAGTGTCCAACATGTTCCACGACTTTTGGGCCTAATGATGTAAAATCTGTATACATCTGACATGCGACCAAAGAAATGTTTTTTCTTGCCGCTTAATGAGACGAACAGCGATGCGTTAAGTTGCATGTGATCCCTGTCCCCAGATTAGACAATGTATTGTTATCTAGTGAACTGTAGAGAAAATATAAGCTGGCGTGAATGCTCAGCCTTCCTGTCCCCCAATCCCTTATCAGCCAGTGGTACTCAGTTGATTTTTGCTGGTATCGGTTCTAGGTCGCTGATTTCACCAATTTCTTTACTGTAATTATAATGTTTTTTTCTTTTTTTGGTTTCCCCGCTCGTTACAGCTTGGAGCTGCTGGAATCTTGATTCTTAATTTGCAGATTGATTGGATTACATCCATCGCTATCCTGAGGACAAAACTGTTGCTCCGTCGTCATAAAACGAAACAATTGCCATGATGGTAAGCTTTCTTCTGAACTTATTCTAGTTCCGTCATTTGTGAGCAGAAATTTTATAGCGTTTTTCAAAACCAAGGCATTTCTTAGGCTCTCCGGCAATATCTGCCATGGATTTGAAGGGTGGTTGGAGTTTGCCACATACAAGAAAACACACTGAAAACTGCTTTTGCCAATAAGGATCAAGTAGAATGTAAGCCATGTGCGGAGGTGGAACATCTATGTGGCAAGTTTCGAAGATTCGTAATTGGGAAAGGCAGCTGGTTGAGTATTATATGCTTCTATGTCTTAGAAACCAAGTCAGACAACTTTGTGAAAGCAATGAAGGTCGGAAAGTAGGTCTCGCATGCAGGCTCGCTCAACGGAAGGGGAACATTGGGCGTGCATTTGCGCAAGTTTTAAACGAGAAGAGTGTGACGTGAAGAGTGAAGTTTCTTGGTGAAAGGTTTTCCTCTCCATTGAACTTAGCAAACCTTGAATACAGGCCCGACATAATGAGCCAGTGGGAAGTATTGGGTTTAAAAAGCATAGTTATCTGAAATTCAACCTCACTTGGTTCTCTACATAGGTCTGCAAAAAGGCTCGATTTTGAGGATGGCCAACCTTTGAACAACCATATTTGACAACAAAGTCAAACTGTCGCCTTGCATGGGAGGCATAACCTAAATTACAACCCGTTTAGTTTAGTTCGCTGTTCGAACTAAAAGTTGGTATTGAAATTCTATTGTAAAAGCCATTTTGAACTAGAACTTATGAATTCAAACCGATAAAACAAACAATAGTGATGCAAATTCATAATAATTTACAACGAAAGGAAAAACTCACACAAATGTACGTGGCGCACTAAATATAGCAATACATAAGCATAGTCCCCTATTCTAGAACATGCTATTTTATTATTAACATGCCCGTCTATCACGTGATTCATCCTTTTCAATCAGTTGACGAGAAGCACTATAACAGTACTGTTTCGGAGAAGTAATATGCACAAGTCTTATGTACCTGAGGACACCGTAAGAATCACCAGATATTGCAACGCAAATTATTAAGGGGGTAAGAAGAGGCCAGAAGAGACAAGACACAATCAAGTTCTGAGTTAAATAGGACTTGTAAAACCGCTATTTGAACACTTTATTAACCCTCGTCTTACCTGAGATCTCCTTGGGCTCATTGGCTGCAGCTTCCCAGATCAAAATCCATGGTGTAGTCGTATTCAATTGTTGGAATCACAGACGCAACAAATTTCAAGAACAAGAAAAGATACCTATAAAAATAAGATAAAAAGGTGAGTAAAGAAACAACTTATCTCAACACAACAATAACAAGAAAAACTTGAACACGTGATAGTTCTATCACATGATGCAAAACTATGAAAACATAGAACCATAGTAAATTTGTTTACATTATCAGCTTTATACTTACGTTAGGCTTAATTATTCACCTTTTTACTTAATTGGGAAATTGTAGATGTTACTTTCTGTTCCTAAATGAAAAGGATCGTTGTGGACATACAGATAGACTTTACTCTCAGGATTTTTTTATTTTTATTTTTTTTGGGGTTATACTTTTTTGGTGAATCGGCTAGTTAACCTGCTATAAAGTGTTTGATCTTTCCAACATTTTCAGCTTTCACCCAGCCATGAAATCCAATATCGTACCCAAGTGCAATTAGTTATAACTTACAAGATATTAGACTCAACTCTTATAGCATCTAAGCTTTAAGAAATTGAAAAATAAATGGCAATTCTTTAAAGTAGCAGAGTTGTTCAAGCAGAATGCGAGTCGAGAGAGAACGTTACCTATCAACTTCTGGTTCAACTCCGCGTGACATTAGTACATCAATGATTTTTTTCATAACAGCTCCATGTCGACAAGGATGCACAGATGCATGCTTCCCAGGCAAGTGCGGATGGTCCTCAATAGTTACCTGTATCCATACAAATAGCCATGCAATTAATTGCAGAGAAAAATAGTGCTTGTCAAGAAGATGTAACGAGGAACCTAGGCATCAACTCACGGTTTTCCGGGCATGATCTTGGCTAACATCTTCAAGAACAAGCTCTGGTTGCAGAAGCATCCTTGACTAGGAAAATAACAAAGAAATCTAATCAGTTCAAGAATTTTAGTCAAGCATAAACAAATTGAGTCAGATACTAGGCAAAGCATAACGGATACAAGAAAAATCCCAAGAAACTAGCAAAGATTCAGAAGATCTAAACAATCAAGTAAAAACTGAAAAGTACTTCAATGCAAACTCCTGAAGAGGACTCAATATTCTCTGCACATTAGCAGAAGCTAGCATCTTTAAAGCACAAGTCACACTCTCTGTCTTTACCCTTTTGTAAAGGATGGATGGGAAAAGAAAATTTTATGTCGTTGTAAAGTACTGCAGTAGTGACAAGCAATGTGCTTGCAGAGAGAATTGGAGTGGAAAAATTAGAGCTAATGTTTGCTTCACCAGAAGAACCTTGCCCGTTCGCAAGCAATTTTAACTTTTTAACATTGTAGCAAACAGCCGCACAAGCCATTCTAATCAACATTGTAACTAATAACTCATGCGGCTCTCGTATAGTAGAAACAAACTCAAGCTTCTTCAGCATAATTTCTTCCATTCTTTTCCCAAGTAAAAAAAGAAAATATAGGAAAGAAAGAAACCCCTCAAAGCATTAAATTATTAAGTAATTATTCGCTGCCTCAAAGGAAATTTGAAACTTGAACATAGTTACAAAACAAACCAGAGAACAAACCTCATCATAACCAGTAAGCCACACTCGAGGAGTTTGATAATATTTATCATACCTACAAATAGAACGAACATAAACAAAAAATATTACGGCTACTGTTGAATAGGGTGTTTCTCCAAGTGCATAGGCTTCCACCAATCATAGATAAGAATTCAAGATATCCAAACAAATAAAAGAATTCAAGATTCTTACGTGATGCTGACATCATAAGTTCGGGTGCGTAAAATATTGTCATCGTCGGGTTCCTGAGCCACAAGATACGTAGACTGCAGCGTTGCCTGCATATTTAAAGTTATATCTAACAATTTCAATAACATTTATCTTCAAAGATAAATCCTAAAATTGGTGACACAAACATTACATCTATGGGCCAGCTGCAAGCATATATAAAAAGGAATAAATTTATATCCAACAATTTCAATAAACTTTTATCTTAATAGACGAATCCTAAATTGGTGACGCAAACATCACATCTATGGGCCAGCTGCAAGCATAAATAAAGGAAATTTCATGAAGTTGCAAATGGGAGCATAGACGACCTTGTTCAATGGTATTGTCATGCAAAGAATGCCCGCATTTTTTTTTCCATTGGTCAATTCAACACAAATAGATTTTTCAGATGTGCTATAATTTTATTGCTCATCTCACTTGCCATTAGGCATAACGTTTTTACATCGCTAAAGTAGTGTTGGCATTGCCAACACCAACGTCACCAACGACCGAACCCATCCCCCCCCCCAAACCATTGTTTTTTCCTTTTTCTCCCTCCAACAGGTCCTACAGCAGTGCCCAACCACAGCCAATATGTGCAAAACAGTAAACATCAATAGTCAATGATGACTCATGACTGTACCACAAAAATCTAAGATAAACATCACCTAGACATCTCTCTGTCAGAAAATATAGATGTTAAAGTTAACATTGAACACTTACAGGATCATCAATTTCAATAACCTTATCAGATTCTTCAAAATCAGTCATGTCAGGAATATCTTCTTCGTCTTCCCCACCAAAATACGAGGGGGTCACCTTGACAGTGCTGTTCCTGCTGATTTCTAAATTTTCCATGGAGGGCAAGTTTTCTTCCTCGTTATTTTTACCCTCTAAAAGTAAGAGACGCTGTAAGTAAATATCTCATACAAGATATTATCCGCAATAAATTCTAATTGTAACTTACCCCTTGGCTTCCCATGCGTTGCCAACCAGCCATCATTGTCTTCGTTATCAAGAAGAACTTCCCCACCAGCGGCTTCGTACTCTTCCTCCACAGATGCTGCTCTCCGCAGACAAGGGACTGAACAGGAAGTGAATAGATTCATTAGCTTTACTTGAATTCAAAGAGACTAGAGCTCAAACATACAGAACATTCGTGCAATTGCCACAAAAGCATAGGAAGGACTAAGGAGTTTAGTTTCCAACTAAACTATCAAATTCCACCGCCAAAAGTGCTTATTTAATAACTACATCATACGATGAGTCTAGCAAAACTTTATATAGATTCTTCTAGTATCATTACAAAGTTATTAACCCAAGGATAGAAAGCTCAAAACCTTATTACATAAGAGCTAAAAGGGGACAGTTTTACATGGAAATATCTCGTTCAAATGTGTGTGTGTGTGTGTGTGTTGGTAACGTAACAGATGTAATAGATTGTAATCTCATTGTAACTATATAAAGCATGCAAAAAGATACACATTACTAGTTGACGCCAAGGAACTTTTTCTCAAAAGATATGAAAAACAAAAAAATAATAATAAAAAAAATAAAAAAATTGCCGCGGGAGGAGCAGTCATGATTTCAACATACCATTTCTAGTAATAAGGTACTGCTTTTCAGGGGGTAAGTATGGCTTCCTCTTGCTTGGCTCACCTGACTCCCTGACAGGATAAAATACAATTTAAAAAACATATATAAGAAGATAGAACCTTTACAAGAATTTGAAATCCAACATAATTAGGCAACTTATTAAGAAAGTAAATTTGATCGATGCGCCTATCAAATTGCAAAACAAGAGCAAAAAAATACAAACTTTGACAGTTTGACTTCTATTCTAATTTATTAAGAGAAAAAAGTACCTAAACGAAGTTTACGATTTCATGCCCAATTCAATTTCTGTTACCCCTGAAAGATGCTTAGGAAACCTAATTTGACATTCTATATAACGAAGAAATCAAACTACATCTCTTAACCTGAGATCATACGACAACGAAATAACAGAAATTCAGACACAGCCTCACAAACTTCAGCCATACTCATAAGATCTCCAAATTGATCAGCTGCTCACCTTTGTTAACGAAAATTCATACATTCAGACTCCAATCCGTCCTAATCCTTGAGAAATTAGAGCAGAAACTAGATAAACCATCAAATTCCCTAATTGAGCACCTGAATTGTTTAAAAAAAACGTAAAATCATCTCGGACCTAAATAATCAACAGCAAAGCTCCAAAATTGCGATTCATAGAGATTGATAAGATTTGCGAGAATCAGGAAACCAAAGAAGGAAAGAAACTGTTCGAATTTAAATGTAATTACCAAGACCAGGTAGGGCATTTGGAGACGAGATTATCACCGGCGATGATGAACTCGCTGACGCTGAGAACCCCTTTCTCTTTGAAGGCGGAGACCGTCCTAGGGCCGGTGATCCTCTCGACGGTTCCTTTGAAGGCTTCGTGAAGCTTCTGCGACAAAACCATCTCTTCTCCCTTTCTCTCTCTAGAAGATTGGACTTGTTTACCTTTAGTTTAGATTGGATCGCAGGTCTGAAAACCCTAAGTTTGCAGAGAGGGAAAGAGATCAAAGATTCGATGAAAGCGAAACCGTAGAGACTGGCGTAGGAACGGATCGTTGAGGGGAGAGAGAACTCCTGGAACAGACAAAGTGCAGACGGGGCCTACCGACAACAATCCAACGACATGGGATTGTTGTGTCGTTTCTGCGCATGTTTGTAGTTGCCTGGTTTGGTCAGGGCGGTTTGGATTGTCGGTGTTGTGCTCCGTATAGATGAAGTAAAACCCAACAACCCATCTCCTCTACCCAATCTTATGGGAAAATATTTGAAGCAGTTAGAACTAAGAGTTAGAATTAAAAATATAATAATATATAAGAGCTTTATATGATAATATGTATTTGTTTTTATACTATAACATATGAAAGTATTTACATTGTTTGAGTTTGAATTAAATTTATCAAACACCTATAAAACGTGGACTCTGTTTGTGAATCCAATGTGTCGGAGCTTATCTTCTATTATTACGTGTTATCACCAGTGCATCATGTCATTTTTTCAATCCTAACTAGTCAAGTTCGGTTCATATATGTTCATCATAAGTTGTGGTTCATACAACCTGATATTTTAATATATAAAAAAAATTAAGAATGAAATTATAATATAACTTTTTTGGAAATTCTATAAGGATAGTAAAATTATGTAGTAATTGTTGTATCACATTTTTCACTCCAAATTTTCACATTCACACGCACATATTATAAAAAATATGTTTTCAATTAAAGTGTATTAGGTCACCCTGCCATTTTGTCTTTGTATATTATAAAACATGAAATGTGGAACATATTTGTTGAATGAAATGATTTCTAATTCCATAAGTTTTCATTGTGGTTTATGAAATATGTATTTCAACTCGATTTTATTTGGTGAGTGATTTCGGGTTAAAATCCTTTAAAACCCATCCAATCTACATAATGATCAGCACAATTGTTTGGGGGTCAAGTAATCTGAAATTGATATTAACATTGATCCGAGTCTTTTGAATTGTATGTTAAAGATCTAAGTGTGTCAGGTACAAGCATTTTTTTTTTCAACATTGAATGATGGTTATAGAATATGTGGTCCAAATGTTTAAATTTTGTAAATTCCTCATAAACTTGATAGCATGGTCACAATATGATTCTTGAACTTGCATTTGTATAGTATGTTCTCCTTGAACTTGGAAATTATACCAACTATGCTTATATTGGCAAAGATTAATTTATAAGAAACTTTCACCATACATTTATATGCACCTTCGCTATCATCAACTGTTTAATGTTACAGTCATAGCACATAGTTACGTGTTAATGGCCACTTGTCGTACGCTATAGATATGCCTAATTTATAATCGTTTCATCTCTAATTGAGATGATTATTTTTTTTTCATTGCTTGTAAAGCAAAATGAATACATATAGTCTATTAAAATATGTCATATGTCATGAGCATTGAAATTTTGCTAGAAAAATTAATTTTTATACGACTATTTTGCTATCTATCTAAACATAAATTCAGATTTTATTTTCTATTCATGCTAATATTTTAACTACATATCTCAAAGTACAATTTTAATTACACAATTTAAAACTTTCAACAAAATTCGAATACGCCAACCAAACACGAAGTTTTCTAAGCTATTTTTCTAACGATGACCCAATTTTTGGATTCTAGACTCTTGGACACAAGCAGTAAGGCAAACTTTTCTTTGCCTACTACAGCCTTAAGTCACAAACGTCCAAGGAGCAATTTGCACAACATTGGCCCAATCTGTCAAAAGTTGCTGCTGGTTTGGGTGATATATATATATATATATATATATCATCGTGCCATTCAACTGTATGACTTGACAAGATGCCACACACTAAAAAGCATAGGATCCTTCGTACTCTTTTTTTTTCCGTTCTTTTTCCCTTTGCAATTGGAATGCCTACAAACTTTCAAATCAAAACACGAATATCGTCCCTGCTTTTGTGCACATTAAGTGTCCGTTTAGTTTAACTATTTGAATAAAATATTTAATTTGATTCAAATTATAATTTGAGTTTTGTGATTTGAATTGTAATTTGAGTTAGTATTTGGTTGTAAGAGTTAGTATTCTAATTTAAGAGAGAGGGGGAGAGAGAGAAGTGGCGAAATAAGGAGCACAGATTCCTATGCTGCAGAGAGCACATGATTCTCATCTCAATCACTGTAGCTAAGTGATTGAAGTCCAAAAAAAAACAAACGCCAGGTGAACTCTGAAAACAATATTGGGAGGACTCAAAAAGTGATTCGGATGAAAGCAATTTTAACTCACCAAATAAGAACTCACAGGACTGATGATACTCAAGTTTGTTTTTGAATTTATTTTTGAGTCCCACATCTTGGTAATTCCAAAAAAAAAAAAAGGTCTAATATACGACAATATAGAAAAGAAGATTTGGAGTGTTTTGTTTCTATATATATTTGTTTGTTCTTAAATATCTTTGGTGAAATGAACAATGAACATTATTACAAGTTTTGGCATATGCTCAAATGTCTAAAAATTCAACCAAATAGGGCCACCACATCTTACCAAATAGGGCCAACATCAATTTTGACATATTCCATCTTATTTTATTATAGTTTCATCATGATTAATTTGATTATATCTGAAAAAAAAATCCCTTTCACTTCTTGCTTTTTTACTTTCTATTATATATACGTATATATAGGCCTAGTTATCTATGTCCACTAGAAGAAAGAGGATATCAATCAGGTGGTCTCATATTCTTCTTTTGGTCTTAAAAGTGGACAATGTTACAATTATGTCTCCGTGAAAGCATTTTTAGCCACTTTCTCTTTGTTTCCAGAAGTTGCTTTAAGGTATATTAATTAACTATTAATGGCAAAAAAAGGGATGTCCCTTCTTTCTGGTTAGATTTCTTTTCCAGATGTGGTTTCACGTTGGCTTAATTAAACAATATATAATATAGAAACAATATGAATTATGCTTTAGTAGCGAGACAAGTATCCTACCAAAAAAAAAACCGAGTGGTGGGGGATTTGGTATCCAACTTTTAATGTTTATACACGTATATATCACATAAATATAAGTATGACTGTGTGAACAAGGATTGACCAGCCATGCATGGCTAATTACATAATCAGATTTATCTATAAGCACCCATATTGACACACACTCATATATAAATGTATAAATATATATATATAGATTCCTTATGCTCATCCTCTAAAATGTGAATCAAGCCTTAAAATCATGTTTTGGCTTGAAAAATCATGTTATATTGGGATGTTGGAGGAGCGTTGGTTCAAACCATTTGGTCAAACCATTATAGTATGTGAGATATATTAGTTGGTTGAAACTGAAAAAGCAAATGCCTTATGAAATCTTCAACTCATAATTACTTGAATTAGTTTATTCACTTTTGAAATTAGCAAAGACAAATAGTTGCCTCCTTTGGTATCATTTCCGTTTTTAATTTTTTTTCAAAAAACATTTTCTATTGTTTTTTATTTCAATTTTTTAAAGCATAAAACATATACTCATAATTACTTGAATTAGTTTATTCACTTTTCAAATTAGCAAAGACAAATAGTTGCCTCCTTTGGTATCATTTCCGTTTTTAATTTTTTTTCAAAAAACATTTTCTATTGTTTTTTATTTCAATTTTTTAAAACATAAAACATATATGTTTAGCAGTTTTCTTTTTTTTAAAAAAAAATATATTTAATAACTATAATTTTGTATTTTTTTTACATGTTTACAAGAAACATAAATAAAAATAGCATTGACACTATTGACTGTTCAGACCTCGACTGTCTCTAGTCTAACATCGACACCCTAAGCCATCGATTGTAGTCCAACCATCGTCGCTCTGACAAACTAAGATCTAGTAATGACTATTACCTAAATTTTTTGTTTCGTCTAGTAAAAAAAACAATAAAATTGCAAACAATTTAAACAAAAAATTACAAAAACAAGATTACCAAAAGTGTTATATATATATATATATATATATATAAACCTTTACTGTTTGAAAACAAAAAATAAAAAGATACAGAACACGGGTTTCTATAATATATATATATATATATATATATATATATATATATGTTTTGTTCCCATGTTAAATAGATGAGAGTAGATTCCCTTTAAAAATAAATAAATATTATGAGGTCATTGATTAGTCAAAAATCGATAAAGAAAATAATCCCATTCCTTAATTTTTGGCAAAGTGACAGGAAAATGATTCCTTGGAAAAATGCCCAACCAAATAATTGTATGACGCCTTACGGCATACATATATATGCAATTTTTTCTTTTCTTGAAAGATTGATTCAACCAAACGTATATAAATATTATAATCGGCATTGATTTGGGAAAACCAACAGAAGTCACTTCATAATTAATTGTGATAATGTTTAATGAATCTATATATACACACACACACACACATATCTGTCTATTTCAGGAAAACACATGTATTCACAATCTGAAAGCTGTAATTGTACTTCGAAATTTCGAGATAATAATTAGAAATATGACAGATCGTCTCTAAACTAGTCATTTTTCTTGATTCTAATACGTTGTTAATATTACTTGAATGTATTGCCTAATTTTTCTAATTATTAAAGTCTTTACCGTACGTGCAAGTTGCCTTTAATTGATTGACATGATGTAATTGTATTTTCTATGCATGATCTTAGACCCACTGTTCAAATCATACATACATACATAATATATTTATAATATATATATATATATATTTAGAGAGAGAGAGAGGACTTCGTCACACCAATATTCCTTTCTTTTATGTCATTATTTTTCTGTTCAAGTATTACCTTATACAAAGAAATAAATACCACCAGACGAATTAATTTTAAAATTCAAACAATTACTTGTTATGGGTTTGGTGGGATAGAGAAGAAGACAAGGCAAAAATAAAGGAATCCTGATTCAAGGATCCAGCTCTAATTATCACGTAATAGAAAAAATCGAGAAGAAAAACCTAAAAGCAAATATTAGTCCACGGAGTTCCAAAGAGGAAAATAAAAAAACGTTGCCACAGTTCTTCTTTTGGTTAAAAATGAAATATATATATATATATATATGTATATATATGATAGAGAGCTTTCTATATATATGATAGAAGGCTTTCGAGGTAGAGTATCTATATTGATAGTGCATGTTTAAGTACGGTCGATATTGTTAGAATCACATAAAAATTTTGCAGAATGAATAGTTTCATATGCAAGTTTAGCAGTCATGATACAGTACCAATATGGTATTTTTTAGGACCGGTAATTTCGGACACGGCATGATGACATGATACGAAAACGACACGAAATAAACGGGTTTAAACCGCACATTTATTAATTGGACCATAAATAGGTTGGCACAAATAATACGAAAATAAACGGGCTGGATTCGTGCTAACACGCTTTAACACGTTTAATTAAATAGGCCGTAAATGTGTTGATACGACACGACACGACAAGACCTGCCCATTTATAATACATTTAAACTTTAAAATAAAAATATTTGAAATATTTGTAGTAGGTTGGTATTAATTAGATATTATGTTTTTGATAAATTTTTTTGTTGGCTTTTTTTATTTTATTTTATTTTAGTTAACTGGATCATAAACGTGTCATATGCATGTTATTATTGTGTCAACCCGTCATGACAAGTTTAATAATCGTGTTAATCGTGTCGTGTCGTGTTACGCTTATCATAGGTGTGTTGTATTCGTGATTGCATTTCTGGCACGTTTATTAATCGTATCGTGTTTGTGTTCGGGCTAAACGTGTCATGCTATAAATGTGTCGACATGAACACGTTTATTGCCACGTCTAGTATTTTTACTCTATTATGGAAATTCGTGGATCAAGTTTTCAACGAGAAAACTATGAAAAAGATTAGACGATTTTTTATTGAATAGAAACACATAATATTTTTATTATTAAATGAGGCCAGAACTATAATGTTTATTATAAATAAGATACAACTAATATTTTATAAAAAAAAAAAACTTTGGAGAAAAATCAATTTTTTAACATTTAAGTAAGAGCATGTGGCTCCACTCATACGGCTGCGTGGCTCTACGCAAAGAAGAATTCTCAATAAAAAAAGGAAATCACACTAATAAAAAATTATCAAATAACAAACTGCCAACATGGCCCAGGTAGATTCGCATAAAATCTTTGCTTAAAATGGTCTAATTTGGTTTCCATGTGGTCTTACATGATTAATATCACAAATTGAGAAATTAACTATCAATAATATAATTTATAAATTTCTTTTTTTGCTTTAACATAACATAAAGCCAGTCATCTTCTCTTTCGTCCCTCGATCGGGCATGCACAAAGAAAGAAAGAAAGAAAGAAGGGAACATGCATCAAAAGCATACAAGTATCTCATAATTTGAAACAAAAGCAATTGATGCAATTTTCTTTCCAACTAAAAAGAAAAAGATAAAAAAAAAAAGAAAAAAGAAAATCAGATTCCTTTCTCTTTTCCACGTGTAACTTATGGTTCTAAGAGAAACCCATTTTCTATATTTATACTTTCATCATGATCATGACCCTTCGTTAATTTTTATTTTAGTAATTAACCTCTTAATTATCATCATGTGTATAATCTCTGTCATTGTCTCCGCCGCTTGTTGCTTTCTTATAATTCTTACGATCATACTCAACAATGGTGTCGGGTAGATGCACATCAATTAGTATCAACCAAATCACAAAGACTCTTTATATATATATATATATATATATATATATAATTCTATTTTATATTTTTTCGTTTTTTTCTAAAAGAGAAATTTACATGCATGATGTAATCATTTATTGTTACAATAAGTTAGCGATGGTGCCATTTTGCATCGGATATTTGGCTTTCCCAGAGTCATTGTCGATCAATTTGGTCATTATTGACAAATTAACCATCATCAGGTTTTTGATCATACAATATATATAGCCCCCATAATAAATTGATTATAAGAGACATGACAGTATTGAGCTCGTTATGCATATTTTCCTTGCCTTGATCATTGAAAACGACTCTTCTGACGTGCCTCAAAAAGATTCAGAAAAAAACCCCCCCTTTTGATTATGTTTCTATATTTCCATTACATAAGCAATTATTTTGAACCTAAAATTCCAACCCAAATCATATATCATTAGAAAAAGATAAGGTAGTAATAGTTGAACTAAAAAGATACAAAATTATTGTCAAACTCGTACCGAACAGGTATGCATAAAATATAGTAAACGGGTCTCACTCGTGCACACTCTTTACCTCTGTAGCCATTCCGTGTGGAAGTGTATACTCTACAGAAAGATAAGGAAAAAATCTTTAATTCCTGCCAAGATGTCATGATCATATCACGCCATTATCATCCATATTAGAAAGGAAAATATGGGAGGAAAATAGGAGGTTAAAATCAAAGAGTGTGAGAATATGTTGGACAATACATCAATTTTCACACAAGTCCTTGTTGCCATAGTACAATTGGGAAAATCAACCTACTAAACAGACATTATCATGCATGTGGTTAATTAACTAATATCTATTTTTCTTGCGTAGAAAAAGAGAGAGTGCGAGAGTACTTGCATAGGCAATAAATTTTTGAGCACCCCAGAGTTGTAAGATTCCCAAACTCTGCTGTAACCTTTGTCTTTACTTCTGTTGCGTACAGTTGCATCATTCACAATTTTTCTTTTTTTAAATCTTTTGCTCAAAATGGGACACCCCTTTAACCCAATTTTAATACATTTTTTTTTATTTCGGTTTTCCCAAAAACCAAATGATCAATTATTTGATGTACACTTGTTCATCTCCTAGGAATGGTTTATACGACTAATCATGTACTCAAAATTGAGCAAAAATAGTTTTGTCTTCTGTGGAAATTTCTGGCCAATAGCTAAATGAAGCGTGTGCTAATAATGAGCAATTGAAAATGAAGTAGATAATGATGTGAGATCACGAACCACTAGTGCAGTACTTGACATGAATAAAAAAGTTTTTATATGTTAAGAATAGGGCCCTTAATTTGTCGAATCAAAAAAGAAAAAAACGAAATTAGGGCCCTTAACTTGCTTTCCTATTTTTAACTTATATATATACATATATATGAAAAAGTATATATACCTGTGCAATATAATTATGTTACTTGTTATCAACCTAAAACTTGCTTTATCATTTAATTGTCACCTAGTTTTGGGCACCTACATGAGAGTCCACACTCCACACGGATAGAGAATCACTTTGACTTCTTTTGCCTAATCACAGAAGAAACAGTAAATACAATAAAAAGGAAAATATTCCATGAGATGATGCATTCATCTATCCTCGCTCATCCTTCCACGAAAAAAAGCAAAACAAGAATTAGAAATTGGTGCACTTTCTAGTTGGTATTATTTTCCAATCTTAATTAATATAGGAGCCAAGTTTTATTTCATAAATGCTTGTAATCAAACTTGTCAGTCACACACGCGTAAATAATTGTTGGTTAAGGCAAGGTTAGAGTCAACCAAACGCCCACTTCTTTGAACTTTTTTCCTTTCTTAATTTTATATATGAAATTTTATAAAACTTGTGTTTGAAATTGTATTTTATCCTTTAAAATTCTACACCTTTTTTTGGTCTATCTCATTAGTTCAATCATATCCCACCTTTTGGCTAATTTTTTTAATTCCGTCCTTCCAATAAATATAAACCGTGGTATTAATATATATAATCTGGCCGTCATTAGAATAAAAAATAATTAAATTTACTAGAGTAGCTAAGGCACGTAGCCAGATTTAGTTAACTTGATCTAGAGTCTCGAAGTTAAACACGTCACTTGAAATAAAAGGAACTTGAATTTACTAGATAACATTATTATTAATCATGCTAATTACAATGACATGTAAAAGAGCACAAAAAAAGAAAGAAAAGAAAAAGTCCCATAATCATGTTTTATTGGTATTTTGCTCATATATATGGTACATTAGAAGTGCAAATTATTCCCTTAATTATATCCTTCTTTCTTTATTTTTTTTTATGAACAAAATATTTTAAGCAAGCAAGAACAATAAGTAACCACTTTCTTCTCTGCTAAGTAATGATCTACTACAGCAGCTGACCATGAGATCCAGAATGAGCCTGCAGAGACACAGAAAAGAAGCCATACCCACATCCCGACAAATTCAATTATGATCATCACCTTTTCATCAAGATCAGAACTGGCCCCTTCGTGATCTCTGGATATCAAAGTAAGCGTTGATGATCATCAAGATTTTCTGACCAGAATTATTGTGATAGCAACGAACTTGTTGGGTAAAAAAAAAAAGAAAAAGGCCCATAATAGCTTCATTTGTCTATTGATATTCCCACAAGAATGGCTCCTCCAAACGGAGCCCAGTATCGGCTGCGCATAAATGCCACGAGGGAGAGTAATAGCAAAACCCAATGTTGCTGCCAGCCGCACCACCAGTGAAAAGATCAGGCAGGTCAAACAACGTGTCCTCGTAATTTTCACTCAAGCAAGGTGAGCTAGCTGATTCTTGATCGGTACTTGTCGTGGGAATTAGGTCGGCTCGGCTTGGCTCGGCTTCGGCTTCAACGGGGTCGTGATGAGGCGGTGATTTGGTTACGTCAAAGGATGCAGCGGCGGCTAAGGCTGCGGCAGCCTGGATGTCCTTGGCAGTGGTGGAGAGTGGGCGGGGAAGGTCTTGGGCTAATTTGGGGAAATTGAGGTAAGCCGACGCGCCTTTGATGGCCAGAGCAGCCACGTCGTGGGCTCGAGCAGCCATCTCGGCCGTGGGGTATGTCCCGAGCCATATTCTCGACTTCTTCCTCGGCTCACGGATTTCGGAAACCCATTTGCCCCAATTTCGCATTCTCACACCCCTATAAGTAGGGTGCTTACCTTCATTACTACTATTAATATTGTCATTCCTTTGCCTCTTCTTGCTTTGCTCATTTCCACTATTGTTGTCTCTTTTTGAGGCGTTTTGAGTTGTAGTAGTAGTAGTAGGAAAATTATTGTCTTTTTCGCCATTTGCGGTTTTCGAGGAGTCGGAAGTTGAAGAGGAGGAGGAGAAGGAAGAGGAGGTGGTTGTGGTGATGGAAAAATATGAAGAATTGAGGTGGTTTTGGTTTTGGTTTTGGTTTTCTTGAGCATCACTCTCCATGTTGATTTCTTTTTCCACGATGGTCTAGCTAGACAAAGGAAGGATGTGAGTGTGTATAAAAATAGAGGTGTTTTGGGCATTTATTATTCTCACAAAAAGGAAAATAAATAAATAAATAAATAAAAAGAAATCTAGCAAAAACAAAAAAAGAAGGAAAAACGAGGGAGAATATATAAAAGAAAGCATGGGGTCCAACTGCACAAGGGGCGGAGACTGCATACAGTCCAGCTATGCTGTTTCCCATGTGGGAATTGAATAATGCGTGCTTTGAGATAATCTTTTCTTTTTTTTCCTTTCCTACCTACATTTTCTATATTGTTTCTTTTTATTCTCTTATTTAATGTTAAATATCTACCTTTCAAATAATTATGGGTCAAGAAAACTTTTTTTTTTTTTTATGTTTGAACAAATTTAGATATTGATCTGACTATCAATACATGTGAATAACGATATTGGAGACTAATTATTGTGTTAATGACTTGTCCCTTGTCAAAACGCAGTAAAATATTAATTACTTTGGGTACACTTTGGCTTCCTTTCTTTTTTTTTTCCCCTTTTCATTTGCATGGATTGTGTATTATGTAACTAGGTCTACGTGTATTTACTATTTACTCATCACTCGTCTACAGTCAAAGCAAAGCAGCCTATCAAAGTTTTTGATAAAGTGTAAAATCCAACGTATTGATCAATCTAATATTTGTAACGTTTTTTGTTCACCAAAATGTAACACTGATCGTTTAAACATTTGTACAATACTTAATTTGCTTTAGTGTAAATCTTAATGTTACAAGCGTTACACTAAACTAAATTCAGTGTTATACGAGTATAAATAATATTACATTGACAAAAGAAAAATATTATAAGTGTCTGATTCATTAGGACGTCTAACTAGAGATAATTCTTAATGTTTTCAAGTTGTTTAGTACGTGGGGTCACGTGGAAATATTTTTACATTGCAAAAATTCCAAAAAGCAACCATGATTCGCATGAATTTTACAAGGGCCCTACTAGCTATGGGGCTGTAGATTTGCGAGTCCGCACCATGTTTGATTTTAACCCCTAGATTTTCTACTCATAGTTTATCAATATTTTGCCTCTACATAGTGTTGTATACAATATCATACATCCACACAATATCAAATTTAAGTATTTGCAAGCTTTGTTGATACATCACTCTCAACTTGGCCCAATTGTGTCTCTCTTCCACCTACTCTACTCTCTCGCCTCTGCTAGAACTTGTCATAAAAATAGCTCTATTTCAATATTATATTACGTAAGTATAAGATATCATATATATATATATATATATATGCATATTCGTATATTATAATGTAGCTTATATATATTGAAGGATCAAGATACAATACAAATGGCCAAGTAAATTATTGGCCAATAACAATGTGATGGAATCTTTGATAGAAAAAGCACGAAAGTGTTTGATCATCATGATGAAGCGTTAAAATACACTCAAGAAGCCATAGGAAGTTTTACATGTGAGTTTGGTTCTCAGGGATAACGACCATATATGCAAATACACGATCACATAAGTAATACATATAAATCTATGGGTAAGAACTTTCCGATACTAAGAATATCTCTACTTGTTATACACTCCTGTTCATCACGTTTAAATTCATTTGGATATTATTAAAAAAAAAATCCCACCGGTATTAATCTGTATAATTTAATTTGAACCGTTAGATTCTCATTTAGTATTAAATTTACATAAATATATTTTTTATGGATTTGATATAATTTTGATGTTCTAATTTGAGCTAATGATTTATAGCTATACAATATCAGTAATTTTCCCTATACATTAATATACATATATATATATTTATATTTATATTATCAGTAATTTTTCTACACAATATATATACGGGCATTGCTGCAGTCCTCCGAAGAGAATCTTACTTCAACTGTAACTGTATATAAAAGTGAGAAAAATGTAATACAATATTTATTTAAAATAACATTAACATTTAGAAACATGCTTACTTCTTTCTAACTTAACCTTTTGTTAAATAAATATTATTTTACGCTTCTAATTAACTCTTCTATATTGCATAGAAGTATGAACCTCAGAATAACCGTAGGTATATACATACATACATACATACATATATATATATATATATATATATATATATATATATATTAGAGGGCTAGTTGATCAAAATTCAAATGGGTAGTTATTATCTTTTTAATGGTGTATATACATGCACTACCACCATGGCACAAATGGTGCACATGCTAATGGGACCCAAATTGGCCAATGGTTCTACTGTTCAACCTTTGATTTCTGAGGGACATCCGGATGATCACTTGAAAATGCAAAGTCAATTAATCAATTGCTCGCCGGAAGGATATTGAGCAATTGCCAGCTTGATCAGTTTTCCTGAATCAAAATTCTACAAGTTTATTATAACGTTATTTTAGTCTTTGCAATATAACATTCTTTTTGCCGTTCTAGAGCACCTCATTTTTATTCATGCAAAAGGTATATACTACTAGAAGTAGGTTTTTCTAATTCCACAAAAACCTCTCCAACTATGATAAAAATGAAATTTCGTAACTTGAAGTCTTACCTTTTAGTTTTACTAAACAGAAATAGTACCCAATTTGTTTTAAGTAGCTAGAAATATATATATATATATATATATATATATATGTTTGTGTGTGTGTGTACATAGGAATATATATATATATAGATATGTGTGTACATAGGAGAGGTTCAGCTAATATTGTTGGTAAATTTCTGTTGGACAGCATCACGCAACAGTGTGCCACTTACTTTTATATTTCAAGTGGTCCAACCTCACATGGGACATTCTCTAACTAAGTTTATATTTTTGTCTTTCGTCCTCCAAATTTTGCATCTTAATAGATTATTGAATAATCCTATCTATTTTCCAAGGAGATTTTAGTTTTAGAGACACATGTTAAAATTCTATAGGCTAAAATATATATATATTTTTTAAATGGGATCTACAAATAATTATAAGGTGTTTAGCAAGGTGGTTAGGGTCATTAGTTATAACTGATTTTATTGTAGCATATGAGAGCTTTACACTGTAGCGATTTTTTTTTATTGTTATTGTAACATGTGAGAGCTTTACACTGTTCATAACTGAAAAAATGGTTTAAACCACAACTGCTAAACACAGTATTAGTGTTGACGCAGAAAGAGTAGATTAGAGTAGCTGGGAATCGAGTTATATGTAGTGTATTTTTCTAGGTGAGATTTTTCGAAACCCAATTAAATTGACAAGATAAAAAAATAACTAATTAAAGTTGACCCTTTAATTCATATTTGACCAGGCTTCCATAGATGTTTCTTGGAAAGCTAGGCCGAAAAGTACCACAATAATTGAATTAATCCATTTAACGATCAGTATTATCCCTCAGATTTCAAAACTAGTTCAGAAAAAATATAATGGAAATTAACCAATTTTTTAGGCCCACCGGGCAAATCGTTCTAGTTCTTGCATAGAAGGTTTCACACGTAATTGGAAGACTAGTACAAATCAAAACATTATCGAAATTATTAGAATAGGAATATCATCAAATGGACTTGTTATTGCCCAACTTGCTTATTTCCAACTTTAGTTAATGGACCATTTAACAATGCAGTGATAATTTTGAACCTGCAGTAAAGGGCTCCTCAGGCAGTAGCGTCATCCGCAAGATGTGTTCGATATACCTTCATATTATATATATATATATATATATATATATATATATATATATATATTTTACTATCTTTTCATACATGTATGTACATTATATGCCTTCGTATAAAGACAAAAACGTCTCTAATGTAATGCTAAATTAAAGTATTAATGTCAAATTTGACATTTGAATATAGAATACTTTCTCTTATAGTTCATTTTCAATGTTAAATTTACTATATGTTAAGCTTGGTAGTAAATTGGACTCTAAGTATGGTATATGAAAATTTTGATATTTGTTTTCCATTAGTTGATGTATTACTTGACTTTTTTATTTGATCATTAGGACATTGTTCTTTCCAAATTATTTTATATGAAAATTTTACTTTTATAAAATTTAAAGTTTATAAATAATTATGATAAAAGAGAAATATAGAAATAATATTACATTTTAGAACACAAGATAAAAAAGTACATCAAATATATATTATTTTACACTTTTCAATCATAAATATAGTGCTAATATTGGCATTTGTATTTGTATTGAACATGTTATAAGTACATGCATTAAATACATATAAATCAACCATTGAAAAAAGATATATATGACTCAATATATGTGTATACGTGGTTTCAGCAATGAAGTAGCGTCTTACCTGTACTCAAAACACGTTATACACATTGTTTTCTATGTATGTGTTATGTAAACGCGTACTTATAAACCATAGGTGTATAACGTATGTTTTGCTTCGTAATCAAAACATGTTATACAATAGGTTCTACGTATTGTGTTTATATACGTACATACTTGAAAACTATGTGTATAACGTATGTTTCGAGTACGAGCAGGACACTACTTCATTGTTGTTCGTGTGGTGACAAAACGAGTACAATTGCAGTACTGCCCCAATAATACATCCACAATTAATAGGAGAGGATACAGTTGCCATCAATGAAAGTTATTATTACGAAAGACGTGGCACCTAACTGGCATATCATCTACGCAAAGCAAATAATTCTCTCATTCATTCAATGAATGTAACGCGGTAAGGGAAGTAGTTTTTAATAAATTAAATAAAAAGATCAAAAGATAAAATAAAATTTCAAAAATTTTAAAAAGATTTTTCAAGGACTTGAACGAAAAATTTTAAATTAAAGAAAACATAAAAAAATAAAAAACTATAGTTTAATGTAACATCTTTAATTTAGTATTATAAATATGTCATTATCATTATTCTAACCATTAAGACAGCTTAATACGGTCATGATAGAAACATATGATGCTTACATCATAATGAAGAACATTCTTAACAAGTAAAGCAGTTCTAACTGGATATAATTACGTGGTTTCGTTGACTATCTTTCTCGTTGCTACCTCACACTTTATAAATCCTAAAAAGATAAAAATATAAAGGAATGAGCGACAACATGCTCAGTAAGGAAACCATTACTCACCTTGGTTAGTTTATTCATCAATACATCATTAATAAATCTTAACAAGCCTATTATGTCCATAACCTATAGGTGCTTAATAATTACCGTTTTTGTATATCATATATTATAACAAGATTTTGCAGCATCCACATATTTATTGTCATTTATATATTATTTCATATTCAATTTCCTTGTAGGGTGCGCTAGATAATACATTATATCGATTGTCGAATAGTCAAGTGAAAGGACTCATTGTCCAGCATCGTTACCAATTCACAGTGCATTCTAGGACTTTCGATCCAAGGGAATGCCATCGCCTCCCCCTATTTTTTCCTTTAGGGTTTTGAATCTAAAGACATAAGCATTGCCTTGTTTACGTTACACATTTTATTTATTTTATGTTGGGCTTATATACTCTTAATCCATGTCTCTACATGTCATATTATTGTATTTCAATTCCTCACTAGTATACAAGAGTCTATTTAACCTAATCATGCTTCCTATATCATGTTATGTCAAAATCAATTCCAACCACGCTGTACATTACAGGCCTGGTCCGCACAATTATCCATATGATGTTCACATAATAAAAATGACAAAATAATATATATAATTATTTTGGAAAATTAAATCATCAATTTATTTAAATAAAACCTCACAAAAGTTGAGTAATATAATCAATAACTTGAAACAGGTCTCGAAGGAAATGTGGATGGCTAGGAATGACTCACGGATATTCCTAATGCAATAGCTACTAGTTTCAATATCAGCTCCATCGATCTATTTTGACTTATTTTGCTTGCACTCAGTACCAAATGATTTTTAATGAAATTGAGTTAACCCAAATGGAGGTCACAGTTGTGTTTAGAACGTCAAAACAAGTCAGGAGATGGTCTCAAATCATCAATCGGAGGTCAGGTCAACTATCGACCAGATTTGATAGTTTGATCGACGTTGACAGTTTGATGGGCATTGAACAAGTTTGATGAGCATTGACCGGTGTCGACCAGGCTTCAATGACAGTTGAGCTCAGACCTATCCTACTAAATTGACCCTCCTGAGTTCATTGGCAGTGTCAATTTTGAGAAATTCAGCCAAGAACCACCCATATTTGGCTTGTCTTTCTTGGAACTCAAACGACTAAATTTTTTGCTTTCCGACTATAGTTTTGTGAAATTGAAGTGTGCAAAATACTATCTGTTACCCTTTGAGCGTAATAGAACCTTCAATTTGGTTCAGAGTGGTTGAATTTGACGAGATCAGAGTTTTGCTACAATAACCGACATTGACGCCTTCAATTTCCAGCCAAGGACAGTGGTTTGCTGACATCAACATGGGGGGGTTTGCTTAGCGTCTAATTCTGAGTCTAATGGTGCAAACGGTATCAAAAACGAAGTTTGTTTGCTTGATCATCAGAGCTTCACCGACGATGGTATGATGGTGGCTGGTGAGTTTTGATGAAGACCAATCTAATTTTGTTCCTCTCGTCGTTATGAGTTTGCATAGACCAAAATCGTCTCAATCAAACACCGAACCAAAAAGTTATGATGGTTGAAAATTCAATAGTTTTGAAACTTTGACCGGTGATTCGTGCAACTACGGCTTGAATCGTCAATGACAAAATAAGTTGTTGGACTCGACTCGTCAAAAGCTTTCCAAGGGTACAAACCACATTGAAAACGTACTCTGGACTGTCACCAATGATTTTGAACGAAGACCTTTTTTTCTTTTCTATCTCTCTGGCTCTCCTTCTCTTCTTTGAAAGATGATGCCCCTCAACAAGCCTTTTACTTGGATTTAAAAAATCAATGTTCATATTAACGCCCATTAAATTTTTTTAATAAATTTTGAATGTTACAATGAATCACCTTCTTGTTTCGGAAAAAAGATTTTTTTTTTTGGTAACTTTTAGTTTCTGATCCAGTACCATACCCACTAATAATTAAATGAGGCTGACACTTGGTAATACAATCAGCTCATGATCAACATGCATTTTTTTTCTTGCCAAACTTTTCAACCCAGGCCACTATTATTATTAATAAGCACTATTCATGAGAACGACAGTCCAACTCATTTTATTATTTTAATTCAAATAAATTCTTTATCTACTTACTTTCTTTCAAACCACTTCAATCTGCAAAGAACCTATATCATTAGTGAGTATTTATTGTAAAACAAAAAATGCTTTAAGTTTGTAGAGACATAAGCATGAATAATTATTAATTAATATTTGTCAAAGATTACGAAAAAGAGCTTAATTACAGTTATCAAAGAGGGAGGTTTTAAAACTCAATTAATATCCCCCCTTTTTTTTTTTTACAATCAAAGCACAACACTTCTATGTAACTTTATAAAGTTAAAACCCAACTATTTATAAAATTATGAACTCTAATTTAACAAGTGAGAGCCTTTTAGGCACAAGAGGACGAAAAGGACTTTGGGAGCTCAGCTGCATTTTTGTTTTATTATTTTACTATTCTGTTTGGAAGTTGGGGATCCATTAACACATGTTGCATATTTATGTCCATTTTTTTTATGGAAAAATTGCACCTAAGATCAGTTCAGATCATGACAGTCAGAGCAAAGCTGTATATGTCATAAAGCTACAACGACAACCGCCGTATGTCAGTATCAAAATAGTATAAATCCTGGATTAACATGTTGTTCATTAAAATTTTGTGGTGATTTAATAGTCAATACACGGCTTTGAGAAACTACGTCATTGAAAATACATATTGAGAAATAGTGACTTACATGAGAAGGGAAATTAAGGGTTTATAAACTCACTATCTTATAATTATTACATGTAAGCAGATCTAATATTTTATCTCGTTATTGTTGGTTCACGATGACCCGGCAATGTGATTTTTTGAATCACTTCTTTTATGAACCGCTTTTTCAATGCACTGTAATCCAACTATAACGCAACCATTTCGAATTGAATCCGTGACATAGTACACTAGCTTCGATAGTACTAATTGTTACAAACTTATTGAGAAGAACTCAACTTTTACAAGATTGGCCTGTTAGAAAAAGGGATCTAAAGGCTTATAAACTTAATAACCATCTTACAATTATTTTCTTGTGGGACTTTTGTTTTTTAACATTGTATTTTTTTTTAAAAAAAAAAGAAAAGAAAACTTCATCGATTATGGTTTTACACTTCAACGAGATCATAAGTTTAAGACCATAAATTTGATCACTTTGTGGCTAGGAAATTCCATTGAGGTACTCTTATATATTTAAGAAAATATCAACTAAATATCCCAAATACATTATTTGAAACATAAAATAACAGTTTTGTTCTTTTAGTTGAAAACCGTTCATAAAAGAGAATCATTATGATTCCTCTTTTACATGGCATGAAGAACGTTTTTATTCGTTTCAATCATTTTATTGTTAATTTTTTTTCCTTTTTAACTTATTTTTGGACTAAGATATAACAAGGACCAAATTTTTAAGAATTATGAGATGCCTTAATAGAATTATCAAAATACTGAGGATATAAATGTAAGTGCTGAACCGCAAGGCATCAATTGCTAACCTAAGAAAGTGGAGACGAAACAAAGACGAGCGAACAGTGAGAAGTCGCATAGGGATATCATATCAATACATGATGTACTGTTGATATTATATGCTATGTATGACATAATATTTCATAAAACTACAAGCCGATATTAAGAAAAATATATGAAGAGACACTGGGACTAGTCAATATAGCATCTTAAGACTGGAAAGTTTTGCAACGAGTACAAATTGAATAACATGAAACGAGGGCAAAAATGAAGAGAGCTAACAAAATAATCTAAAAATATGAAGCCTCAGAAAAGGCGATCGCAAACCAATTAATATACCCCCAAGGGCTAGGATGGAATAGCCACAAGAACAGGCTATTCATACTACTGCTGAGCACACTGAACGCGTGGCATAGACGCCTCATCATCGTCTTCATCATATGCCTCCTGGTACCGCTGTTGCTGCTTCCTCCTCATCTCCTCCTCAATGTTGACGTTGTGCAAGGTGGTTTCCTCGCACTCGTCCACTTCCACATCCGTTAAACGCTTACTTGGCCCGGGAGGAAGTATCGTCTCCAAAGTCCGGCATTGGTCTGGAGATAGAAAACCGGCGTCCGGGAACTCCACATTGAAGTGGATGAAAAGCCTGCCCTTCATGAAGGGCCTTTGGTGATGAGGCATCCCCTCATCGTTGATTGCCTTGTATTGATCTGCAATGTGTTGACGGCGCAGAATAAGGCAAGGAAACAAGAAGAAACTTGGAAAGTATGCAAGAACAACTTCACATGGTATATATGTATATCGTTACTCGTTAACATACCAGGCTTGATGATTTCGCCAGGATTTGATTTTATGATGAGCTGCCTTCCATCAAGATGATTTAGGGCAAACTGAAAACCGCAAAGAGCCTCTGTTAAGCTGAGGGTGTGTTCTATGAAAAGATCATCATACTTCCTCTTAAACCTGGGATGCTCTTTCTGTTGCAACAAAAAGACTATATCTCCTGTAATAGTATCAGGCTGCAAATTCATGGAGTGCATATTCAACAATGTCAGTTAAACCACATCCTTAAAGGGATACAAAGATGTCACTACAGGACGATAGCATCCAAACCATTAGACTCATTTATAAACGCAGAAAATCTAAATTCGCTTACAGCTTCATCTGCTTGCCCCTCAAACACAATCTTCTGGTCATTTTGCATTCCTTTCTCCACATGCACCTCCAATACCTTCTTTTCCTGAGTAACCTTGTTTCCTTTACACTGTGTGCATTTATCTCTTTCGCTGATGGTTTCACCTGTGCCAATTAGAGTTAAGCTTCAACAAAAGGCACCGAGAAACAACGAAACGTAGAAAGGAGGAGGCACAAAAAAGCCTCTTTCAGTGAAATACCAGAGCCTGAACATTCTGGACAGACATGTTGCATCCTTTGAACCAAGCCCAGACCGATCTGACGTGTTACAACCTTCACTCCAGTACCATGACATCCATAACATCTTCCAGCTGTTCCACTCTTACAGCCTTTCCTGAAATTATTGGATTTCCGGATCAGATCTCTTTCACATTTTATTTTCTTGCAACAAGAAGCATATGTTCTTTCTATATTTAACAAGTCAACTTAATTGTTATCTGATATACAACTTGGACAAATAAAAGTAAAACACCAATATATTGGTAGCTACTAGAAGGATTCTTAGAGAATATCGTGCACTTAGACCCTCTACATATTACCATTCTGTTCTTTAGTTTTCAAGGATATGGGAAAATCCAAAGCATGTGCAACAATGCTAACCAATCATGAACTTCAACTTTTTTACTTTTTAGATAAGTGGACCCGTGATTTTCACAGAGCCTAGATATCCCAAATTAACACCCAAAAAAAAAAAACTAAAGACTTTCCTTTCTCTTTTAAACCTCTCCCTTAAACTTGATATGCATAACTTGCATGAAAGAATTAGATATACAACATACCCTTTACATTTTGGGCACAAAATGTTCCTAGACAAAGAGAGCTTCTTTGTTGTACCATTGTACAAGTCCTCCAAAGAAACCTTTAATGTATGAACCACATCTTCACCTTGTTTCTGTCTTCTTCCTCGCGAGCTAGGACCACCTGTAGGATTGCAAAATTGCATTACAGTGGAACAATTTAGAGAAGAATAAGAGGAAGCTACATAAACGAACAGACAATGTCAAAGGATGCCAGAAGCAAACTATATCTCACCGCCAAAGCCACCTCCAAAAAATGATTCAAAAATGTCAAATGGACTATGCGAGGGGCCACCTCCTCCCATTCCTTCTTTAAGAGCATCTTCACCATACTGGTCATAGATTTCTCTTTTCTCCGGATCACTGAGAACTTCATAAGCTTGACTTAGCTCCTTGAACTGATACAAGACACAAGAATATGGTTATAAAACAATCAGTTAGGAAATCTTCAAGACCAAGATAACTACAGATAAAAAAATTTAGACCCCTTTTCTGTTAATTATGTGCTGAATTAAGGAGTCATATATAACATATGTATGTAGCACAGTACAGACTCCTTTTCCCCTTTTCCTAAATTTCACATGACTCGCAAATTGTTAGTCAGATAATGATCTGGAAGGAGTTAGAAGTGCATATGAAATACATATGTTGGTCATGGCTATTTAAATTTCTGTTATAGATATCAAGTTACAATATTGGTTTTCAATAGATTTCACATTGAACACTTTCTAAACGAAGATGGCAGAGAATGTCAGAAATGCCACTAACACACAGAGATCATCTTGGACCAACCTTTTCAGGGTCCCCTCCTTTGTCAGGATGATTCTTGATGGCAGCTTTCTTATATGCTTTCTTGAGCTCTTCTTGACTTGCGCTTTTGGAAACACCAAGAACCTCATAATACTTGGTGTTATCACTACTCCTCCTTGGCATACGCCCAAACATGATTTCAGCACTTTGATACTGCTGCTACTGCGGTAGGGGACAAATACAACACAGCTGAAATCAATCACTAATATAGGAACGACAAAACAAAGTTGAATACATATATATATATATACACACATATATTATCATATACATATATATATATTATATATATCATAAACGATTCAAAAACATATACTGTTAACTGTTAGATGAATGGGAAAAAAATCCAAAGAAACATGCAAAAATATTCGCTAGCAAATATAGGATAAAAAATTCCCTTGAATGAAAAAATCGACAATAAAATATGCAAAATATCTTATACTCAACAAAATCCCGACATCGATGGCCTATCATAGAAGCAAAGTGAACAAAAAAGAATCTAAATAAAGATTGACAGACATATACAAAGCCACTTAAACCAAATAAAAAACAAAAACACCTAAATTCGAAACAACATAAAAATTGATGCGATAAAATGATTAGTAACTCCAAATAAAGATTGACAGACATATAAAAATTGATGCGAAAACAGAAGAACCCTAAAAAGATTAGTAACTCCACAAGATTAAAATTGAATCAAAGCTTTGATGAATTCGAAGAAATCACTCAATTTCAATATGAAACAACACAGATTATCAAAATCAACGGGGAAAATCAAATACTTTACTCGAATTAACACAATCGGAAACCAATCGAACCAGGCAATCAGTTAAATTTTGGATTTTGAAAGATTCGACGAAACAAGATCAAGCAACGATCTTTATTGTTAAAGAGATTACCTTTCAAGGTTTTCCAGAGAGCGAAGCAAGTTGGAAAGAGTTTCAGAGAGAGAGAGAGAGAGATCTCAGTTCTCTCAGGTCTCTTCTTCTTGCTACGCGCTTACAGTTTACCCTATCGTTGACGCAAAAACCATATTTGTATTGGAAAACCAAACAAAAGGGGATTACTATTGCCAATAAAATTGATACATCCACGGAGAGAGTGATTTTTTTTTTTTCTGTTTTCTGGTGTCGTTTCTTTGTGGAAGCCAAAACGCCTCGGCCGTGCGGCGTTTCCATTGGAGAGAAGGAAAGAGGTGTCGGAATCACCTGTGGGTGTCGGACTTGGTGGACCCTCGCTTCTGATTGGCCCGCTCGGTGAGACCCTTCTTTTGATAAGACTTAATCGGCAAGAAAATATGGAAAGTCTCTTTTTTCTATGTTTACAATTTCTTCAGCAGCAAGGAAAAGAGATTCTTGTTGGTGGATATTTGTTTTTAAGGGTTAAATCCAAAAAAAAAAAAATAATAACTAGTTTTAATATTTTAAAAACATACAATTGGTGGAGATTTCATCAAAAAAATTATCTTCTTTTGGCTAAAAAAATTTGAAAAGTTACATTTAGAAAAACTATTAAACATTTTCTAATTTTAATATTTTAGAGTATGCTTTTGAATGTTTGGTTAAACCAAATGAATAATTGGCAATTAGATAGGGGGAATTTTTATAAACACATTTTTTAATATTTATTTTCTAAAGATGTCATATTTATTTATAACATAACTAAATATAAAATATGAAAGATAGTGTGGTATAATAATTTATAAAATTTCAAACAAATTTAGAACCATACGATGTTTTTGTTATAAAAAAAACTAATTTATTGTTACAGGAAATAAATGGAGAACTTATAATGGACATTTTTTTAGTGTTGCCGTCAAATTTTTTTTCAAGTGTTGGCGAGGAAGGGTAGTTAGGATTTCCCACGTAATTAGGTAAAATAGTTAGTTTTAAGTACACATGTATGTTTAAAGGGTGTTTGGAAGGGTGGTGGGAACTGTTGGTTATAACCATTTTGCTATATCATGTGAGAGCTTTACACTGTAGCATTTTTTTTTATTGTTATTATAACATGTGAGAGTTTTACACTGTTTATAACTGAAAAAGGGGTGAAAACTGTGGTTCCTAACACTCATCCAAACAGCCGACAAGTGGTTGGATTCTCTAGTTGTTAGAAGTTTAAACTGGTACATAAAGAGGCAATTTTTTTTAATAAGAATCAAAGAAATAACCATCACCGTAAGATCATCTTTTAGCCGTTAATTTTATATTGAAATGTGATCGAATCATATTAATAGTTAAAAAAATGCCCTACCAATATGTGTCTCTACCAAAAAACATGCTAAAGTTAATGTCTACATTCTATGATTATTCATTGAATACAATTTATTAATACTAAGTAAAAAAAAAAATTTGATGTATAATCTTTACTCAATTGTGTTAAGAAGAGCTATTGCTTGCAACATGCATTTAATTTTTGATATTTTTAATAATGTCAGGCCAAATTTATTTTGTCACATTATTTAATAAATTTAAAAAATTAACCCCTTGTTTGGCATAGTGGTGGCAACTGTGGTTTCTACCACAAACTCAGTTATAAACAGTATAAAACTTTCACATGTTACAGTAACAATAAAAAAAATTGTTAGTATATAAAACTCTCACATGCTACAATAAAAGTGGTTCCCATCACCTTCCAAACACCACCACCATAAAAAGCCAGTTAAGAGTATTTTAAATCTTGTAAATAATGTGACATAATTTGCTTCATTAAAAACTAATAATTAGATAATGATTTGAGTCCATGAACTACTTTGTGTGGAGCAGAAAAGAAGCACGTTCACTCGTAAAAAAAGACATGCGCGTGGAGTATAATTTGTAATAGAGGTTTGTAAAAAGTTCCAAAATTCTACTAATCGAGTGTTTAGAAGTATTAGTTTAAACCTGGTTTTAATTAATTTTGGTTAAAAACTTTATAAATATAAAAAATTTACATTGTAAACTTATATTTTTCTTGAAATTAACACTATAACATGTAATATTTTAAACAATAATAACTAAATATTTTAATTGAAGCCAACAATATCAAACCCACTGCAGGAAGTTTGATTATTAGTAGATGGTACTCCTATAGTGGTTCTGATTTCATGAGATTTCCATTCCAAGTCAGTTTTACTTTTATGAGTGTGAAATAGGCGGCTGCCGGTGGGTCTTTGTTTTACTTTGGTCGTATTCGACGGCTTAGGAAGCTACCGAAAAGCCTCCTATTTTGGCCTATATTTTATTTTTAATAATTTCTTTTTTTGCTTTTGCCAGCTGTTTGGCGTTACGGCGTTTCCCATATTTCGTTGGACAACAAAACATAATTCTGCACCAGGAATCTACGAGACAAATGAGGATGAATAGTACCATCAAAGAACAGACCAAAAGTTTTAGACCGTTTAGTTCAAGTATTTAAATAAAATATTTGAATAAAGATTTAAATTTTTATGAGAGAAAATACTGTAGCAAAATAATTCAAACAGTGATTCGAACCACAAAACAAACAGGCTACTAGTGTATTATTATTATTGTTATTGTTATTTTTATCTTTTACTCCTTAAAGGAAGAATTGAGAAATTATAAAACTAGAGAGGTAATTTATAGTGACGTATTTGGTCTAAACTAATCTAAATTTAATTTCATATTTTTATTTATGTTTCTCTTTTAATGTGTTTTAGTGTGTTGTTTTGTCAGATCTACAAATCTGAAAGATTAAAGGGAGTTTGCCAAAAAAAGTTGAAACCAATTTTAATTAAAATATTATAGTATATGAGAATTTTATAAAGTAACAACTTTATGTTTTTTTTTTACAATAGCATGTAAAAATATTTACTGTTTAAAAATTCTAACTTATTTGGCTAAACGCCCTAATTATCATATTGATATGAACTTACACCATCAACGGATGACTTTTTAAAAGAGTTGGAAATTTATTTCTCATTGAGCTCAATTATATTTCCCTGGCAAAGTTGTATGAATGTCAAGACAAATAAGGATGCATATGGGACAAATTCTTTAATGTTCTTCGATCGAATAATTAATAGTTTAATTAATTTGCTTACTATAATGGATCGTTTGTCACAAGATTGATATTTCAGAAAAGAAATTTACGATTGTGATTTTTATTTTGATTGCTTTAAAGATACACATATCTCATATTGAAACATTATCTAAACATAAAGCAAAGACCCAACAAAGATGTTATTACATATAACTGATGAGCGATAACGAAAAGTACTAATTACATAAAAAAAAGGACTACATTCCTCAATTGGCCTCCAAAGTGGATGCTAACTCAGAGAGTGCCCTTGTGGAGGACCCATCTTTGTCTAATGCCTTTAAAGGCAAGTCCTTAAGGTCCTTCACATTGTCTCTCACTGTTCTCCCCTCTTCGCTAGTACCATCCATAAGAGCCTTAAAAACATTGGCAATTTCCTCTCTTCTAATAAGCCCATCTTCACCAACTTTTGGTCTCAACGCTGGTTTAAGACACTCAACAAGCACTTTCGCGTTCATCTTCTGCTCCGCGTAGAGCGGCCAAGCAATGAGCGGCACGCCACGAACAATACTCTCAAGCGTCGAACTCCAACCACAATGGCTCAAAAACCCACCGGTCGAGCTATGGCCCAGTATCTTAGTCTGTGGGGCCCAATATGTCACGACCAAACCTCGGCCTTTGGTCCTCTCCAAAAACCCATTGGCCAAGAAATGAAGTTGCCTCGACGGGCCTTGGCCTAGATTTGCGGCCTTGGGGAGTTCATTATTGGGCCTCCGTACGACCCATATGAACCTATACCCACTCATCTGCAACCCAAATGCCAACTCAATCATCTGATCGTACGAAAGAGTCCCACCACTCCCAAACGCAACGTATAGAATTGAGCCACGTGGTTGATATCCAACCAAGTCAGACACTTTGAGCCCTCATTGTTTTGACCGGTTGAATCATCATCAATTTGTACAACAGGTCCCACAGGATAAATATTCAATTATTTTTTTTTGGTGAAGGATAAATATTCAATTTATTCTCTTATCTCAAAGCTTTTATCACCTTAGATTCAAAGTCAAAAATACTATTAACAATAAACCCATTTATGCACTCACCCGAAACCATCCGTTTGGAGACATGAACCAACCTTTTGTAGCCGAGGCTTCTCCGGTCCTGAATCGAGACAATGAAATCTCCACCGTTGAAAGGAGGGCAACCTGGTAATTTCACCGCCTCGGGTAAATCCGTCATGAAATCACAAGGAGCTGCTATTTCATCCAACTCCGGAAAGTAGAGTAACAAAGACAGAGTCATGGCATTTGAAGGAAAGAAAACGTACGTGGGAATATCAAGCTCCTTGGCAATATTAACAGCGTCTATCGCAAACGGATCGACAAAGAAGGCGACTAGATTAGGAGAGAGAGAATCGAGCACGTGGCGAATTGAGGGAAGAGAGCGGGCCATGGTGAGGGCGGTCTTGCTGTAAGTTGTTTGGGCAATTAATAACAACCATAAAATACAGAAAACGGAAGCGTATTGGATCGAATTCAATACCTCCAGCCATTGTCGTTTGATGCTCTGTTTTCCACACAATTTTACACACTGTATTCCTCCATGAATTGTTGTTTTTCTGGGCACTCTCAATTCTCACTTGATGGTGTAATTTTTGTTGATAAATTGTGTGCTCAGGGACCCATAATTTAAAGCCGTGACCATCACACGGGTGTACCAACCGTTACACGTGAGGCAGTTGAATATCACGTGGGCCAAATCCGTATCACGTGGGCAACGCATATCACGTGGGCAACACAAAATTTTTTTTAACATTCTCCCACTTAGCTCACGTATTACATCAACTGCTATAAAGAGAAACAAAACACATGAATCATGGCGACATGTCCTCTAAATAACGAGTATTATCTTCCATGTATCACAATATATCTTGTTTCTTAGATTTTCTCTCTTATCTCAATGAATAAACCCTATGTTTATTCTAGGTCCTAAACTTTAGTGATATTTCTCAGAAATAAAGTTGCGCACTTAATTGAAGCTGAAAAGAGAAATTATCATAAATATAGAGTTTCACAACAAGTACGTCAAAATTACATATTGGAACCAAGTCTCATTCTATCCACAAGATCCCTAAATTTTACTGGTGGCATGCCTTTAGTCAAGGGATCGGCAATCATCAATTCAGTGCTTATGTGTTCAATGACCACTGCTTTATCCTTAACACGCTCTCTTATGGCTAGATACTTAATGTCGATGTGTTTGCTTCGACTAACGCTCTTGTTGTTTCTAGCCATAAAAACAGCAGCTGAATTGTCACAGAATATCTTCAACGGCCTAGAGATAGAATCCATAATCCTAAGCCCAGAAATGAAACTCTTGATCCATACACCATGTGAGGTAGCCTCAAAACAGGATACGAACTCGGCCTCCATAGTGGAAGTAGCAGTCAAGGTTTGTTTGACGCTCCTCCATGAAATAGCTCCACTAGCTAGCATGAAAATGTATCCGGAAGTTGATTTCCGTGAATCAATGCAGCCAGCAAAGTCAGAATCAGAGTAGCCAATGACTTCCAAGTTGTTAGTCCGTCTATATATAAGCATGTAGTCTTTGGTTCCTTGTAGGTACCTCATCACCTTCTTTGCAGCCTTCCAGTGGTCTAATCCTGGATCACTTTGATATCTGCCCAACATTCCTACAGCAAATGCAATGTCAGGTCTTGTGCAAACCTGAGCATACATAAGACTTCCAACAGCTGAAGCATATGGAATGTTGTGCATATGTTCTCTTTCAAGGTCATTTTTCGGGCACTAATTCAAATTGAATCTGTCACCCTTCACAATGAGAGCTATACTCGGTGAACAATTTTTCATCCGAAATCTCTCCAAAACTTTGTTGATATAGGCTTCTTGAGACATACCCAAAGTGCCTTTATATCTGTCTCTGTGTATCTTAATGCCTATAACGAAGGATGCATCACCCATATCCTTCATGTCAAAGTTTTTAGAGAGGAATTGTTTTACCTCATGTAGCATACCCTTGTTATTGGTTGCAAGTAAAATGTCATCCACATATAGAACCAGGAAACAGATTTTACTCCCACTGACCTTCTGGTATATACATTGATCCATGATGTTCTCTACAAATCCAAATGAAGAGATGACATCATGAAATTTCAAATACCACTGACGGGAGGCCTGCTTTAACCCATATATGGATTTCTTAAGCTTACATACCAACTGCTCACCATTACTAGAGGAGAATCCTTCTGGTTGTTTCATATAAACCTCTTCCTCTAGTTCACCATTGAGAAAAGCCGTTTTCACATCCATCTGTTGCAATTCCAAGTCAAAATGAGCAACAAGTGCCAAGATAATGCGGAGAGAATCTTTCTTGGATACAGGAGAAAAGGTCTCCTTGTAGTCGATTCCTTCTTTCTGAGTGAATCCTTTGGCCACGAGTCTTGCCTTATATCTTTCGATGTTGCCCAATGAGTCTTTCTTCGTTTTATAGACCCATTTGCACCCTATGGCTTTTGCACCATCAGGCAACTCGACAAGATCCCAGACTCCATTGGATGCCATAGAATCCATCTCATCCTTCATTGCATCGTACCAAAGTTTTGATTCTTGGCAACTTATGGCTTGTGAAAATGTTTCGGGATCATTTTCGGCTCCAATGTTGTACTCTGATTCTTGTAGATACACAACATAATCACTAGAAATTGCCGATTTCCTTTCTCTAGTAGATCTCCTTAATATTGGTTCAACATTTTCCTGAGGAATCTGTTATCCAACTTGTTGCTCAGTTGTTTCCGTTGGTTCTTGAGCAACTTGACCTTCTAGATTATTATCAGCAATTTGTGGAACCTCAATGATCGGTTGCACAACACTCGGTTGGACTATAAGAGTGCTATGAACTATGATCAACCTATTACTTGATGTAGATGGTTGAGCTTCAGTATGATCTCCTTCAGAAACTATGTTCCGAAATTGATCGCTCCCACCAATCAAGTCATTCTCAAGAAACTTGGCGTTCCTTGATTCCACAAATCTAGTGCTATGAGTTGGACAGTAGAATCTATATCCTTTGGACCTCTCGGCATATCCAACGAAATATCCGCTAATGGTCCTCGGATCTAGCTTCTTCTCTTGTGGGTTGTATACTCTTACTTCAGACGGACATCCCCAAGCGCGTATATGTCGCAAACTCGGTTTTCAACCTTTCCATAACTCAAATGGCGTCTTTGGAACAGCCTTAGTCGGAACCCGGTTTAATATATACACAGCCGTCTTAAGAGCTTCAGTCCACAAGGACTTAGGTAGGTTGGAGTTACTTTGCATACTCCTCACCATGTCCATTAATGTTCGGTTTCTTCTTTCTGCTACACCATTCTGATCCGGAGAACCAGGCATGGTGTATTGGGCAACTATCCCATGTTCTTGAAGAAACCTTGCAAATGGACCTTGAGCTTGTCCATCCTCAGTGTATCTACCATAATATTTTCCACCTCTATCTGTCCTCACGATCTTTATTTGCTTTTCGCATTGTTTCTCTACTTCAGCCTTGAAAACCTTAAAGGCGTCTAATGCTTCGTCCTTTGTATGAAGCAAGTAGAGATACATGTACCGTGAATAATCATCTATGAAAGAGATGAAGTATCTCGGACCATATGAGTCAATTACTGGACTATAAATATCTGAATGTATGATTTCTAATATTTCTGAACTCCTCTTGGCACCTATCTTAGACTTGTTGGTTAGCTTTCCCTTAATGCAACCCACACAAGTCTCGAAGTCAGTAAAATCCAAAGTACTAAGTACTCCGTCAGTCACTAACCTCTTGATTCTTTCAATGGAGATATGTCCTAATCTCCGATGCCACAACATAGAGGAATCCTCATTTATAACACAATGTTTAATGCCAAATTGAACATGCATAGCAGTATGATGTGGTTCATTTTGCAAGTTAATTGAGAAAAGACCATCCGACAAAATACCATTCCCAACAAGATCAGATTTATAAAATAAACTGAAACATTTGTCTGAAAAAGTAAAGGAATATCCCAAATGTACAAGTCTGGAAACAGAAATTAAGTTCCTAGAAAAGTTTGGAACATAAAATGTCTTATCCAATTCCAAAGTAAAACCACTACTTAAAACTAAGGTGCATGTTCCGATGGCTTCCACGTGTGAACGCATCTTATTTCCTGAAGAGATGCTAAGCTCACTTCCTAGTGGCTTCCTTAGTTTTCGCATACCCTGCAAGGTATTCGAAACATGGATTGTAGATCCAAAATCAATCCACCATGTGTTATAAACAACATCAATCATATTAGATTCATAACAAACCAATGAGATTGAATTACCTTTCTTCTCAAGCCAACTCTGAAATTTTGTGCAATCCTTCTTCATGTGTCCCTTCTTTTTACAGAAGAAACACTTGGATTCCTTCTTAATGACAGCTTTGGGAGGCATTTTACTCTTCCCTTTGTCCTTGGCCTGATGTTGGTCTTGATTCTGATTCTTTCCTTTCGTGGTTGTAAGTGCAGTTTCACCCATTTCCATTACAAGCCGCCCCTCTTCCTGAGTACACATGGTCAGAAGTTCATTTATTGACCATTTGTCCTCATGTGTATTATAGGAAATCTTAAAGGGCCCATATTGTTTTGGTAGGGTGTTCAGAATGTAGTGCACCAAGAAAGATTCAGACATATCCACCTCAAGGTTCTTTAATTGAGCCGCTATGTCCCTCATCTCCATGATGTGCTCACGCACACCTTTCACACTGGTGAGCCTTAAGGATGAGAACCTCATGATTAGGGTGCTGGTAAGTGCCTTATCTAAAGTTTCAAATTGCTCATCAATGGCTTTCAATAATGCCCGGACCTTGTCATACTGTTCGATGGAACCACGTATACCAGCAGAGATTTTGGTCTTTATGAACATGACGCTAAGGCGATTAGATCGCTCCCAACGTTCATAAAGAGCAATCTCATCCTGAGTGCTGGTATCAGTAATTACGGGCTCGTCTTTCCTTATAGCATAATCAATGTCCATCCACCCTAAGTGAAGGAGTATTCTCTCCTTCCAGACCTTGTAGTTATCCCCTTTCAACTCAGGGATATCACATCGTACATCAGAGAAATTCACAGATTGTATGACTGCATAATTAAAATAAACATGCTTATGATCAAAATATTGAGGCTAATAAACATAAATCATGCTTTACCAATGTAAATCATGCATAATATCATGAATCTATGACATAAAACTTGCCTGTGGGCTAAAGTTCTAATTCAATTAGATTCATTTAATTGTATGATAAAACTATCAAATTATGTTCCCTTTTCTAATCCCTGTGGGTAAATCAGAAAATATAATTTGATATTTTATCCTAATCAGTTATATCAATATAATAAAAATTTCAGTGGGATAAAATTTATTATATTAAGTACAACTAATTACAATAAATGTCCTTTACCCAAATGTGATCCTAAACAAATTAATATATAATTTTACATAATTAGAGTTGTTGTGGCTAAGCTCCAATTATTTAAAATTATATGGATCACTTAGACATTTAATTTTGTTCACAATTATTCATGAAAATTGCATGTTCTATAGGCAATATAATAATTATGAACAAAATCTTAATTTGCGCTAAATGAGTTAATTAATTTGATAACATGCATAATAAAACTCAAAACAATGCATATAACAAATACTTGGCACATAATGCTTAAATTGAATTTCCCATGAAATTATTGCAAGAATTATGTGCATATCCAAAAACCAAAAATTTTAATTTTTTTTTTTGATTTTTGGATTTTTTTTTTTTGCCAAAACGACGTCGTTTCATTTGAGAGGGGGGGGGGGGCGTTCCCCAAAAACGGCGTCGTTTAGCTGAAGGAGGTTCTCGCGCCCGCTAAAAACGACGGGTCGTTTTGCTGCCCGAATACAAAACGACCTGTCGTATGGGTCGTCTTCAACCTCCAGCCGGGTCGTTCTGACCCGGCTGCGACCCGCGCGACCCGTCGGAAAACCCGACGGTTTCTCTCCCCTCCGACGTCAATTTCAGGCGTTTCAAATCCCAAAATGCTCAGAAATCAATAATATGATGATTTATGAATTCAAAATACATAATTAACCAAGAATTCATATTAATCAACATTTGCTTTTCACGGCCAAAAAAACCGGCATGCACAGACCGGAAAACATGTCGAATTTCTCGTTTTTTCATCATAAAACATTAAGAAAACATTAACCCAATGGTTTTATAGCAATAACATTGAAAAAATGTCAAAGAAAAACAAAGTCCATATCACGGTACAAAAAAAAAGTGGCAACAGAATTTTTTGTTCAAAAATTTGAACATCAAGGTAGAGGTATAACGCTCGGATACCAAATGTAAGTTGTTTGGGCAATTAATAACAACCATAAAATACAGAAAACGGAAGCGTATTGGATCGAATTCAATACCTCCAGCCATTGTCGTTTGATGCTCTGTTTTCCACACAATTTTGCACACTGTATTCCTCCGTGAATTGTTGTTTTTCTGGGCACTCTCAATTCTCACTTGATGGTGTAATTTTTGTTGATAAATTGTGTGCTCAGGGACCCATAATTTAAAGCCGTGACCATCACACGTGAGGCAGTTGAATATCATGTGGGCAACACAAATTTTTTTTTAACACTTGCATGATGGAACGGCGTCGTTTGGGATGTCGTCGAGGTTGACGGGAGGGAGGAATTCCGTACGGGCGTTGGGTTCGGGGAGAGATTCCAGGACGGATTTTGTGGCGTCCGATGGAGGGTGATCATTGGGTGTACAGGGACTGATGCAAGTGATCGATGTGGAGGTCGTGATGAAGAACGAGACGTTTGGATAACTCTACGAACGGGATTAGGTGACTAATGCCCGGACTTGGGAGAACTGCTATGTGCGGTGTTTGATTCATTGGAAATTTCTGGCTAATGTATCTTTGATTCGATCAAGGTGATATATATATAACATAAACGCATAGATACATACATACAAGTTTGAGAAACTTCAAGGGGAGTTGCGTGGTTGGATATGTATTGATTCTTTTTGGACCCTACTATCATGTTTGAGTATTTTTTCTCAGATTATTTGACTCGATTTAAAATAACCAAAAAGATAAACTTCATATCGGGAATGCGACGTAAGTTCAAACGTAAATCTTGTATGATCCGGCTTTTTGGTTTTGTTTTGTTTGGTTTTGTGCTTTTTTAAGCTATGAAATGTCGTCTTGGACTCCTCTTTTTTGAATAGTTTTTTAGTATTCTTTTGTTTCCCCCTGAATGGATTTGCTTAACTGACATCTAATGTAAAGTCTGCATAAACCTTAAACTCAACCATCTGTGATTTTTATACTTGGGAAACAAGAAGTGGAGCTCGTCGAGGTCATTTGTTGGTGAATTACGATGTTATTGTATGTTAGACGTGCGACGTAAATTCAAACGCTAGAGTACCACCACACTTTCAGTCTTTACTTTTGTTAAGATTTTGATGTGGATTGAAATCTTGTTCGACAAAACTAAATCCATAATTTTATGATGAAATCATAAATATTACTTTTAAATGATAAAAGCAAAAACATTTCAAGTCAATGCATACTATAGAAATGTTTTCTTTAATTGTGTGAAAGATGGCCTCAACTCCACGTATCTTATAGATGACACAAAAATTTGAAACATTTGTCTAAACAAAGAAGTGAAGACTGACCTAGCATGTTATTACGTATAGCTGATGGGGGATGACATAAAAATACTAATTAAAAAAGTGGACTATGTTCCTCAATGGGCCACCAAAGAGGATGCTAACTCAGAGAGTGCGGTTGTAGAGGACCCTTTTCTTTTTCTAGTGTTTTCAAAGTGAGTCGTTAAGGTCTTTCATACTGTCTCTCACTATTCTCCTCTCTTCACTAGTACCATCCATAAGAGCCTTAACAACATTGACAATTTCCTCTCTTCTAAGAATAAGCCCATATTCACCAGCTTTTTGTCTCTACGCCACTTTGAGACATTCAACAAGCACTTTCACATTCATCTTCTGCTGCGCATAGGGCGGCCAAGCAATAAGCGGCACACCACAAACAATACTCTCTAGAGTCGAGCTCCAACCACAATGGCTCTCAAAAACCCACCGATTGAGCCATGGCCCAGTATTTTGGGCTCTTTACAATAATGCTACAAATTCTAGACTTAGGTTGATTTATACAACAAGAAAAAAATATTCGTAACAGAAAATATCACAGTCATGTTACACAATATATTTAGAATACGAAATATATCCTTAAGCTTTATGGTTTATGTCAATTAAGTTCTATGGTTTTTTGTTAAAATGTTTGTTGATAAAAAAAGTAACAAAGTAATTTTGTTTACACTGCATGTCAGTGAATGCAAGACTTTTTTAAGGTGTGACCTTTAGACTCAAAGAATTCAAATCACCCGGATGAGTATTTGGTCCAAATCACCTGAATCCTTTCAATCCCCATTTTGAGAGTTTGCCTCCCCCAAAACTCAAATCAGATTGATACTGTAAATCCCAAAAATTCTTTCTTTTATATTTGTGGAAAAAAAATATAACTTTTTTATTTGAAATCCGATTGAGACGATTCTTTTTTCATTGTATTTCAAATGAAAAGAGGAATAAATCAAGATCCATATTGTATATTTTTTAATACCATAGACATTAAAATTTTGTTAGATTTGTTAATAAATCAAAAACTTTTTTCACTGTTTATCCAAAGACAACTTCTAATTTTATTCCTTATTCAGTTAATACTTTAAATGCACATCTAAATGTCAATTCAAATTGCAATTTAAAGCATCTAATTTAAATCATACAACTCAAATCAAAAGAATTTAAATCAATAGAATCATGATCCGTCTACCAAACGGACCCTTAATTGTACATTAGACTTGTGACAGAAGTTCAAACGCTAGAGTAGCACACTTTCAATCTATTCTTTTGTTAAGATTTTTATTTATACTGGTTCAAATTTTGTTTTACAAAACTAGATCCATAATTTTATCATGAAATCATAAATATTACGATTAAATGACAAAAGGAAAAACCTTTCAAGTCAATGCATACGATAGTAATGTTTATTATAATTGAACGAAAGATAGCCGAAAAAAAAAAACCTCCATGTATATCATTGATCACACAAAAAGTTGAAACATTTTGTCTAGACAAACAAGTGAAAACCGACCTAACATGTCGTTACAAATAGCTCACGAGGGATAACACAAAAGCTAATTAAATACAGGATAAAAAAAGAAAAGAAATCGGTGGATGTGTTCCTTTATTGTCTACCAACATGGATGCTAACTCAGTTTGTGCTCTTGTGGAGGTTCCATCTCTGTCCAATGCCTTTATGCCTACTTTTTCTATGCTTGTATCTTAAATACAGATAAGGGAGCGGTGGCTCATATTTCTAAGACCCTAACTGCGTAACCAACAGTTTTCAAGTACAGATTGATAATTCATTTTTGCCAAATCCTATCATAATAATCTCTCTTTTAAAATTTACCTAACAGTAGTCAAAAAGCACATTCGCGCTTGTGTATTAAACATATTGACAAAAAAATAAAAAAACTAAAAATTTTTAAAAAAATAGAGGAAAAAAATACAAAAATGTTTTGAAAACTTAGAAGAAAAACAAGTTTAAAATACCAAAAAAATGTTTCAACTGAAAAAAAAAAAATTTAAAAAAAAAACAACGAAACGTTTTAAATTTCAAGTTTGAGAGCATCACATAAAACCCACTCTCTCTTTATATATATGTTAAAGATTATGTTCATTTATAAGCACTTTTGTTGACTCCAAGATTTGTCATCCCAAAGAACGGTTTCCCCACTATCATCGGCTAGTAGCCTTTGGTGTGCAAATTTTCTTGAAGCTTTTCAACTTCTTCACCTCCTCTTATATTTGAGTGTTTTGATATGCCTGCATAATAATTAATGGAGTGAAGAAATTAACTGGCAAAAATGGAGTTCTATTTTAGACTTAAACATTGTATATAATTTGGTATCATTAAATTCGTGTTGATTGCCACAACTCTAAGTGGTGGGGACACGAACTATTTTGTGATTACTATTGTATTTTTCTAGTAGTTTCTTCTGTTAATCAAGATTAGTGGAGGCCTCTCTGGAATGAGACTTTTGGAGGGTTTGACATTGAAGCTTGACTAATTAAATGGAGGATAATTTAATTAGCTACAAAATTAAGACTAGCTAGTGGGAGAGGGGTACGGAGGTGAAATTAAAGCAATTCTTTAAATCCCAAAAAAACTTCTTTTTTTGCAGCAAAACGAGGAGATTTGTAAAAAGATTGGTGTAAGTTTATAAAAATTGGAATTCAGAATATATGTTATGTAATTATCCTGATAAATAAGATAAAATTAGAAAAAAAAAATAACCATTCAAAAATTAGTAATAGAATTAAGAGCCACTGAAGGAAAAAAAAAAGGGCACTATAAGTCCTCTTTTCCTTGGACCCACTGGCTTTATAAAAAATTAATAAAAGAAAGAAATGATAACAAAATAAAAAATAAGATAAAAAAGAAGGAATTTTTGGTCGGAGTTAGGCATGGTCATCTTTCCAGCTATAGGTTGTACAGTTTGATTCATGACGATATTTACTTTGTGAGATGTAAGAAGGTATTAAATTCCACAGAGCTGATAATTCTTGCAAATTTCATAAATAGAAAGTGGGAACATAGTAAGAAATAATGGACAACTAACAAAAAACAAAAGTTCTAATTATAAAGGCCAAAAAAAAAAAAAAAAAGAAATATTCTAGATGGCACCCATACTTTTCAACGTGGATGCTAACTCAGATAATGCCTTTGTGGAGGACCCATCTTCACCCACTGCCTTTGAAGCCGAGTTCTTAAGATTCTTCATATTGTCTCTCACAATTTTACCTTGTTCATTAGTACTCTCGATCAAAGCCTTAACAACATTGGCAATTTCCTCTCGTCTAATGAGTCCATCTTCATTAGCTTTTGGCCTCAACGCCACTTTGAGACACTCAACGAGCACTATCGCATTCATCCGTTGCTCCGCATGGAGCGGCCAAGCAATGAGCGGCACCCCACTAACAATACTCTCAAGAGTCGAACTCCAACCACAATGGCTCAGAAACCCACCGGTTGAGCCATGGTCCAATATCTTAGTTTGCGGGCCCCAAAACGGCACGACCAAGCCTCGCCCTTGGATCCTCTCCAAAAACCCACTGGGCAAGAAACGAAGAGGCTCTGATGGGTCTTGTGACCCACGTCCCAGATATGCCGCATTAGGGAGTGTATTATTGGGCGTCCTTACGACCCATATGAACCTATGCCCGCTCATCTCCAACCCAAACGCCAACTCAATCGTCTGATCGTACGACAGAGTCCCACCGCTCCCGAACGAAACGTATAGAACCGAGCCACGTGGTTGATTATCCAGCCACGTCAAACACTCAGAGCCATCGTCCTTTGGACCGATCGAATTGCCAATTTGTACAATGGGTCCCACAGGAAAAATGTTGACTTTATTTTCCTCTCCTATAGCTTTTATCACCTCGGATTCAATGTCCGCAAAGGTATTAACAACAAACCCCTTAATGCCCTCATCGGAACCCAGCCGTCTGGAGGCATTTACCGCCCTTTTGTAGCCAAAGCTTCTCCGGTCTTGAAACGAGACGACGAGATCTCCACCTTTAAGAGGAGGGCATCCCGGTAATTTCACCGGCTCGGGTAAGTCGACAAGAGAATCGTAAGGAGCAGCTATTTCATCCAACTTGGGCAAATAGAATAAGAAAGACAAGGTCATGGCATTCGTAGCACAGAAAACATACGTGGAAATATCAAATTCCTTGGCAATATCAACAGCGTCAATGGAAAAAAAATCGACAAACAAGGCGACTAAATTAGGAGAGAGAGATTTAAGCACGTGGCGAATGGAGGGAAGAGATCGGGTCATGGTGAGGGTGACCTTGCTTAACGGGACGGCGTCACTGGGGAGGTCGTCTAAGGTGACGGGAGGAAGGAATACGGTGTGGGCGTGGGTTTTGGGGAGGGATTCGAGGACGGATTTTGTGGCGTCCGATGGAGGGTGATCATAGGGCGTGCAGGGGATGATGCAGGTGATGTGGAAGTCGTGAAGAATGAGACGTTTGGATAACTCTACGAACGGGATCAGATGACTGATGCCCGGACTTGGGAGAATAGCTATCTGCGGTGTTTGCTTCTTCATTGGAAATGGCTACCTAATGGATCGCTTAATTCCAACGAGTTGAAATACATATATATATATATATATGTATATTATATGTATAATTTTTCTTTTTGTGTGTGTGTATATATTTATATATACAGTAAGTTATATCTATAATATATAGTCGCTCGAGGAAAATTTTATTTTATGCAGTTGCGTATTTGTAATTATCAGTGTGTAGTTGTTGTTTTTTGGACTTATTATCAGTGTGCATGTGACTATTTTCAAACAGAATATTCAATGGATTAAAGACAAGTAGACAAGATCAACTTGACATTGGGAATACAAATGACGTAAGCTCAAACGTATATCGTTCTTGACCCCACTTTTTTTTTTTTGGTCGTTGTGTTTTTTTGGGCATAAAATATCGTTTTAGACGAAGGTTGAATATATATTTTTTTCGTTTTTCCCTCTGAATAGTTTATTATTATTATTATTATTGGAATTGCTTACTTGATATGTAAGGTGGAGTCCTAAAATCTTAAACTTGACCGTATTTAATTTTTGGCAGTTCTTCCATGTCATTTGTTGGTGAATTATTAGGATATCATAACTATTATAATGTAAAATATTTGTATGATTATCAACTTAGTTTTCATTTATTAATTTTTATTTGTAAAATTTTTACATATTATAACATAAAATAAAATTATATTATAACATAAAACTTTTATATGTAATAGTATTTTAACCTCAACTTATTAGTCTCAAACAGTACTCTAATAATATATTACACTTGCGACAAACGTTAGGGTACTACCACTTTCAATCTTTATACTTTTATTTTTAAAGATTTTTTTATTTTCGTTGAAATCTTATTGGGTCAAGCTCTTATTCTTTTTTGTGTGAAATCTTGTTCAACAAAGCTTGAAATGGAACCAATAATAAGCCTCTGAATAATTAAAAAAAACAAGATCTTTCAAGTGAATCCATACCTTACATTGCATCTTTTCATTTTCAATTTGGAGATATTTCAGCTCCAATCTTTAGGATTTTGTTTGTAGATTACAGCTAATCTATATCTATTAGTAAATAATGCAATTAGATACAACTGTTTCAGCAAGCTTTGTTTTCTTAAATACAGGAAGAATAAAATTATACAGGATCATTGGGTATTATTTTTAAAATATATAAAAATATTTTTATTTTAAAAAATAAAAATTTTATAAAAATTATGTTAAAAGTGTTTAAAATTTTTACCTCGTATAACGTATGGAAATATTTTAAAAAATTTTAAGAATGAAAATAAACGAGCCCACAAATTCTACAATGATTCTCTTGGTACATGCATCTTCGAGTACAAGTCACCTTGGCTTTTTTCACCAAGAAGATGTCACTTTCGCCTTGACTTTCTGGAGAGATCCAAAGACTAACGAGCGACTCACAATAATTAGAGTAAATACTAATATCATTTTGATAAATTATTTGAGCCACATATCAGTAACGATTATGAAAAAAGAAATATAAAAATAAATACATAAATAAATATCAATACATGAATACTAATATCATTTTGTGTCTCTGTGTGTGTTTTTTAGTGTGGTGTCTTGTCAAGCCTATTGTTTTTCGATTTTCAAATTTTGAAGATAAGAGGCCAAAGATTACAGTATATTCCTTAGCATAACAATAAAGACTTACACAAAAAGCAGATGACATGTCAAAGAGAGTCCGAAATTTATTTCTATTTGGAGCCCAATTGTATGTCCTTGACAAAGTCACATGCACGTCAAATCAAACAAAGATGCATATAAAGAAAATCGAATACATTGTTTAATTATTTTGCTTATTATAATGATTTGTTTGTTGCATCAACCTTTGAATTTCAAAAAAAAAAATTGTAATATTTATTTTAATTACTTGAAAGATCGCCTTCTAGTCCCCAAAAAAAAAAAAAAAAAAAAAAAAAAAAAACTATACATAGCTCTTAGAACACACAAAAAGTTGAAGAATTGTCTAAACAAATAAGTGAAGAAAGACCAAATATGTTATTCCACACAAGTGATGATTGATGATAGAAAAGTATTAACTAAATAATAATAATAAAAAAAGAGTAGGACAAGTATTTTGGTCCTATTAATAAGTTATGTGTATTTTAATCGTAAGATTAACTTTTTAACAGTTTAATTTATGACTGTCTACGTTAAAAATTTACAATATTCGACGCAAAATTATTTCCAATCATAAATAAGACCGTTAGAATATTAACCCAACAATTAAAATAATAGTACCTATTGGTAGGCCAAAATGTATATCCTATTATAAATTTTACCAAAAAAAAAAAGAAGAAAAAGGGGTCATATGTTCTTCAATTAAACACCAATGTGGATGCTAACTCAGAGAGTGCCATTGTGGAGGAGCCATCTTTGTCCAATGCCTTTAAAGCTGAGTCCTCAAGGTCTTTCATATTGTCTCTCACTATTCTCCCCTCTTCATTAGTGCCATCCATAAGAGCCTTAATAACTTTGGCAATTTCCTCTCTTCTAATAAGCCCATCATCACCAGCTTTTGGTCTCAATGCCACTTTGAGACACTCAACAAGCACTTTTGCATTCATCTTCTGCTCCGCATAGAGCGGCCAAGCAATGAGCGGCACGCCACGAATAATACTCTCAAGAGTCGAGCTCCAGCCACAATGGCTCAAAAACCCACCGGTCGAGTCATGGCCTAGTATCTTAGTTTGTGGGGCCCAAGAGGTGACGACCAGGCCCCGTTCCTTGGTCCTCTCCAAAAACCCATTGGGCAAGAAATGAAGTTTCTCCAATGGGCCTTGGCCCAGATATGCAGCATTAGGGAGTTCATTATTGGGCCTCCGCATGACCCATATGAACCTATACCCACTCGTCTCCAGGCCAAAGGCCAACTCAATTATCTGATTGTATGATAGGGTCCCACCACTCCCAAATGAAACGTATAGCACTGAGCCACGTGGCTGATCATCCAACCAAGTCAAACACTCCGAACCCTCGTTGTTTTGACCAGTCGAATTGCCAATTTGTACAATGGGTCCCACAGGATAAATATTCAATTTGTTTTCCTGTCTCAAAGCTTTAATCACGACGGATTCAAAGTCAACAATACTATTAACGATAAACCCATTAATGCCCTCACCGGAAACCATCCGTTTGGAGAGATTAACCATCCTTTTGTAGCTGAAGCTTGTCCGGTCTTGAATCGAGGAAATGAGATCTCCACCGTGAAAAGGAGGGCATCCTGGTAATTTCACCGACTGGGGCAAGTCCCTCAAGGAATCAAAAGGAGCTGCTATTTCATCCAACTTGGGCAAATAGAATAAGAAAGACAAAGTCATGGCGTTTGTAGGACAGAAAATGTATGTGTAAATACCAAGTTCCTTGGCAATATCAATAGCTTCTATCGCAAATATATCGACAAAGAAAGCGACTAAATTAGGAGAGAGAGAGTTGAGAACGTTCCGGATGGAGGGAAGAGAGCGGGACACGGTGAGGGTGGTCTTGCGTGACAGGATGTCGTCTTTGGGGATGTCGTCTAAGGTGACGGGAGGGAGGAATACGGTGTGGGCATGAGTTTTGGGGAGGGCTTCGAGGACGGATTTTGTGGCGTCTGATGGAGGGTGATTATCGGGTGTGCATGGGATGATGCAAGTGACGCGGAAGTCGTGCAGAATGATGCGTTTGGATAACTCTACGAACGGGATCAGGTGACTGATTCCCGGAATTGGGAGAACGGCTATGTGCCGTGTTTGCTGCTTCATTGGAAATGGCTGGCTAATGGGTCTTTGATTTGATCAAGTGGGTTAAATATAATGTATAGCCGGCTAATAATTGTGTGTGTTTGTGTATATACCATATATATTATATGGTCGCTTGAGGAAGATTCAGTGGACTTGCGTTGCTAGCAATTTTAAGCGTGTAATTTATTATGTTTTTGACTATATGGTTACTTTTTTGCTTAGAATATTTAACTAGATTAATAATGGCGGTATATTATATGATATATATATAGATGAATTAGATATTGGGTGTGTGACGTAAGCTCAAACGTAAACATTGTTTGGCCCAGCAGTAGAAATGCCTTTTTCTTTTCCCCAAAAAAAATAAAAATTGAACATGTATATATTTTCTATTTCTTGTTAATACTATTTTTCTTTTCCTAAATGGAATTGCTTGATTGATATGTAACGTAAAGCCATAAACCTTAAACTCAACCATATTTGATTTTTGTTCTTGAGAAATGTAGACGTGGGAATTAGAAATTGTAGTGTTCGTTTATGAATGAACTATGTCCCTTGTGGAGTTCTTTATTATGTCGAGTCCAAATTTACAAGGAGAGTCAAGTACAATTTCTCTAGGATGATTTTCGCAGAGTACTAGTAAGTAAAGAAAAAAATGAAATAAGGAAAGACTACCCCGAATTATTTTGATTTTCGAGGACGAAAATTCTTAAGGGGGGTAGATTGTAATGACCGAGAAAACGTCATCAATAAAACCTAATATTTAATTAGGTTTAATTAATGAATTTATTCTTAAAAATGTGAAATTGTGTAAAAATTGTAATTTATGTGAAAATTACAATAAAATATGAATGAGCAACATTGATTGCAAATTTTATGGCATATATAATGCAATGGTGGATATTATAAAATACAAATTTTATGAGTTTGATGACTCAGAGATTTGTGCATAATATCCATAAAATGAATTTCATGTCACAATTAATTGTGAAATTGTGATATAAACGAATGAATGATTAGAATGTAAATAGGACGTAGAGGTTGTCCTAACCCTAACCGGGGGTAGAAAGGAGGCCAGAGCAGTATAAGAATACTGCTAAATAAAAACACAGATATGAAAAATGTTATGATTGGCCTCAAAAAGTAAACGAAAAGTAAGTTAAATATTTTTATACAGTCTAAGGATAGAAAGTACACTGAATTAGCCACGACAGTATAGGAAAAATACTGTGTGGTGAAAAATTACACAGTATAAATTTTTAACTCCATAAAGTGGACACTTTTTGCTTTTCTATTGGGCCACATGTCAAGAAAAGTGGCCCAATCATTTTGTGACACCTAGTGGTGTACTCATGGGTTACCATGAGTCACTAAATGAGATAAACATGCATTTATGGCAAGTTTATCAAAGTTTTCTTTTCTTTTCTTTCCACCAAAGCTTCGGCAGCCATAGTTCTGCTCCCAAAAAATATTTCTCAGCCCCAAATCTTGCAAAAATAACCCCCAACAAATTTTACAAGCAAGAACAAGGATTTTCCCACAAGTTTAAGGTAAAATCCTAAACTTTTAATGGGTTTTCAAGGGATTTTTCATGGGCAAAGGACAAGAGATTAATCCATGGTATTTTTGTATGGAAAGGAAGCTTAGGAGGGAGTCTAAAAGGATTTTGAAAGCTTCAAACCAAAAGGGTGTTATTTTGGTAAGTTTTAAGCTTTAAAGTTTGAAATTTTATAGATTTTGTTTTGATTTTTGTTCTTTCAAACCCATGAGGGGTTTTGAACATGTATTTGATGGAAGTTCATGTATATATGGTGTATGATAAGTTTGAGTTATGGAAATTTTTGTTTTAGTGTAAATTGGCAATTTTTGTAAAAGTTATATTTTTGTAATTTTGAGGTTAAACTTTGCAAAGATGATGTTTGAGCATGGGAATGTATTGATTAAGGTATGAAATGATTTCTGCAGGGGTAAAATTGCAAGTTTGAAATGGATTTATGTAAAAATGCCATAGGGACTAAATTGAAAGAAAAAAAAATTCCTCTCGGCAGAATTGGAAATTAGCCAAAAACACCCCTGTACAGTGATATTTTGGAAAAAGTTAAAACACAAAAGTCGTAGATCTCGATGAAACTGTTAGGCATCGCGGACGGTTCATCAAAAAACTGAATCGTTTATGAGATTTTAATTTTTCAAGAATTTATGGAAATTGTGAAAAATTTGAAAAAAGGGGCAAAAACGTCATTTCTCAAAGGATTTTGAATATGGTACTTTGAGCAAAAATGATCCTTGACAAAAATATAAAATTCTGGTGCAAAGAAGTAAATTTTAGTTTCGGGGGCAAAAACGTCAAAATTTTCGGTTCATGGACTAAACCGCAAAGTTTAATGAAAATGGGGCATAATTGAGAAATAAAGAGATTTGACCCACTAGGATGTTATTTTAGAATGAATATATGGTTATTTTATAAGAATAACGAAATCGAGCTCGGGTAGGTTAGTAAACCTGCGGAGGGCAAAATCGTCATTTCTGCCCAAATAACCCGAACTGCTTTGAAATGTTCCCAATGGGATAAGAAAACGACTAGAAAGGTTTCCACCCTTCGTTAGAAACGATATGGTGAAGTTAGATAGAAATAAGAAAAAACGGTGGTTTTTAGAGTTAAACATAGTAATGCAACTCAATTTATTAACTAACAAATGTTTCGTATCGAAACATAGTAAAATTTGGCTAATGGCTTTGTAATTGGCCAACAGGATCCTAGGAATCTAGAAGAAAAGATATCGTGGTTAAGTTGCCCGACAATTGTATCAAGTAAGTACCCATCCCACCTACAGTATGAAATTGTAGGATTAGAGTGTAATATGTATATGTGTATACTTGTATGTATATCAAGGTGTATACTTGTATATATGCAACAACATGAGTATTGATAAAAAAAAAAAATGAAAGGGGTATACTTGTGAGTATATGGAGTATATATATACTTGAATGCATATAATAACACATACCTGAGTGTATATGATAATGTATACCAGTGTGTATATTTTATGTTAAGTACATGTGAGTATATTATGCTATAAACCTGTGTGTATATTAATGTGTACCAGTGTGTATATAAAGTATGTACCTGTATGGTCTATATCGCACAAAAGCATTTATGTAGATTATGTTATGTATAACATGTACTCATCACTTCATGCATGGTATGTTAACCATAATAAGTGAATTGGTAATGAATCACCAAAAGTTAAGAAAAGTGTCGTACCGACTCCTGACTCAAGGGGAGTTTAAGGATTACAGGATGGTCACGGTGTTACGTAGACCTAAGTGCGCAATGGTACGAACACTTGGGCCCTAGTTAAGGATAAGAAATGATAAGGATAATGAAGGATTATAAGAAAGCATAATATGATCATGCATTTTATTGAATGTGCATGTGGGTTTATATGGGACTTACTGGGCGTTAGCTCATTAAGTTTTTCATGCTGTAGGTATTCCGACAAAAAGGTCAGAATAAATCATAATGATGAGCTGGCGGACGGATGATGTGTGCAGACTGGGTATGGTTTCCGCCGCAGTATGTTTTCCGCTGTATGATATTTTAAAATATTTCGAAAGTAATGTTTGATAAGCTATATTGTAAGAGAAGGATGGTTATATAAACACAAGTATATGTATGTATCTCACAGGTTATTAAACAATATATGTACAGTATTTGTATTAAAAAAAAAAAATTCCTAAATTTTTGCCCTAAAGTAATGAAGAAAGAGTTTAATCACAGCCCGAAAAGGCGGGTTGTGACAGTTGGTATCAGAGCGGAAATCTTGCCATCCTACTGCACATCGTCGTCTGCTCCATTGCCATCGCTCAAGTAAGATAGTTTGATTTTAAGTATAAGAATGTTCAGTACTAATTTATATGATACTGTTATGTTAATTACGACAATAAATATAGTATATGGCGGAGCCGCATCATGATCGTGATATGGAAGCTGATCAAAGAGCCAGCATTGCTTTTCAAGAGGAGATGCCACCGCAAAATTATGGGAGTCGGCAGCCAATGGTGTAGACCGAATGGCTTAGTTAAAGTGATTTTTAACGCTTGTCATATGCCACCGCATCTTCTAGTTTTATTGGCCTCAGGATTATTGATGAGGGAAGCCTTAGTATATGGTTAAGGATTGAACTTGACAAGCAACCACGAGATTGGTAAGGTTTTAGAGGATAAATTCTAGCTAAGTTGCACCCATACTACCAGCAAACGTTATTCTAGTCTAGGTGATTTCGATGTTATGGGCGGACGGGAGACATCGATTGTACCTGCAAGTAGAATCGATATGGGGAAGATACGTAGGCGAACCGATAGATCATTACATTCTTAAATTTCGCCGTACTAAGATACCACTGATTCCGCCACAATTACCCTTATGGTGCATTTACTAACTAGTTTGGAGAGATCTTCCCAACGTGGTCCAGCAGCGAATGCAGTATCCTGGAAATTACCTTAGTATCCATGATTCTCTTATGGCGACATTACATGCAGACTAGAATGTAGCCGCACCATTAGAAGATCCTCCAGTAGGTATGGATGATGATGATGATGCTGATGATGATAATAATGATAACATTGATGAAGAGCTTGTGCCTCTAGAGCCTATAATCGCAAGTGATGATAAGTCGACTGATTCGGATATGGAGGAAGAAGAGGAATCCTAAGGAGGGTTCCGAATATAGTGGCATGTTTAAAGTCGAGTTCGACAAAAAAAAAGAAAATCTTTGTGTATTATGACGTACATAGATGAGATATTAGTACATATTTGGGCTTTGATGCCTTTGTATATGCATGTATGTTGGTTAGTGGTGTCCTTCTTGGCAAGAAGATATATGTAGCCAGAAGTGATAATTGCTCTCGGAGATGATATGAATAGTTATGTATGAAAGGAAAGTATGTATGTATGTATGTTAGTTATGCATGTAATGTTATGGAGAATGTAAAAAGGAAATGAAAGAGGTTTATGAAATGAAATGTATGAAGGGAAATGAAATGAAATGTAAGAATGCTTATGAAATGAAATGTAAGAATGCTTATGAAATGAAATGTATGAATGCTTATGAAATGAAATGTATGAAGTTAAAGGAAATGAAATGTATGACGCAAGATATTGAGTTCATGTAATTGTGTATGTTTGCATGTATTTATGTTGTTTGGAATACATGCAGTTATTGATTGGATACTATTAAGTTAATAGTATGTACTAACATAGTAACGAAAATACACGATAGATATATAACGATTGATATCAATGGCTGATATACCAGCTGCTATGGCTGTTCCGGTAGTATCCACTACTGAATTTTATGAAAGATTTCAGAGAATAAAGGCCCTGGAATTTGATAGATCTACAGATCCCTTAGAGGCCGACAATTGGCTTACAGGTATAGAAAGGGTTCTGAAATTTATGGTACTTAGTGACTATGAAAAAGTCCTATGCGCTTTGTTTTCTCTCACTAAAGATGCTAGGAGACAGTGGGAGTCGGTAGAGAATAAAAGGAATGTAGACAAAATGACAAGGCCAGATTTCGTTGAAGAATTTGGCAGGGCTTATTTTAATGTAGAAATCGTGGCAACCCAACAAGAAGAATTTAATAATTTTAAGCAAGACAATATATCCCTAGCTGACACTGTAAAGAGGTTTAATCAGCTAGCACGGCTTTGTCCCGAGTTAGTACCCACTGATCGGGAACGAATAAGACGGTTAATGAGAATGTTTAAAATCGACAATGCCCTTGTGGTCGATATTGGAGGGCAAGCTCCCAAGGATGTAGAGGATTGCATCAAACGGGCGACCAAAGCTGAGTTTAGAATTGCCCGTAATAAGGAAGAAAGAGAAAAAAAATTTCAAGACATAGAAGGAAAAGAAAGCTTTAGCCAAGCAAAGTCGAGCTGTACAAGTAAAAGGACAAGAAAGTGTTCCAAGTCAAGGGTCGTCTTAGAACGTTCAAGCAGGACGCAACTACACTGCTAACAGTAAGAGGAAATGGAACGTGAATAGTGCAAAGAAATCAAAAGTTTAACCCCATAAGAGGATTAAAGATGTAGGAAATAACAAACCCCTTTGCAGTCAATGTAGGAAAAGACATGTAGGGGAATGCAAGGCTATCACGAACAAGTGCTATACCTAGGGAAAGAAGGACATTATGCCAAGAATTGTTTTTCTAATTCCCAAAGTTAGAACAGTTATGCTCAGTAGAGGTCTCAAGGAAACCAATTGCATACGGTTCAAGTTCAGGCACAAATTGAAGTCCCTAGTGTTAGTCAAGGGCGATTAGAAGCTCCGGAACCAAGTGGGCGAATTTATGCCTACATGAAGAAGGAAGAAGATGCAGGAACCTCATCGGTGGTGACATGTTAGTTTTCTGTTGCCAACACTGATATATATATTTTATTTGATTCCGGAGCAACATATTCGTTTGCATTGCTTAAGTTTGCGAAACGAATAGGAAGTAGAAGAGATAAGATAGAGTAAACCTTTAGAATTGCACTACCCTCTAAGGAGGTATTAAGTGCTGATTATTGGTTACGTTATGTATCGATAGTCATATGTGGAAGGGAATTGTATATTGATTTTAGAATAATCGATATACAAGATTATAACGTCATCCTAGGAATGGATTTCCTAGGGAAAATACCTGGCAAAGATTAGTCATCGATACCGCAACATTACGTGTCAACCTTCCGGAAGTGAGAAGTTTATGTATTTAGGGAAAGTTCCCAAAGCTCTCAAGGCGTTGACTTCTGCATTAAAGGCAAAGAAGATATTGGAAAATGGATGTACCAGTTATCTGGTGAACCTACTAAGGAAAGATAAAGAAGCTCAGTTAGGACCAGAGAAGGTCCCCATAGTGAAGGAATTTATTGATGTGTTTTCGGACGAGTTGCAGACTTACCACCAGAACGAAAAATTTCGTTTGAAATCGAATTGACCCCCGAAACAGCCACAATTTTTTTTTAGGCACCATAGTAAATGACTCTTGGGAAACTCAAGGAACTTCAGGTGCAGCTAAAGGAAATATTGGACAAGGGGTTCATCCGACCAAGTTATTCCCCATGGGGAGCAACTGTTCTATTTGTTAAGAAGAAGGATGGAATGTTATAAATGTGTATTGATTATCGAGAACTAAACAAGATCTCGATTAAGAACAAGTATCCACTCCCAAGGATCGATGATTTGTTTAACCAACTTAAAGGAGCGTCAGTATTCTCAAAGATTGATCTACGCTCAAGATATCATCAACTTCGAGTTAAGGAAAAAGATATACCAAAGATGGCGTTCCGAACACGTTATGGACATTATAAGTTCTACATCATGCCTTTTGACTGACCAATGCTCTAGCAACTTTCATGGATCTCATGAATCAAAGAGTACCTCGATAAGTTTGTTATTGTCTTCATCGACGATAATATACCCAAGAACGACAGAGGAACATGAAAAGTACTTGAGGATTGCACTATAATTATTGAGAAGGCATCAATTGTATGCCAAGTTCTCAAAATGTGAGTTTTAGCTGGAGAAGGTTCAATTCCACGAACACATGGTGACACGAGAAGGAGTATCTGTTGATCCTTCCGAAGTTGAGCAATGAATAAGTGGCCTACACCGAAAAGTATGTCAGAAATTAGAAGTTTCCTCGGTTTAGCAGGCTACTATCGACGTTTTGTAGAAGGATTTTCCTGACTTGCAGCACCATTCACTGCACTTACATGAAAAGCAACAAAGTATGAATAGACTAAGAAATGCGAAGAAAGTTTCCAAAGATTAAAAAGGACGACTTACAAGTACATTAGTACTGACAATACCAGATCCGAACCATGGAACGTTCGTGATCTATAGTAAAGCATCAAAATAGGATTGGGAGCCGTATTTATGCAAAATGGAAAAGTGATTGTTTATGCATTCCAACAGTTAAAGGATTATGAAATGAATTATCCGATGTATGATTTAGAGTTAGCGATGGTTGTATTTGTATTGAAGATATAGTGTCATTACCTATGTGGAGCTAAGTACGAAATTTATACAGACCATTAGAGTCTGAAGTGCATCTTCATACAGAAAAAGCTCAACATGAAGTAGCAAAGGTGGCTAGAGTTTGTTAAAGACTACGACTGTAAGATTTTGTATCACCTGGGAAAGGCTAATCAAGTAGCCAATGCCCTTAGTCGTAGAACAACGTCCTTGCTAGTAATGGTATAGATGATACCAAAACCTCTCCAAAAAGGATTTGATGGAAGCAGAAATAGAGCTAGTCACAGGAAGATTAGCTAATTGATCATTTCAACCAACTATGTTGGAGAATTTAAAAGAGCGACAAGAAGCAGATCCGTCGCTACTTAAAGTTAGGAATGAAGTTCTTAAAAACAAAGAAACAGAATTTAGCATTTTGAAAGATAGTATCCTCTGTTACAAGAGTAGGATATACATCCCCAATGATGAAGGATTAAAGAAGCAAGTATTAGAAGAAACTCATGAAACACCATATGTGGCTCATCCAGGAGCTACTAAAATGTACCAAGATTTGAAAGAACACTATTGGTGGAATGGAATGAAAAATGATATCGCATAGTGTGTTGGCAAATGCCTTACATGCCAGAAGGTGAAAGTTGAGCATCAATGGCCAGTAGGCGAATTACACAAAAAAATTGAAATCCTAGAGTGGAAATAGGACAGATAACTATGGACCTGATAACTGGGCTACCAAGAACTATGGGTGGACATGATGCTATATGTGTAATTGTTGATAGATTGACTAAATCAACTTATATCCTACCCATTAAACTCAGCAGTTTTGTAGAACGACTAGCTGAACTATACGTAACCCAAATAGTTAGATACCACTGAGTTTCAGAGTTTATCATTTTTTTTATCTAATGGTAGATTCACTTCCAAGTTTTGGAGAAGTGTTCATCAAGCAATGAGAACAAAGCTGACATTTAGCACAGCCTTCCACCCATAAACGGACGGTCAATCAGAAAGGACCATCCAGACTTTAGAAGATATGTTAAGAACATGTGTGCTAGATTTTAAGAGAGGATGGGATAAAAGCTTCCTCTGATCGAATTTGTATACAACAATAGTTATCGAAGCTCCATTGGTATGGTTCCATATGAAGCTCTATATGGAAAGAGATGTAGACCACCTTTACATTGGTACGAAACCCAAGAAAAGGCGTTGTCAACCATAGATTTTGTTAATAGAACAACGGAAGAGGTAAAGTTAATTGGTCAACGAATGAAAATGGCTTTTAGTCGGCAAAAGAGTTATGTTAATCGACGACGGAGACCTTTAAAGTTTCAAGTACGAGACTTGGTCTTTTTGAAGATAATGCCCATGAAAGGAAATTGTAAGATTTAGAAAGAAAGGAAAGCTTAGTCCAAGGTATATTGGACCATTTGAGATCTTGAAATGGATAGATAATGTAGTTTAAAAGTTAGCCTTACCCTCTAATCTAGCATTGGTATACAATGTATTCCATGTGCTCATGCTAAAGAAGTATGTGCCAGACCTTTCACATGTTCTTCAGCGGGAGGAAATTGACATACAGGAGAATCTGTCTTATGAAGAAAAACCAGTTCAAATTCTGGCATAAGAAGAGAAGGAATTAAGGAACAAGAAGATATTTCTCGTCAAAGTTTTATGGCGTAACCAACAAGTAGAAGAAGCAACGTAGGAACGAAAGAATGAAATAAGGAAAGACTACCCCGAATTATTTTGATTTTCGAGGACGAAAATTCTTAAGGGGGGTAGATTGTAATGACCGAGAAAACGTCATCAATAAAACCTAATATTTAATTAGGTTTAATTAATGAATTTATTCTTAAAAATGTGAAATAGTGTAAAAATTGTAATTTATGTGAAAATTACAATAAAATATGAATGAGCAACATTGATTGCAAATTTTATGGCATATATAATGCAATGGTGGATATTATAAAATACAAATTTTATGAGTTTGATGACTCAGAGATTTGTGCATAATATCCATAAAATGAATTTCATGTCACAATTAATTGTGAAATTGTGAAATTGTGATATAAACGAATGAATGATTAGAATGTAAATAGGACGTAGAGGTTGTCCTAACCCTAACCGGGGGTAGAAAGGAGGCCAGAGCAGTATAAGAATACTGCTAAATAAAAACACAGATATGAAAAATGTTATGATTGGCCTCAAAAAGTAAACGAAAAGTAAGTTAAATATTTTTATACAGTCTAAGGATAGAAAGTACACTGAATTAGCCACGGCAGTATAGGAAAAATACTGTGTGGTGAAAAATTACACAGTATAAATTTTTAACTCCATAAAGTGGACACTTTTTGCTTTTCTATTGGGCCACATGTCAAGAAAAGTGGCCCAATCATTTTGTGACACCTAGTGGTGTACTCATGGGTTACCATGAGTCACTAAATGAGATAAACATGCATTTATGGCAAGTTTATCAAAGTTTTCTTTTCTTTTCTTTCCACCAAAGCTTCGGCAGCCATAGTTCTGCTCCCAAAAAATATTTCTCAGCCCCAAATCTTGCAAAAATAACCCCCAACAAATTTTACAAGCAAGAACAAGGATTTTCCCACAAGTTTAAGGTAAAATCCTAAACTTTTAATGGGTTTTCAAGGGATTTTTCATGGGCAAAGGACAAGAGATTAATCCATGGTATTTTTGTATGGAAAGGAAGCTTAGGAGGGAGTCTAAAAGGATTTTGAAAGCTTCAAACCAAAAGGGTGTTATTTTGGTAAGTTTTAAGCTTTAAAGTTTGAAATTTTATAGATTTTGTTTCGATTTTTGTTCTTTCAAACCCATGAGGGGTTTTGAACATGTATTTGATGGAAGTTCATGTATATATGGTGTATGATAAGTTTGAGTTATGGAAATTTTTGTTTTAGTGTAAATCGGCAATTTTTGTAAAAGTGATATTTTTGTAATTTTGAGGTTAAACTTTGCAAAGATGATGTTTGAGCATGGGAATGTATTGATTAAGGTATGAAATGATTTCTGCAGGGGTAAAATTGCAAGTTTGAAATGGATTTATGTAAAAATGCCATAGGGACTAAATTGAAAGAAAAAAAAATTCCTCTCGGCAGAATTGGAAATTAGCCAAAACAACCCTGTACAGTGATATTTTGGAAAAAGTTAAAACACAAAAGTTGTAGATCTCGATGAAACTGTTAGGCATCGCGGACGGTTCATCAAAAAACTGAATCGTTTATGAGATTTTAATTTTTCAAGAATTTATGGAAATTGTGAAAAATTTGAAAAAGGGGCAAAAACGTCATTTCTCAAAGGATTTTGAATATGGTACTTTGAGCAAAAATGATCCTTGACAAAAATAGAAAATTCTGGTGCAAAGAAGTAAATTTTAGTTTCGGGAGCAAAAACGTCAAAATTTTCAGTTTATGGACTAAACCGCAAAGTTTAATGAAAATGGGGCATAATTGAGAAATAAAGAGATTTGACCCACTAGGATGTTATTTTAGAATGAATATATGGTTATTTTATAAGAATAACGAAATCGAGCTCGGGTAGGTTAGTAAACCTACGGAGGGCAAAATCGTCATTTCTGCCCAAATAACCCGAACTGCTTTGAAATGTTCCCAATGGGATAAGAAAACGACTAGAAAGGTTTCCACCCTTCGTTAGAAACGATATGGTGAAGTTAGATAGAAATAAGAAAAAAACGGTGGTTTTTAGAGTTAAACATAGTAATGCAACTCAATTTATTAACTAACAAATGTTTCGTATCGAAACATAGTAAAATTTGGCTAATGGCTTTGTAATTGGCCAACAGGATCCTAGGAATCTAGAAGAAAAGATATCGTGGTTAAGTTGCCCGACAATTGTATCAAGTAAGTACCCATCCCACCTACAGTATGAAATTGTAGGATTAGAGTGTAATATGTATATGTGTATACTTGTATGTATATCAAGGTGTATACTTGTATATATGCAACAACATGAGTATTGATAAAAAAAAAAAATGAAAGGGGTATACTTGTGAGTATATGGAGTATATATATACTTGAATGCATATAATAACACATACCTGAGTGTATATGATAATGTATACCAGTGTGTATATTTTATGTTAAGTACATGTGAGTATATTATGCTATAAACCTGTGTGTATATTAATGTGTACCAGTGTGTATATAAAGTATGTACCTGTATGGTCTATATCGCACAAAAGCATTTATGTAGATTATGTTATGTATAACATGTACTCATCACTTCATGCATGGTATGTTAACCATAATAAGTGAATTGGTAATGAATCACCAAAAGTTAAGAAAAGTGTCGTACCGACTCCTGACTCAAGGGGAGTTTAAGGATTACAGGATGGTCACGGTGTTACGTAGACCTAAGTGCGCAATTGTACGAACACTTGGGCCCTAGTTAAGGATAAGAAATGATAAGGATAATGAAGGATTATAAGAAAGCATAATATGATCATGCATTTTATTGAATGTGCATGTGGGTTTATATGGGACTTACTGGGCGTTAGCTCATTAAGTTTTTCATGCTGTAGGTATTCCGACAAAAAGGTCAGAATAAATCATAATGATGAGCTGGCGGACGGATGATGTGTGCAGACTGGGTATGGTTTCCGCCGCAGTATGTTTTCCGCTGTATGATATTTTAAAATATTTCGAAAGTAATGTTTGATAAGCTATATTGTAAGAGAAGGATGGTTATATAAACACAAGTATATGTATGTATCTCACAGGTTATTAAACAATATATGTACAGTATTTGTATTAAAAAAAAAAAAATTCCTAAATTTTTGCCCTAAAGTAATGAAGAAAGAGTTTAATCACAGCCCGAAAAGGCGGGTTGTGACAATTTGTTAGTGAATTAGGACAATATTGTATTTTAGACATGCAACGCAAGTTCAAACGTTAAGAGTAACTACACTTTCAATTTTTACTTTATTAATTTTTTTTTTCCGTTAAAATCTTCCTGAATCAAAATCTTATTTCATTTGTTGTTTGAAATCTTGCTCGACAAAGCTTGATCCACACTTTTATGATAGAATCATGAATATATCTTTGAATTATTAAAGGAAAAATATTTCAAGTTAATGCAGCTGACATATTAACATTCAACAAAAAAAAAAAAAAAAAGGAGAGATTTGAGCTAAACTCTTCAAGTGGAATTTGGTCTACTAGTAACTATTACAATTGTGGATACAACTGTGTTAGCTCTGTATCCCAATTCAAGAGGAACAAGTCAATTGGGGAATAACTAAATAAATTATAAGTTGTCGGTTGTAGAATAATTGCTTTGGACACATGCATCCTTGAGTACAAGTCACCTTAGCTTAAGAAAAGGTCACTTTACCCGTTTATTTGACTTTTTCGACAGCTCCAACAAGTGACTCACAATAATTGAAGTAAAATACTAATACCAAGTGACATATCTATAATGCACAAAAGGAAATTGAAAAAAAAAGAAGATAAAAATCAACAAGATAACTTTATTTCCACATTGGCCAAGTCTGTTTCACCCTTAACAAACCATGGAGTTCCTTTTGCTAAAGAAGAATGAGAAATGCATTTTTGGTTCCAACTAGGGTAGGACTACCATTATCACCATACATATTGATGGTTAAATACTTATAGGCCCTCTAAGAAATGGGTAAAAACTGATAGTACTAAAAACATTATAAAATGTAAAAAAAAAATGCTTTTAAAATAATGGTTGGAATTGTAGTTCCAATCGAGGCTGCCAAATAGCGTATACAGGCTGCAACATTACATAGAACAATATTCCAAACAAATTTATACACGCATCTACCTAGGGCTGTATAAAAACCGCCCCGCACCCGCCAACCACCCGCGCCTGTGCCCGCCCACCTCAAAAAAAGCGGGTTTACGTTAGCAACTCACTGGTGGGCACCCGCCCACCAATATATTCGGTGGGCGGGTTTGGTTTTAAGTTTTTGAGGGCGGGTTCAACCCGCACCTGCCCACCTATATATTTTTTTAAAAAAACTTATCATTTATTTGATTTTGTTCTTATTTTAGAGATGATTGAACAATCCAATACTTCAAACATAGGCTCGGCTGTCTCTTGATATATTTGAAACTGAAAATTCTCATATTATTTTGTGAAGTGATCAAAATTCAAATCAAGTAACTTAGTAGAAAAAACACTAAAAGAAAAAGAACACTTGACTTTGTTCATCATTTCATTTGTAGCATTCTATTATTTTTGAACCCAGTGAATAGGCTTTAATCTTTATGGACTCTTGACTTTGTTCATCACTTTATATGTAGTTAATGTTTTTTGTTGCAGTGAATGATTATGTTTCTTAATTTGTACTTTTAAATATGGTCACTGTCTTTAAGCATCAAACTTGTTGGGAATGCTTTATGTATTATCATCTTATATTTTCTACAAATTTTCTTCACTTTCTAAAAAAAAGGTCCAAAAAATTACATTGGGCAATAGCATAGGTCTAAACGGCCTCAACCCGCCCGCAACCACCCAAAACCAAATCAAAACCGCCCGCCATGTGGTAGGCGGTTTGCGGGTTAGTTAATCGCCAACCCACCATCCAAAAAAACTGCAACGCACCCGCCCAAAAACCATCAAACTGTCCGCCGTTCACCCCTACATCTACCTCTAAAGGGTTGGTTGTTTCTTTAACTTGAGTGCCAAGTCAGAGAGTGCCTTTGTGGACGACCCATTTTCTCCAACCACTTTCTCAGCAGCATTCTTTAGATCTTTCATACGCTCGCGAAGTCTTTTACCTTCTTCTCCTTCCATCAGACTCTTTGCAATTTGGGCTATTTCCTTACGGCCCACTAGTCCATTTTCAACATCAGCTTTAGGTCTTAGTGCTATTTTGGCAGATTCCGTTAGTAGAATGGCGTTCATTTTCTGCTCTGCGTAAAGAGGCCAGGCGATTAGAGGAACGCCGTGGACCACACTCTCGAGTGTCGAGTTCCAACCACAATGGGTCAAGAACCCACCAGTTGACACATGGGCCAAAACTTGGGCCTGCTGGACCCAAAACGGCACCACAAACCCCTGCGTTTTGGTTCTCTCCAAAAACCCATCTGGCAAAAATGCAAAGGGGTTGCTGCCGTTTTGGATGCTGAGGATTGCGCCGTTTGACTCTTTGTCGTTTGGGGCTCGAACGACCCACAAGAATCTCTGCCTGCTCATTTCCAAGCCCAAAGCTAGCTCACTCATTTGACGAAACGATAGCGTTCCTCCACTCCCAAACGACACAAACAAAACGGACGCATTTGGTTGATCATCCAACCACTTCAACCACTCCGATTCATCTTCAACCTCCGGTCCACTTGAACCGTTTCTAATGAGCGGTCCGATTGGATAAACAGGCGGTTTATAATCATCACAATCCTCTCTCAACAATGCTTGTAAGGCTTCTTCTTCCAACTCCATAAAGCTGTTGAGGATAATACCATCAGCCAAGCGAAACCGGCTCGTTTCGTGAAGTATCAACTTGTAGACCAAGTCAGACCGGTCTTGAAGCGGGTCCAAGAAATCTCTACCGTGTATCGGCACGCAACCGGGAAGCCTCACCGGTTCAGCCATGTCTCTGTACTCCCCGGTGACCCGCTTGTCTAGTCGAGGCAATTCCAAGGTAAATGACAACATCATCGCCGACGACGTGAAGAAAAGGTATGAGGAGAGGTTCAATTCCTTGGCGATGTCGTACGCATCAGTTCCAAAACCGTCAAGGACCAAACCGACAAGATTCTTAGAAGCTTTTAGCGACGTTAGAAAGTCGCGAAGAGGAGAGAGAGAGTGTTTCATGGCGAGGAATGTCTTGGCTTCGGCCGTGAGGACGACGCCGGCGAAGGCAAGGCCGTGGAAGTTGGCCGGAGGGAGGAAAACAACGTCGATTTTGTTGTCGTTTGGGAGGGAATGCTGGTCGTCTAGGACTTGTTTTAGTGCGGCGGAAGATGGGTCAATGGCTGGAATGATGCAAGTGACTTGGAAGTTGTGATGGGAAATGAGTCGTTTTGCCAACTCCAGACATGGGATGAGATGACCCATTGTTGGAGCTGGTAGAATGGCTACGTGAGGGGTTTGAAATTGATGATCCATTTTCGATTGCACTATGTGCTTAGGAAGGATTTATAATTTATGTTCAAGAAGAACTCAATTGTCAGCTATTTATATTGTTATGGTTCTCATTTGTATCAAAAGAGCACAAGAGTGATTTTAATTACTAAGTTATAAATAGTATAAAATTATGACATAATAAGAAAAGAAATTACTAAGTTATAAATAGTATAAAATTCTCACATAATAAGAAAAGAAATTATTAAGTTATAAATAGTATAAAATTCTCACATAATAAGAAAAGATTTATGATTTATGTTCAAGAAGAACCCAATTGTCAGTTATTTATATTCTTATGGTTCTCATTTGTACCAAAAGGTGACATGAGTGGTTTTAACTATCATTTTAGCTATAAATGGTATAAAATTTTTACATATTACATTTAAAAAAATTATTACAATATAAAAATCTCATACATTACAATAAAAATAATTTTAACTAATAATCTTCATTGTCATGTTAAACGCTCGATAAGATAATGTTGGGTTTGGTGCCCTAAAAACTATGACATTGTACATTTTATTAATAAATAAATAAGATGACATTTATTATTATTTTGGTTGATTATATGTATTATGAATACATTTATAAACATCAAGAAAATTCTATGATTATTTATGTGACTATAAATTTAGCATATAAGTGTTATTTGCTTAGGGATAAAATTTATAGATAATAATCTAAATAGTCCGTAATAATTAATTAGAGTTTGGGATCTTTAATTAAAAATTACAAGTACGGTCCAATCTCATCTAAAATGAAATAGTCATTATCCGGACTATTAATGTAGAGACATTGGGTTGGAGGTACTTTATATAATGAGATTATATAGGACTGAACCAGATAAATTATGAATCTCCAATAATCATCCGTTACAAATAGAGTATTCAAATTTATCACTATGATGATCATATATTTGACAGTCTTAATCCTGAGTATTTATTAGACTCTTATTTATTATGTTATTTTTTTGACTTACATGGTAAGATTCCTCTAAGCACAGATTATAACTTAGCATCTTGGAAACATAAAATACTAAATGGCTGGGAATAATATTATACAAATATGGAATCCATTCCTTCCCTATGGAAGTTAGAAAAATAGTTCTCTTGAGTGAAAATTCAAGGTTTAAATAGTAGAGCGCTCGTTCATAATAAGATTATCAATTAATTGTTCATTAGAGAATTATTGAAACTCAAGGATAAAGATGTAATAAGAGAGGTGAACGGAAATTGAACCTAGCTCTTATTATAAACTATTTATGGAGGACTGACTTATATGTAATGATTATATCAATGGACTACTTGCTAATTTTCTTTGAGTAATTTCACTGTAATCTCAAGAGTTCAGTTTCAGGTTTTTAGTAGAGTAACACTAAAACTAATAAATTTGGCACATTAATTAAAGAGTTTGATTAAATGTCAAATTTATTGGAGCTTGGGTTATAGGTCCATAGGTCCATAGGTCCCCAATACCACCTCTATAACACTATATTTGATTTTTGCATAGAATGAATTATACATGTTTAATTCAAAATTTTTGAATTCTGAATTAATTTTTTTTCACACTTGAATTATTAACGTGACACAAAAAAAATGTTCTCTGTGACACATAATGTGATGTGATAAATGTTATCACATTTAACTGAGCATTAGTTAATTAATTGATTATTGTTAAAATTTATTCTTAAATAAATGTGATTTATTTTTGAATTGAGATTTATATATATATATATATATATATATATATATGGTTTTGAACCAAATCTTTTTATATATATATTTATAAGATTTTATAATATATTAATATATATATTAATATAATATTATAAAAAAAAAGGTGCAGAAAGGAAACGTGAAACTTTCACGTTTCACTTATTATATATATATATACATGTGTAAACCGAATCACATGTTGTGATTCGGTCAAAGAAAAAAAAAAGGAAAAGTTTACTTTATGTAAAGTTTACTTATATATATATATATATATATATTATACGGATCAAAATAAGGATTTGGGAAACAAAAAAAAAGGAAGAAGAAAATGGAAAAGAAAAAGAAGAAAAAGGAAAGAAAAATAAAGGGGAAAGTAAAATTACTAATGGCTCAGATATAAAAAGGGAGAGATAACAGTTATCTCAATAATTTTTATTCACATAATTTTTAGAGAGAAAAACTGAGAGTTCTTCTCTAAAGAAAAATGTCTGCTATCTCATGTATTGAGTACATAGCAGATTCAGAAAAGTGTGAGGAAAATTCATTCTTGCAGTTTGACGCCTACTCGTCTTTCCATTGGTGTGGAGGCCTGGTTTGGAAGATCATGGTGTCAAAGAGAAAAGCTAGGATACCCTGATAGTCTTCAAAAGGTTAGTAAAAATTCCTAAAGCTTTCTGTAATTAAAATTATATATCTATTCCTGATGAACAAAGTTTTCAGAAAATTTTTGTTTGTCAACGATTCGTTCCTTCCGCTGCGTTTCATGTTTTAATTCCAACAGATAATTGGTAAAATAACTTTCAACCATTATTAGTGTCGTACCTCTTGTAATAATTCAAGTTGACTTTATGATCAATTGTGCTTATTTAATTATTATTATTATTATTATTATTATTATTACTTGTTTTATTTATAAAAGTCGAATTACTTTTAATTATTTCTACTGTGCAATCCATTACCAGTTGGGTTCTCTTAGGTAGGAGTGGTAAAACTGTGTTCGCATCAGTATGTTTACAAAACGATATGTTTAGGTCAAATATAAACATGACATGATTAATAAACATGCAAAAACTATAAACACGAACATGATACGCCTATGACAGGCGTAACACGACACGACACGATTTACACGATTATTAAGCAGGCCGTGACAGGTTGACATGATAATAACACGCGTCTGGCATGTTTATGACCTAGTTAACTAAAAATTTTAAAAAATTAAAAAATTAAAAAAAAAATTAAAAAAGCCAATAAAGAAAATTAACAAAAACATAATATCTAATTAATACTAACCTACTACAACTATTTCAAATATTTTTATTTTTAAGTTCAAATGTGTTATAAAAGGCCGGGTCGTGTCATGTGGATACGTTTACGGTTTGTTTAATTAAATGTGTTGAGGTGTGTTAGACGTGTTAGCACGAATCTAGCCCGTTTATTTTTGTGTTATTTGTGTCAACTTATTTATGGCTTATTTAATAAACGTATAGTTCAAACCTATTTATTTTGTGTCTTTTTTGTATCTTGTTATTGTACTATATCCGAAATTACTGACCCTACTCTTTATTAGCTTTGGTTAAGGTTGTCTCAGGACGGATGAAACATTGATAGGTTTTTTTATATCTACAATAAAAATCCTGTATGTTTAAATAAGATTTATAAGATGCTAGTATCGCCGATAATTTGTATTAAAAAAAAAAAATTGTCGACTTGGTGTGAAAAATTGACGTCTGCAAATTTTAGCTCCGCAAATTTGAAGAACGTGCCCGTCACTGAACGTGATAAGTTAATTTGTGGAGAGCCATAGTCTCAACGATCGAGAATTGTGGACATCATCTAGAAGGTTTTTTTTGTCATTGTCTGTTCGCTTGTTTTCTAAGTCGGCCAGAACCTTTTGTCTCACTCTATTGAATAATTGCAATTGCACTCGTGATCAAACCAGTTGTTGCAACCAAACTAAAAAAGTGCAAGTTCAACGAAAAAAAGGGTTTTTTTTTTTAATCCTTAACCGAACGTTAGAGGGGAAAAAAGAAAGGGTCAATTCAACCAGTATACATATATATTTTTTCTTTTTGTATCCTAGCCGATTCGGATGCGAATTTTCATATCGCAAAAATATTTGTGGGGACATATATATATTTCTTTTTAATTCGGCATTTTTTAATCCAATAATTGTGTTGACCGACTGGTGCGGAAAGTTTAGATTTTCGAGAACATATTTCAGCTTAAATTTGGTTATTAATTTAGTACTTACATATCAAATTTTTTTTATTGATCGAATTTTTGCTTCTCTGTGACAAAATATTCATGTTAAGAGCAATTTTTTTCCCATTCAATTACTTGCATTTGAAGGTTATGGCTGATGAATTTTTTATTTGAAGTGAATATTTGGCTGTTTGAATGGAAAGAACAATTTTGAGTATTGCATACAATTGGGGTCTTAATTGTTATTTTATCTTTCATTCCTGTTAGGTTTGTGCTGTGAAAAGCATTATTTTCTTATCTTAGAGGGATTCTAGTTTCAGTTAATTAACATTTTTAGATTGAGCAGTGATTATTTTGTTGTGATCAATGATTAGGCTAAACCCTTGCCGTAGAACTTGAGTGAGACTAAGTAATGACTGTTTTTGGTTAGGAAAAAAAGGGAATAAAACATCCAGCTACCTACTATATGCTGCCTGGCTACCGGGAAAAAAGTCGCCAGCAACGGCTTCAAACTGACTGTGATCGGGAAATTCTTCATCCCTTTCAGTCTGTATTTGTGTCAAATATCTGATATAATTTTTCTTTCCTATTAGCATTAAATTATAAATAGCGAACGAGACAGTTAAGGAAAATTGCATTATAATGAAACACATAAAAGTCACATTTATTGTTAATTATGATGGGTGCAAGATTTATACAAAATCTGAAAGATGAAGTAATTACTCAGGCTAACAGGTCTATATGTTAGGAAATCCGCCCACCAAATTCAGGTATATCCAATATTATTTAGTATACTTGGCTAATAGGGACAACCTTCTGAGCTTTATCAGAAAAATTAAAACAAAAGGAAAGAGTTTAACTCTATGAAAGTTGAGCGTTTACTAGCAAATTAGACTACTATATATGCCAAAAGGGTGCATAGAGTGACCGGAGAATTGATTGTCCTTGCCTATTTTGTGGTCACAACTGTATTAATGGAGACAATATTATCCCCAAATTAATTATTTATACTTCTTTAACATAAAAATTCATATAAAAATTTAAGACATATCCATATACATATATATATCTGATTGAATGAATATTGTTAATTTCATGGACTAAAAACTCTAGCAAAGTAGTAATGTGAACTTTATCTAGATAATGAGCGTATGTATTGATTGATTCATTTTTTTCCCAAGAATTATATATATATAAATATTTTGTGGAAATTAGACTCCATTCAATGCAACAAAAAGGAATGTAGAGGGAAGACCACCCTGGCCTGCCCTCCAAAGAAGTCATTTCCTTATATAACTCAATAGACAACAGTGAAATTTGTTCAGAAAATTAATATATTGCTCTATAAAACCCAACCCTCTTTTAGCCCCTTTACCAACTATAGTCATAGTCTAGGGAGGCACAATATTTTCTCTTCAATCCACTCGGGAAAAAAATAAATCAAAGCAAGGAGCAATCTTCTCCTGCCAAGAGCACTGGTATTAGTGGTGAAAGTGAAATGGATGTCGATCAGAATGTGAATATGGCGACGTTTAGCGAGGAAAATGGTGCAGCGGATTCGGCTGTTGGAAAACAAGGAAGTACTAAAAAACTCAACCCTTATGCCAAGGAATGGGATCCTACGGCCTATGGAACTTCTGAGGACGATATGTGTTTATTTCTAACTTTTTCAAACGGTTACCCTCTCTCTCACCGCCAGATTTCAAACTTCTTCAACCGGTAACCCTCTCTACCATCTCATCCCACAAATAATCTATGCACACACACATATATATATACATATATATATGTATATGTATGCATGCATGTGTATCTTCCTAATTGTCATTGCCCTGATATTGCTCATATATGTATATATATGTATGTGCATTAATTTTTAAAGTATACACAGACGTAGGTCTTTCTTGGTCCTAGCTTTCCTATACTATGATTTTAAATTATGAACACGACTTTATTGCACTTTTAAGCTAATTAATCACATTATTTTAATTAATTGAGTGTGTAATTAACCTATATGAAGGTGCGAAATTATACCGCCAGACGATGGAATATATGGCATTGAAGCCTAATAGTATTAAATCACTCATGTTGCATGAAGTATTTATATTGTATGGAGATGATATAGTTATAATAAAATGGCAGAAGAAAAATAACTTGTCAGATTTCAAACCATATTTGTCAGATTTCAAACCATATTAGTGCACATTTATACCGTTTTACTTACCATATATACATGATACCTACATAAAATTTTTCATAATATCTAAATTTATATTAATCTATAATTGGTTGAGGTGTATAAAGTGAGCATGTAACGTTGTATAATGTACTTCTATTATATGGCTATAACGATACAAGCTATGATTGTCACGCACCCAAATCGGATGGTGATGTTACAATTTAATTAAAATAGTTAATTTAGATTAATTATTAACACCGAAATTTTCCTTATATTTTAAAACATTTTCAGAAAATTTAAGAATAAAACAAAACAAACTCAAACAGAAATGACATTAATGTTTAAACATGGCAGAAGAAAAATTACTGAATTAACCTCAAAATTTATTTAAAAAGTTTGAATCCGTCAAATGCTGTTTGGGTTCTATTAGACCCCACAATACGGCACACATAGTACAAATGTAAGATAAATACAATCAAATGATAGTCTAACAAATATAATTAAAGAGCATGATTAAAGTCTCATTATTACACGCCTTGACAAAAACAGATGACTAGACAACTCATAGACTCCGTAAGTAAAACAACAACACTCTACTCAATTACGTAATGCGAGCCACCTGGAGGTAGAAAAAATAAAATAGTAGAAATCATGAGCGAAATGCTCAGTAAAGCTTGAATTCTAAAACATCATTTATAAAGTAAAATAAATAATTCAAATAATATTCAAAGGAATAATAAATAAATTTTATGCTTATCATTCATGTCATGTGATTTATCTCAAATTATACATTAATATCTATTATGTGCAAAGCCTAATATAATCACTACCATAATAGCTTGGACTAGGTTTCGGGACCTGTCCCTAGGTCGTCCTTTGCACGACCTGACCTCTGTGTGGCATCATGCACTTAAAACTCAACCAAACGGGGATCTTAGACTGATTGGTGTTTGAAAACCAATGAATTATTTTATTTCACTTGGTATACTAATTTGAAGATTTCAATATACGTTTAATATCATTTACTCTATATACATATATTCAAAATATATGGAAATATTTACATGTGATTCATTTCTTAAAACATTTTTAAGTACATGATATATGGCCAAAACACTATTTAAAATCATGGCTACCAAGAAAGGGGTTTAAAGTCCTACCTCAACTATTAATATTGAACACGTCCGCTCCATAAATCTTGCCTCGCTAAACGTTAGCTTCAAGGGACAGCGAGCAACCTTAGGTCATTAATGCTAAAACTTAAACATATTACATTAATATGTGATTTCATAGTTTCCTAGTGTGCCTTTCGTAATAATAATACCTTATTTATTCACATAATAATCAATCACACTTTAAAATATATAAACAATATTTTTGATCAGTAAAACAAGTGAAAACACACTTAGAATTCAAGTTGAAACAAAAGGGGTTCGGGTGGCTCAAATCAGCACCTCCTAGTGATGTGCGGTCAACCGAGGTTCTCACGGTGGTAGGGTTGACTGTGTTACACTGACCAAAGTTGGCTACGGCGTCGCGACCAGAAGTGATCTGTTTCGATCACCCAAACTTAAATCGAGTTCAAACCTTTCTAAATCAATATTAACGCTTCTAAGACATCTCCTAAAGGTCCATAAATATTGTATAAATCATGAAATCCAATTCACATACGCATACGACTTAGTTTTATCATTATTCAAGCATTTTTCACATTTATTCTGAAAATTAAGAATTAAACATAAAATCCATGTTCAATTCTTTCCTAACCTGATTTAGATGCTATGTTTTAGTTCGAAAAACACTTAATCATTCATTTCAAGCATACCTTACACTTGTTTAGCCTCAGATTATCACATGCGAGCATAATCTCGCAACAAACTTGTCCAAAATAAAGTTATGTATGATAAAGCAAAGCGTCCAGACCTTAACTCATAAGCTCTAGCACAAAAATGAGAAATCAATTTCCATGATAAAAGTTTAAATAATTATGAACGTTTTTAACCTAGGATTGAAGGATTTGATACAACTTTAATGGCTCCAAACTAGGATTTTTGCTTTTGTTTTAGCTGAAAGATAGAAGCCTTTTTGTGTTTTGAGTTTTTGGAAGCAAAATGAGAGAGGGAGAGAAAGAGTGACGTGAAGAGAGAACGAGGAAGGGACTAAGAGTACGGTGATGAATTAAGTAGATTTTTGGCATCTCTAAATGAGCGATCATGGATGGTTTTCAGCGTGAAACATTGGGCTATTCTTCTTTCTAGACTTGGGAGTTAGAGTTATAGAGTTCCAAGTCTAAACTCCATGTGAAAATTAGAAAGTGTCTGGTGGGGTTGTTTTGGAATTTTGGCAAAGCTGAAGGTGAAAGGATTAAGCAAAATATGTGGGTTGATTATTTATTTATGTATATATTTTTTAAAATAGAGGAACAAAAAAAAATAATTTTTAGGAATAATTAGGATTTCAAAATAATGAAATCTGAAATAATAATAAAAAAGTGAAATGTTGATAGCAATAAACCAAATTGAAAATTAAATTTTCTCATTAGCATACTAATTTATCAAATTGCATACTAATTATGATTAATTAAAATTAGATATTACAACGATAAAATTGTCGAAGAAAAAACAACTGAACCATATGGCATCCCGTGATTGGTGCACATTTACATTGTTTTACTTTCCATATATACATGATATCTACCATAGAATTTCCCAAATATGTCGAGTTATTTTGATTTATGATATGTTAAAATGTATATAGTTCGATAAGTTTACAACGTTGCATGTAATACTTTTATTGTATGGTTATTATTACAGAAGATGTTTGTACTCGGCCTGATGGTGTCAGCATTAGTGATTAGTTATGTTTCTGTTACAAGTTGTTAGCAATCAGTTGTATAGAATTCAGTTGTATAACCACTTGCATATTTAATATAAATACCAGATCAATAGTTAGAAATCACTATTTGAGTTTTCAACAGAAATCAATTTCTGGACTCTTCTCTAGATCTCAAAGCTTTCTTAGTTACTTTCTTGCTCTTTCTAAGCTACCAAACATTCAAAGTTGGTATCAGATTTTTCAATCGAGAGCCTTTCTCTCTTCAAATCTTCTATCATGGCTTCCGCTGGGAATTCTCAGCTCAATCAGGCTTCTTTCTTCTAGTCTCAGAGCTGCTCAATTTCCTCAAAATCTAAATCCTCTGGTGATGTGTCTTGATCGATTGAATTATTCTTATCTCAAGTTCTTCCTGCTACAAGAGCTCATGGATTTGAAGATCTTCTTTTCGGTTTAAGAATTCCTCCTCCACAGTATCAGTTGCTTGATAATGAAGATGAATCTGTTCACCAGGTACAAAATCCTGATTTTTTTCTTTGGATTCGTAAAAATCAATTTGTTGTGAGTTGGCTATTGTCTTCAATCTTTGAATCCATGCTTAGCCATATATGAGTCAGTGTCGTACTTCGGCACAGATCTGGAGGACTCTTGAGAGGCTTTTCGCCACCCAGTTAAAAGCTCGAATCCTGCAACGATTGCAGCATTAAACCTTGAAAAAAGGTTCTAGTTCAATTATGAGCTTGTTCTTAAAATGAGAGACATTGCTGATAGTTTAAGTGCAGCTGGACAACTTGGTGTTATCTTTAGATATCCATGTCTCCATACTCACCAACAAAATGGGAGAGCTGAGGGAAACACAGACATATAGTGGAAGGCCTAATCTTACTTGCTCATGCCCATTCACCTTTCAAATTCTGGTGGGATGCCTATGTCTCGGAACCTCTTTGGAAAAATCTTTCACCTTTTGAAGCACTTTTCAAACCAAAGCCATATTATTCCTTCCTTCAAGTGTTTCGCTATTCCTGTTTTCCATTTTTACAACCATACCAAGCTCATAAAACGGCCTTTCACAACTCAAAATGTCTTTTCCTTCGCTATAGTCCTCTTCATAAAGGATATAGAAGTTTACATCCTTCTGGCAGGCTGTATGTTGCTCAAATTTGTCATTTTCAATGAAAGAGATCTTCGTTACAATGAACTGTTTGTCAAATCTCCAGTCACAAGTCATACCTTAAGTTCTATTTCTTCTGTGTCATTCCTGTCTCCAGTCTCACTTACAAATTTGTCTCCATCATCTTCCAATGTTTCTTCCCCTTTAAACTCTTTATCTACTTCTCCTTCACCTCACCAAAACCATTCAACTTCTTTACCTAATTCTTCTTCTTCTTCACAATTTCATTCTTCTCCTCAAATACCTTCTTCATCCGCTCCTCCACTCCCTGTTGTTTCTCCTCCTCTTGAGTCTGTTCCTTTAATGCCTCAAATCATTTCTGTTGCTAAAAAACATCACATGGTTACAAGGCTTCAAACATGACATATAAAACCTAAAACTATTCTTGCATCAGCACCTACGTGAAATGGTGCAGCGGATTCGGCTGTTGGAAAACAAGCAAGTACTAAAAAACTCAACCCTTATGCCAAGGAATGGGATCCTACGGCCTATGGAACTTCTGAGGACGATATGTGTTTATTTCTAACTTTTTCAAACGGTTACCCTCTCTCTCACCGCCAGATTTCAAACTTCTTCAACCGGTAACCCTCTCTCCCATCTCAGCCCACATATAATCTATGTACACACACATATATATACATATATATATGTATATATATACATATATATATATGTATGCATGCATGTGTATCTTCCTAATTGTCATTGCCCTGATATTGCTCATACATGTATATATATGTATGTGCATTAATTTTTAAAGTATACACAGACGTAGGTCTTTCTTGGTCCTAGCTTTCCTATACTATGATTTTAAATTATGAACACGACTTTTAAGCACTTTTAAGCTAATTAATCACATTATTTTAATTAATTGAGTGTGTAATTAACCTATATGAAGGTGCGAAATCATACCGCCAGACGATGGAATATATAGCATTGAAGCCTAATAGTATTAAATCACTCATCTTGTATGAAGTATTTATATTGTATGGAGATGATATAGTTATAATAAAATGGCAGAAGAAAAATAACTTGTCAGATTTCAAACCATATTAGTGCACATTTATACCGTTTTACTTACCATATATACATGATACCTACATAAACTTTTTCATAATATCTAAATTTATATTAATCTATAATTGGTTGAGGTGTATAAAGTTCGACGAAGAGCATGTAACGTTGTATAATGTACTTCTATTATATGGCTATAACGATACAAGCTATGATTGTCACGCACCCAAATCGGATGGTGATGTTACAATTTAATTAAAATAGTTAATTTAGATTAATTATAAACACCGAAATTTTCCTTATATTTTAAAACATTTTCAGAAAATTTAAGAATAAAACAAAACAAACTCAAACAGAAATGACATTAATGTTTAAACATGGCAAAAGAAAAATTACTGAATTAACGTCAAAATTTATTTAAAAAGTTAGAATCCGTCAAATGCTGTTTGGGTTCTATTAGACCCCACAATACGGCACACATAGTACAAACATAAAATAAATACAATCAAATGATAGTCTAACAAATATAATCAAAGAGCATGATTAAAGTCTCATTATTACACGCCTTGACAAAAACAGATGACTAGACAACTCATAGACTCAGTAAGTAAAACAGCAGCACTCTACTCAATTACGTACTGCGAGCCACCTGGAGGTAGAAAAAAGTAAAATAGTAGAAATCATGAGCGAAATGCTCAGTAAAGCTTAAATTCTAAAACATCATTTATAAAGTAAAATAAATAATTCAAATAATATTCAAAGGAATAATAAATAAATTTTATGCTTATCGTTCATGTCATGTGACTTATCTCAAATTATACATTAATATCTATTATGTGCAAAGCCTAATATAATCACTACCATAGTGGCCCGGACTGGGTTTCGGGACCTGTCCCTAGGTCGTCCTTTGCACGACCTGACCTCTGTGTGGCATCATGCACTTAAAACTCAACCAAACGGGGATCTTAGACTGATTGGTGTTTGAAAACCAATCAATTATTTTATTTCACTCGGTATACTAATTCGAAGATTTCAATATACATTTAATATCATTTACTCTATATACATATATTCAAAATATTTGGAAATATTTACATGCGATTCAATTCTTAAAACATTTTTAAGTACATGATATATGGCCAAAACACTATTTAAAATCATGGCTACCAAGAAAGGGGTTTATAGTCCTACCTCAACTATTAATATTGAACACGTCCGCTTCGCAAATCTTGCCTCGCTAAACGTTAGCTTCAAGGGACAGCGACCAACCTTAGGTCATTAATGCTAAAACTTAAACATATTACATTAGTATGTGATTTCATAGTTTCCTAGTGTGCCTTCCGTAATAATAATACCTTATTTATTCACATAATAATTAATTACACTTTAAAATATATAAATAATATTTTTGATCAGTAAAACAAGTGAAAACACACTTAGAATTCAATTTGAAACAAAAGGGGTTCGGGTGGCTCAAATTAGCGCCTCCTAGTGATGTGCGGTCAACCGAGGTTCTTACGGTGGTAGGGTTGACTGTGTTACACTGACCATAGTTGGCTACGGCGTCGCGACCAGAAGTGTTCTGTTTCGATCACCCGAACTTAAATCGTGTTTAAACCTTTCTAAATCAATATTAATGCTTCTAAGACATCTCCTAAAGGTCCATAAATATTGTATAAATCGTGTAATCTAATTCACATATGCATACGACTCAGTTTCATCATTATTCAACCATTTTTCACATTTATTTTGAAAATTAAGAAATAAACATAAAATTGAATATAATGTATAGCCGGCTAATAATTGTGTGTGTTTGTGTATATATCATATATATATTATATAGTCGCTTGAGGAAGATTCAGTGGACTTGCGTTGCTAGCAATTTAAGCGGTAATTTATTATGTTTTTGACTATATGGTTACTTTTTTGCTTAGAATATTTAACTAGATTAATAATGGCAGTGTATTATATGATATATATAGATGAATAAGATATTGGGTGTGTGACGTAAGCTTAAATGTAAACATTGTTTGGCCCAGCAGTAGAAATGCCTTTTTCTTTTCCCCAAACAAAATAAAAATAAAAATTGAACATGTATATATTTTCCTTTTCTTGTTAATACTATTTTTTTTTCCTAAATGGAATTGCTTGATTGATATGTAACGTAAAGCCATAAACCTTAAACTCAACCATATTTGATTTTTGTGCTTGAGAAATGTAGACGTGGGAATTAGAAATTGTAGTGTTCGTTTATGAATGAACTATGTCCCTTGCGGGGTTCTTTATTATGTCGAGTCCAAATTTACAAGGAGAGTCAAGTACAATTTCTCTAGGATGATTTTCGCAGAGTACTAGTAAGTAAAGAAAAAAATGGTGGGCCTTCTGAAGAGTCCTCTCCCTTATTTATAGAGGTTGAATGAGACGATTACATGAGCAATCACTACTCCCTTACTCTCGTGATTAGGCAGTTGAGCGGGGTAATAATGAGTAGTGGTGGTAGAGTAGTGGACGGTCACTATGCACTCACCCACGTTCTTCGGGAGATGGTAGTCGTAGCAAAATGTCCTTAAAGATAAGATTGCTTCTAAGAAGTCTGGAGCTGTAACTGTCACTCTAAATAGATGTTAAACGGGTAACAACTAGCGATTAGTGAACGACGAGTGGTGAGTGGTGACTAGCAATTAGCCACTTAGCATGTAACGACTACTAATCGATTGATGAGCGACGACTAGTCTATTAGCATGTGGTGGCCAACAACTAGTAACTTACTTTATGAGCTGAGCAATCAATTGACGACCATAGAGTATCTGAATAAACGATTAGAGGACTAGTATAAATAATCTTTCCAACCAAGTGCAAGGTCATGAGTGGGAGACAAAGTCGTACCCCAACCAAAAAAAAAAAAAGATTGGCTCTAGGTCATTTGTTAGTGAATTAGGACATTATTGTATTTTAGACATGCAACGCAAGTTCAAACGTTAACAGTAACTACACTTTCAATTTTTACTTTATTAATTTTTTTTTTCCGTTAAAGTCTTCCTGAATCAAAATCTTATTTCATTTGTTGTTTGAAATCTTGCTCGACAAAGCTTGATCCACACTTTTATGATAGAATCATGAATATATCTCTGAATTATTAAAGGAAAAATATTTCAAGTTAATGCAGCTGACATATTAACATTCAAAAAAAAAAAAAAAAGGAGAGATTTGAGCTAAACTCTTCAAGGTGGAATTTGGTCTACTAGTAACTATTACAGTTGTGGATACAACTGTGTTAGCTCTGTATCCCAATTCAAGAGGAACAAGTCAATTGGGGAACAACTAAATAAATAATAAGTTGTCGGCTGTAGAATAATTGCTTTGGACACATGCATCCTTGAGTACAAGTCACCTTAGCTTAAGAAAAGGTCACTTTACCTGCTTATTTGACTTTTTCGACAGCTCCAACAAGTGACTCACAATAATTGAAGTAAAATACTAATACCAAGTGACATATCTATAATGCACAAAAGGATATTGAAAAAAAAAAAAAGAGATAAAAATCAACAAGAAAACCGTATTTCCACATTGGCCAAGTCTGTTTCACCCTTAACAAACCATGGAGTTCCTTTTGCTAAAGAAGAATGAGAAATGCATTTTTGGTTCCAACTAGGGTAGGACTACCATTATCACCATACATATTGATGGTTAAATACTTATAGGTCCTCCAAGCAATGGGTTAAAACTGATAGTATTGAAAACACTATAAAATGTAAAAGAAAACGTTTTTAAAATAGTGGTTGGAATTGTAGTTCCAATCGAGGCTGCCAAATAGCTGTACTGGCTACAACATTACATAGAACAATATTCCAAACAAATTTATACACGCATCTACCTCGAGAGGGTTGGTTGTTTCTTTAACTTGAGTGCCAAGTCAGAGAGTGCTTTTGTGGACGACCCATTTTCTCCAACCACTTTCTCAGCAGCGTTCTTTAGATCTTTCAAACGCTCACGAAGACTCTTACCTTCTTCTCCTTCCATTAGACTCTTTACAATTTGGGCTATTTCCTTACGGCCCACCAGCCCATTTTCACAGTCGCCTTGAGGTCTTAGTGCTATTTTGGCAGATTCCGCTAGCAGAACGGCGTTCATTTTCTGCTCCGCGTAAAGAGGCCATGCGATCAGAGGAACGCCGTGGACCACACTCTCGAGTGTCGAGTTCCAACCACAATGGGTCAAGAACCCACCAGTTGACGCATGGGCCAAAACTTGGGCCTGCTGGGCCCAAACTTGCACCACCAACCCCTGCGTTTTGGTTCTCTCCAAAAACCCATCTGGCAAAAACGCTAAGGGGTTGCTGCCGTTTTGGATGCTGAGGATTGCGCCGTTTGACTCTTTGTCGTTTGGGGCTCGAACGACCCACAAGAATCTCTGCCCGCTCATTTCCAAGCCCAAAGCTAGCTCACTCATTTGACGAAACGACAGCGTTCCTCCACTCCCAAACGACACAAACAAAACGGACGCATTTGGTTGATCATCCAACCACTTCAACCACTCCGATTCATCTTCAACCTGTCCACTTGAACCGGTTCTAATGAGCGGTCCGATTGGATAAACAGGCGGTTTATAATCATCACAGTCCTCTCTCAACAATGCTTGTAAGGCTTCTTCTTCCAACTCCATAAAGCTGTTGAGGATAATACCATCAGCCAAGCGAAACCGGCTCGTTTCGTGAAGTATCAACTTGTAGACCAAGTCGGACCGGTCCTGAACCGGGTCCAAGAAATCTCTACCGTGTACCGGCACGCAACCGGGAAGCCTCACCGGTTCAGCCATGTCTCTGTACTCCCCGGTGACCCGCTTGTCCAGTCGAGGCAATTCCAAGGTAAACGACAACATCATCGCCGACGACGTGAAGAAAACGTACGAGGAGATGTTCAATTCCTCGGCGATGTCGTACGCATCAGTTCCAAAACCGTCAAGGACCAAACCGACAAGATTCTTAGAAGCTTTTAGCGACGTTAGAACGTCTCGAATAGGAGAAAGAGAGTGTTTTATGGCGAGGAATATCTTGGTTTCGGCCGTGAGGACGACGCCGGCGGAGGCAAGGCCTTGGAAGTTGGCCGGAGGAAGGAAAACAGCGTCGATTTTGTTGTCGTTTGGGAGGGAATGCTGGTCGTCTAGGACTTGTTTTAGTGCGGCGGAAGATGGGTCAATGGCCGGAATGATGCAAGTGACTTGGAAGTTGTGATTGGAAATGAGTCGTTTTGCCAACTCCAGAAATGGGATGAGATGACCCATTATTGGAGCTGGTAGAATGGCTACGTGAGGGGTTTGAAATTGATGATCCATTTTCGATTGCACCATATGGTAAGGAAGGATTTATGATTTATGTTGAAGAAGAACCCAATTCAGCGATTTATATTGTTATGGTTCTCATTTGTATCAAAAGATGACAAGACTGGTTTTAATTACTATCTTAGTTATAAATAGTATAAAATTCTTACATAATAATTACTATCTTAGTTATAAATAGTATAAAATTCTCACATAAATAATATAAAATTCTCACATAATAATTACTATCTTAGTTATAAATAGTATAAAATTCTCACATAATAAGAAAAGATTTATGATTTATGTTAAAAAAAACTCAATTGTTAGTTATTTATATTCTTATGGTTCTCATTTGTACCAAAAGGTGACAAGAGTGGTTTTAACTACCATTTTAGTTATAAATAGTGTAAAATTTTTACATATTACATTACAAAGAAAAAATTACTACAACATAAAAGTCTCATATATTACAATAAAAACAGTTTTAACCAATGATCTTTACTGTCATGTTAACGCTCGATAAGATAATTAGTAAAATAACTTTCAACCATTATTAGTATCGTACCTCTTGTAATAATTCAAGTTGACTTTATGATCAATTGTGCTTATTTAATTATTATTATTATTATTATTATTATTATTATTATTATTATTATTACTTGTTTTATTTATAAAAGTCGAATTACTTTTAATTATTTCTACTGTGCAATCCATTACCAGTTGGGTTCTCTTAGGTAGGAGTGGTGTAACTGTGTTCGTGTCAATATGTTTATAAAACAACATGTTTAGGTCAAATACAAATATGACATGATTAATAAATATGCAAAAACTGCAAACACAAACATGACACTTTTATGGCACGCGTAACATGGCACGACACGATTTACACGATTATTAAGCAGGTCGTGACAGGTTGACATGATAACAACACGTGTATGACACGTTTATGACCTAATTAACTAAAAATTTAAAAAAAATTAAAAAATTAAAAAAAATTAAAAAAGCCAATAAAGAAAATTAACAAAAACACAATATCTAATTAATACTAACCTACTACAAATATTTCAAATATTTTTATTTTTAAGTTCAAATGTGTTATAAAAGGCCGGGTCGTGTTGTGTCGTGCCGTGTCGATACGTTTACGGTCTATTTAATTAAACGTGTTGAGGTGTGTTAGACGTGTTAGTACGAATCTAGGCTGTTTATTTTGTGTTATTTATGCTAACTCATTTATGGCATAATTAATAAACGTACAATCTAAACCTGTTTATCTCATGTCTTTTTTGTATCTTATCATTGTATCGTATCCAAAATTACTGACTCTACTCTTTGTTAGCTTTGGTTAAGGTTGTCTCATGACGGATGAAACATTGATAGGTATTTTTTTTATATCTACAATAAAAATCCTGTATGTTTAAATAAGATTTATAAGATGCTAGTATCGCCGATAATTTGTATTAAAAAAAAAATATTGTCGACTTGGTGTGAAAAATTGACGTCTCTAAATTTTAGCTCCGCAAATTTGAAGAACGTGCCTGTCACTTCACGTGATAAGTAAATTTGTGAAGAGCGATAGTCTCAACGATCGAGAATTGTGGACATCATCTAGAATTTTTTGTTTGTCATTGTCTGTTTGCTTGTTTTCTAAGTCGGCCAGAACCTTTTGTCTCACTCTATTGAATAATTGCAATTGCACTCGTGATCAAGCCAGTTGTTGCAACCAAATTAAAAAAGTGCAAGTTAAACGAAAAAAAGGTTTTTTTTTTTTTTTTTATCCTTAACCGAACGTTAGAGGGGAAAAAAGGAAGGGTCAATTCAACCAGTATACATATATGTTTTTTCTTTTTGTATCCTAGCCGATTCGAATGCGAATTTTCATATCTCAAAAATATTTGTGGGGACATATATATTTTTCTTTTTAATTCGGCATTTTTTAATCCAATAATTGTGTTGACCGACTGGTGCGGAAAGTTTAGATTTTCGAGAATATATTTCAGCTTAAATTTGGTTATTAATTTAGTACTTACATATCAAATTTTTTTTATTGATCGAATTTTTGCTTCTCTGTGACAAAATATTCATGTTAAGAGCAATTTTTTTCCCATTCAATTACTTGCATTTGAAGGTTATGGCTGATGAATTTTTTATTTGAAGTGAATATTTGGCTGTTTGAATGGAAAGAACAATTTTGAGTATTGCATACAATTGGGGTCTTAATTGTTATTTTATCTTTCATTTCTGTTAGGTTTGTTCTGTGAAAAACATTATTTTCTTATCTTAGAGGGATTTTAGTTTCAGTTTATTAACATTTTTAGATTGAGTAGTGATTATTTTGTTGTTGGTGTACCGGAAGTGTTTTTAAAGTGAAACAGAAAAAGAAGTCTCAAGAATAACTCACAAAGTTTAATAATTAGGAATAAGTCTGATTATTGATCAATAATGATCCAAAACAATTACAATGAGCCTTTATATAGTGTTTGTAGGAAAGTAGAATAATAGTCTAAATAGAAGTAGAATAATAGTCTAAATAAGAAACTAATAATAATCCTAATAATAATTTAAGTTATAATCTTAATAGTAATCTAAATAGGTAATTTTAATAATAATCTAAATAGGAAACTAATCTTTATATGCTACATCAGTTGTGATCAATGATTATGCTAAACCCTTGCTGTAGAAATTGAGTGAGACTAATTAATTACTGTTTTTGGTTAGGAAAAAAAGGGAATAAAACATCCAGCTACCTACTATATGCTGCCTGGCTACCGGGAAAAAAGTCGCCGGCAACGGCTTCAAACTGACTGTGATCGGGAAATTCTTCATCCCTTTCAGTCTGTATTTTTGTGTCAAATATCTGATATAATTTTTCTTTCCTATTAGCATTAAATTATAAATAGCGAACGAGACAGTTAAGGAAAATTACATTTTAATGAAACACATAAAAGTCACATTTATTGTTAATTATGATGGGTACAAGATTTATACAAAATCTCAAAAATGAAGTAATTACTCTGGCTAAGAGGTCCATATCTTAGGAAATCCGCCCACCAAATTCAGGTATATACAATATTATTTAGTATACTTGGCTAATAGGGACAACCTTCTGAGCTTTATCAGAAAAATTAAAACAAAAAGGAAAGAGTTTAACTCTATGAAAGTTGAGCGTTTACTAGCAAATTAGACTACTATATATGCCAAAAGGGTACATAGAGTGACCGGAGAATTGATTGTCCTTGCCTATTTTGTGGTCACAACTGTATTAATGGAGACAATATTATCCCCAAATTAATTATTTATACTTCTTTAACATAAAAATTCATATAAAAATTTAAGACATATCCATATACATATATATATCTGTTTGAATGAATATTGTTAATTTCATGGACTAAAAACTCTAGCAAAGTAGTAATGTGAACTTTATCTAGATAATGAGCGTATGTATTGATTGATTCATTTTTTTCCCAAGAATTATATATATATAAATATTTTGTGGAAATTAGACTCCATTCAATGCAACAAAAAGGAATGTAGAGGGAAGACCATCCTGGCCTGCCCTCCAAAGAAGTCATTTCCTTATATAACTCAATAGAGAAAATTAATACATTGCTCTATAAAACCCAACCTCTTTTAGCCCCTTTACCAACCATAGTCATAGTCTAGGGAGGCACAATATTTTCTCTTCAATCCACTCGGGAAAAAAATAAATCAAAGCAAGGAGCAATCTTCTCCTGCCAAGAGCACTGGTATTAGTGGTGAAAGTGAAATGGATGTCGATCAGAATGTGAATATGGCGACGTTTAGCGAGGAAAATGGTGCAGCGGATTCGGCTGTTGGAAAACAAGGAAGTACTAAAAAACTCAACCCTTATGCCAAGGAATGGGATCCTACGGCCTATGGAACCTCTGAGGACGATATATGTTTATTTCTAACTTTTTCAAACGGTTACCCTCTCTCTCACCGCCAGATTTCAAACTTCTTCGACCGGTAACCCTCTCTCCCATCTCATCCCACATATAATCTATGTACACACACGTATATATACATATATATATGTATATATATACATATATATATATATATATGTATGCATGCATGTGTATCTTTCTAATTGTCATTGCCCTGATATTGCTCATATATGTATATATATGTATGTGCATTAATTTTTAAAGTATACACAGACGTAGGTCTTTCTTGGTCCTAGCTTTCCTATACTATGATTTTAAATTATGAACACGACTTTTATGCACTTTTAAGCTAATTAATCACATTATTTTAATTAATTGAGTGTGTAATTAACCTATATGAAGGTGCGAAATTATACCGTCAGACGATGGAATATATAGCATTGAAGCCTAATAGTATTAAATCACTCATGTTGTATGAAGTATGGAGATGATATAGTTATAATAAAATGGCAGAAGAAAAATAACTTGTCAGATTTCAAACCATATTAGTGCACATTTATACCGTTTTACTTACCATATATACATGATATCTACATAAAATTTTTCATAATATCTAAATTTATATTAATCTATAATTGGTTGAGGTGTATAAAGTTCGACGAAGAGCATGTAACGTTGTATAATGTACTTCTATTATATGGCTATAACGATACAAGCTATGATTGTCACGCACCCAAATCGGATGGTGATGTTACAATTTAATTAAAATAGTTAATTTAGATTAATTATAAACACAGAAATTTTCCTTATATTTTAAAACATTTTCAGAAAATTTAAGAATAAAACAAAACAAACTCAAATAGAAATGATATTAATGTTTAAACATGGCAAAAGGAAAATTACTGAATTAACCTCAAAATCTATTTAAAAAGTTAGAATCCGTCAAATGCTGTTTGGGTTCTATTAGACCCCACAATACGGCACACATAGTACAAACATAAAATAAATACAATCAAAGGATAGTCTAACAAATATAATCAAAGAGCATGATTAAAGTCTCATTATTACACGCCTTGATAAAAACAGATGACTAGAAAACTCATAGACTCCATAAGTAAAACAGCAGCGCTCCACTCAATTACGTACTGCGAGCCACCTGGAGGTAGAAAAAAGTAAAATAGTAGAAATCATGAGCGAAATGCTCAGTAAAGCTTGAATTCTAAAACATCATTTATAAAGTAAAATAAATAATTCAAATAATATTCAAATGAATAATAAATAAATTTTATGCTTATCGTTCATGTCATGTGATTTATCTCAAATTATACATTAATATCTATTATGTGCAAAGCCTAATATAATCACTACCATAGTGGCTCGGACTGGGTTTCGGGACCTGTCCCTAGGTCGTCCTTTGCACGACCTGACCTCTGTGTGGCATCATGCACTTAAAACTCAACCAAACGGGAATCTTAGACTGATTGGTGTTTGAAAACCAATTAATTATTTTATTTCACTTGGTATACTAATTCAAAGATTTCAATATGCGTTTAATATCATTTACTCTATATACATATATTCAAAATATTTGGAAATATTTACATGCGATTCAATTTTTTAAAACATTTTTAAGTACATGATATATGGCCAAAATACTATTTAAAATCATGGCTACCAAGAAAGGGGTTTAAAGTCCTACCTCAACTATTAATATTGAACATGTCCGCTCCGCAAATCTTGCCTCGCTAAACGTTAGCTTCAAGGGACAACGAGCAACCTTAGGTCATTAATGCTAAAACTTAAACATATTACATTAGTATGTGATTTCATAGTTTCCTAGTGTGCCTTCCGTAATAATAATACCTTATTTATTCACATAATAATCAATCACACTTTAAAATATATAAACAATATTTTTGATCAGTAAAACAAGTGAAAACACACTTAGAATTCAATTTGAAACAAAAGGGGTTCGGGTGGCTCAAATCTGCGCCTCCTAGTGATGTGCGGTCAACCGAGATTCTCACGGTGGTAGGGTTGACTGTGTTACACTGACCACAGTCGGCTACGGCGTCGCGACCAGAAGTGTTCTGTTTCGATCACCCGAACTTAAATCGAGTTCAAACCTTTCTAAATCAATATTAATGCTTCTAAGACATCTCCTAAAGGTCCATAAATATTGTATAAATCGTGTAATCCAATTCACATACGCATACGACTCAGTTTCATCATTATTCAAGCATTTTTCACATTTATTCTGAAAATTAAGAATTAAACATAAAATCCATGTTCAATTCTTTCCTAACCTGATTTAGATGCTATGTTTTAGTTCGAAAAACACTTAATCATTCATTTCAAGCATACCTTACACTTGTTTAGCCTCAGATTATCACATGCGAGCATAATCTCGCAACAAACTTGTCCAAAATAAAGCTATGTATGATAAAGCAAAGCGTCCAGACCTTAACTGATAAGCTCTAGCACAAAAATCAGAAATCAATTTCCATGATAAAAGTTTAAATAATTATGAACGTTTTTAACCTAGGATTGAAGGATTTGATACAACTTTAATGGCTCCAAACTAGGATTTTTGCTTTTGTTTTAGCTGAAAGATAGAAGCCTTTTTGTGTTTTGAGTTTTTGGAAGCAAAATGAGAGAGGGAGAGAAAGAGTGACGTGAAGAGAGAGCGAGGAAGGGACTAAGAGTATGGTGATGAATTAAGTAGATTTTTGGCATCTCTAAATGAGCGATCATGGATGGTTTTCAGCGTGAAACATTGGGCTATTCTTCTTTCTAGACCTGGGAGTTAGAGTTATAGAGTTCCAAGTCTAAACTCCATGTGAAAATTAGAAAGTGTGTCTGGTGGGGTTGTTTTGGAATTTTGGCAAAGCTGAAGGTGAAAGGATTAAGCAAAATATGTGGGTTGATTATTTATTTATATATATATTTTTTAAAATGGAGGAACAAAAAAAATAATTTTAGGAATAATTAGGATTTCAAAATAATGAAATCTGAAATGATAATAAAAAAGTGAAATGTTGATAGCAATAAACCAAATTGAAAATTAAATTTTCTCATTAGCATACTAATTTTCCTAATTGCATACTAATTATGATTAATTAAAATTGGATATTACAACGATAAATTGTCGAAGAAAAAACAACTGAACCATATGGCATCCCATGACTGGTGCACATTTACATTGTTTTACTTTCCATATATACATGATATCTACCATAGAATTTCCCAAATATGTCGAGTTACTTTGATTTATGATATTTAAAATGTATATAGTTCGATAAGTTCACAACGTTGCATGTAATACTTTTATTGTATGGTTATTATTACAGAAGATGTTTGTACTAAGCCTGATGGTGTCAGCATTAGTGATTAGTTATGTTTCTGTTACAAGTTGTTAGCAATCAGTTGTATAGAATTCAGTTGTATAACCACTTGCATATTTAATATAAATACCAGATCAATAGTTAGAAATCACTATTTGAGTTTTCAACAGAAACCAGTTTCTGGACTCTTCACTAGATCTCAAAGCTTTCTTAGTTACTTTCTTGCTCTTTCTAAGCTACCAAACATTCAAAGTTGGTATCAGATTTTTCAATCGAGAGCCTTTCTCTCTTCAAATCTTCTATCATGGCTTCCGCTGGGAATTCTCATCTCAATCAGGCTTCTTTCTTCTAGTCTCAGAGCTGCTCAATTTCCTCAAAATCTAAATCCTCTGTTGATGTGTCTTTATGGATCGAATTATGCTTATCTCCAGTTCTTCCTGCTACAAGAGCTCATGGATTTGAAGATCTTCTTTTCGGTTGAAGAATTCCTCCTCCACAGTATCAGTTGCTTGATAATGAAGATGAATCTGTTCACCAGGCACAAAATCCTGATTTTTTTCTTTGGATTCGTCAAGATCAATTTGCTGTAAGTTGGCTATTGTCTTCGATCTTTGAATCCATGCTTGGCCATATATGAGTCAGTGTCCTACTTAGGCAAAGATCTGGAGGACACTTGAGAGGCTTTTCGCCACTCAGTCAAAAGCTCGAATCCTGCAATTACGATTGCAGCTTTAAACCTTGAAAAAGGTTCTAGTTCAATTATGAGCTTATTCTTAAAATGAGAGATTTTGCTGATAGTTTAAGTGCAGCTGGACAACTTGGTATTATCTTTAGATATCCATGTCCCCATACTCACCAACCAAATGGGAGAGCTGAGAGAAAATACAGACATATAGTGGAAACAGGCCTAGTCTTAGTTGTTCATGCCCATTTACCTTTCAAATTCTGGTGGGATGCCTATGTCTCGGGAGTTTATCTCATAAATAGGTTGCCAACACCTCTTTTGAATAATCTTTCACCTTTTGAAGCACTTTTCAAACAAAAGCCATATTATTCCTTCCTTAAAGTGTTTCGCTATTCCTGTTTTCCATTTTTACGACCATGCCAAGCTCATAAAATGGCCTTTCACACCTCAAAATGTCTTGTCCTTCGCTATTGTCCTCTTCATAAAGGATTTAGGCGTTTACATCTTTCTGGCAGGCTGTATGTTGCTCGAATTTGTCCTTTTCAATGAAAGAGACTTCCCTTACAATGAACTGTTTGTCAAATCTCTAGTCACAAGTCATACCTCAAGTTCTATTTCTTCTGCGTCACTCCTGTCTCCAGTCTCACTTACAAATTTGTCTCCGTCATCTTCCAATGTTTCTTCCCCATTTACTTCTCCTTCACCTCACCAAAATCATTCAACTTCTTTACCTAATTCTTCTTCTTCTTCACAATTCCATTCTTCTCCTCAAATACCTTCTTCATCCGTTCCTCCACCCCCTGTTGTTTCTCCTCCTCTTGAGTCTGTTCCTTTAATGCCTCAAATCACTTCTGTTGCTAAAAAACATCACATGGTTACAAGGCTTCAAACATGACATATAAAACCTAGAACTTTTCTTGCATCAGCGCCTACGTGTACCACTACTTATGATTTACCTACTGTTTAGCAAGCAGTCTGTGATTCTAGATGAAAACAAGCTATGTTAGATGAATATAATGTGCTCTCATGAGGAACAACACATGGACACTAGTCCCTAGAACAGCTGATATGAAGTTGTGTTCATGACTCAGCCAGAAGGTTTTGAAGATGCAGCCTCTCCAAATTCAGTTTCTAAGCTTAATAAAGCCCTTTATGGACTTAAACAAGCCCCAAGGGCTTGGTTTGACAAGCTTAAAACTGCTTTACTCAATTGGGGTTTTCATAGCTCTACTTCTGATAGCTCCTTATTCATTTACAAGACACAGACTCATCTCTTGCTGTTACTTGCCTATGTGGATGACATTCTCATCACAGGGGATGATTCTGTAATTATTCAACAAGTAATGACCGATTTAAATGCTCAATTTGCTTTGAAAATCGTTGGTTTAGTTTATTATTTTCTTGGATTTGAAGTCTTCAGGAATTCTCTTGGCTTGTTTTTGTCTCAAACAAAGTATGCTCATGACTTGCTTACAAAGGAAAATCTGTCTCATGCTAAAGCCACTCCTACTCCTCTTGCTTCTAGTGATACATTATCCTTATATGATGGCGAATTGAATCATTTTGTACACCATATATAATTTGAGCATATGCATGGTTAGATCTTACACACTTTCCATATATAAATGGTTTTATCCTAATCTATAATTCTTCCAACAATTAATGCATAACCATAATTATTAGAGTATGGTGACTCGAATTCAGTTTGGCTTGACTTAAAAAGTTTACGGTGCGACAATTATGGTAAAAGGACAAAATGTGAGATTTTTCATAAAATCCGTAGTGGTAGCGGAGGGATTGGGCCTACCATAATTTATGTTTTGGGCCGGACCTTTGTGGTAGTAGAGGGCAGCGACGTTATGGACCTTTGTGTTTCAAGCCGTTTAGTTTATGTTTTGGGTTTATATGGTTTTGTTTATGTCTATATGTATATGATGTATTGCGTTAGGGTTTGGTATTATCGTTTTTAGCTTTTCTATTTGCCACATTCTTATAATTTTTTTCGAATTTAGTGATTTTTTTCTCCTTTGCATACTCGTGGTTTTTTTCCGTGTTTGATTTTCACGTAAATCTGTGTATGTTCTTGCTTTTTGTTTCTATCGCACTATTTTCGTAACAATAATTTCTCGAAGTAATATATTATATACATGTATATATATATTTTTTTAATTTTCAATTTGAAAAAATTACAGCGAATATGGTACATGTGTGGAGACGGTGTATGTGCACAGGACAGAGGGCAAAAAGACGCCACCGTTGTTTGGGAAAGTGATATTCAAGTGGTCGTCCATACCAACTGTGATCATGGCAGGGAAAACTCAAGTCAAGTTTGTCGTTGACAAAAAGCCTCTTTGGTGCAAGAGGTTTCACTCCAGGAATAACGGCCGTGCCAAGGGAAAAATGTCAACCGATAATTGAAGGATTATTTATCATGATAATTTTTTGTTTTTAGTTTTTTTATTAAAGACATGATTTAGCCCTAATTGGAACTTTGAGAATAACTATTGTGATATTGGAAGACATAACTTTCATTGTTATATCTTGAATGTTTGCGCTGTGGATCATGAGGTGATCATTATCTCAAGTTTACATTTATTCTGGTCCTTTTTTTCTAATTCATCATGATTATTAAGTAGAGTTTTGTTTTTTAACATGGCAAATAGGTTTGAACTGGATAAATGATTTGAAATACTGTATTATATGAGAGCTCTATACTATAACTATTTTTTGCTTTATAACCGTAATAGCTTTACACTATGGACAATTTATTAGTTTGAACCGATGTGCCCAAAAATGCTATTTGTTATAGTAATTGGGGTGATAATGAAGTCATTTTTCAAGAGAAAAGTTCACAATGAGCACAACTTAAAGTGATCTCTCACTTGCAACATCTGAATTATGTTAGGTATGACCATGGGTGCTTGAAAAAATAACTGGGAAAGACCGAATTAAGTCTTTATATATTCAGCCAAAAGAATATATAATTTCTTTTAGGAAGGTACTAGTAATTAAACTAAAATTTTTGACTAAACTAATATAGTGCAAATCTTGTAAAACCTTTTTTCCCCTCTTCTATTTTTATTTTTTAAATCTACTTATTACTTTTTTTTTTGGATTTCTTCCTATATTTCCTTATAGTACCTCTTCAAATAATTTCTCCCAATATGTTTTCAACTAAGTTTTTCTCAGAATCGATATGTCGGAAATTGGACTCATATTTCTAAAATCAAGTAGAGAATTATCACATAGACCTTCTGCAAACAATAAATATAACAAGAACGTGAAATGATTAATGACGCACCTAGTTTGTGAAGCTTATCTGACTGCGGTTTCCGGCGCTCTGTCCGTGACCTTATTTTTGCCTTGGAGGGAGAAAATCAAACGACAAATCAATTATTGTAAGCCCCTTTATCTTTTTCATAACATTGCTTAAGATAAAATAATCTCAAGCGAGAGGGTATTTAATAACGACTTTAATACAATGAAACTAAAGTCTTTTTTGCAATAAGTAGAATTGCATTTCATGGCAAAAAATAAGATCAACTATAACCTATAATGATTGGGTAAATCATGCATTCCACATAAAATGATTATTGAATAAGTGAGTTGCTCAAAAAATCATTCAAATGTATAGTGGTCGGTGCATCTCATAAACTACTTATTATACTACGTAAAATGTGGTATACCTAGTCTACTTAATAATTTATCGATGAACAATCCTTTTATCCGAAAAATCCCATGAATGTATTTTCAACTGAGTATCTTGTACCATTATTGTTCTCCGATCACTTATCCATTATTTTGTCAAACAGAGAAATCCTTAAATTCAAATTCAACATGAGCCATCTGGTCAAGAGATTTGCTCTCTACCCTAGATTCACATCCGATTCATACAAAACCCTAAATTTGGATGCCATTTTAGCCGTCCGATCGAAACTATTGCTCTTTACATGCCCTAATTAATTGCTTTGCTACTCCTTGCTCAATTTTTTTTTTCTCACCGTTATTTCGGTTCTTGATCATCAAATATATAATTCTATATTTAATTTCATACATAAATTTATAACTTTTTCTAGTCAATCTTAAATTTTGATCTAAAAATATTCAAAACACCATCAAGTAGAAAAATAAGAAAACTTTAAAACTTTTTTTTAATTAAAAACCTTTAAATTTAAGGTTTTGACTTCAAAAATGTCTAGAATACCCTAAAAATAGGACTTTTTCATGTGTGCATTTTTGTTTTTAATTTCTGCTTAGTTTGAAATTTTTGGTTTTTTTCCTCTTTTACTTTAGGATAAGTTGGTCAATTTAAAGCTCTAACCAATTATTGACTAAAGCATGGTATATACTTATGTATTAAATCTAACCAGAATGAATACAAAATATATTGATTAGATCAAATCCAAAAGATAGTTTTTGAGTAAACATAAACCAGAGAGTATAAAATGACGAATATCTCCAAAAAGTACATGGTGCTTAAGAAAATTCAGCAAAAAAAAAAAAAAAAAAAAACACACACACACACAATCAAGGAGGATCACAACCGCCGTGACAATCCACGGTGGGTCGCGTCTGTGCAAAGAGGTTGCAATCACTTCGCCCTTCTCGTGTATCGTTTGCAGCACAGATGTTCACGATTAACTATGTCAAACTTGAAGATAAAAATAATTAAGAAAAAAAAAAAATGAAGATAGAAGATAAGGAATTTTAATATGGTTCAACAACATGCTGACTTCCATGGATTAACGACATTTTTCAGTCTTTTGCCTTCACACAATGAATCCTACATTATTATATAGGGATGATCACTCCATGATATGAGTTGATTTTATACAAACATTTTCTATGATTAAATTACCACTCTCCCATAATTATATAAGAGGATTTGTTAACACTAGAAATAAGGAGAATCATATACATTTATTACAAGTAATCAACCTAATTTCAACACTCAATGCCAGATCAAAAAAGATTGCAGTCATTTACAAAATAATAGAATACTTTTGTCTTCATAAAAACGCACGGTGAATACTAACATTTCAATAAAATATAGAGATATTATTGTAACCGTAGTTTTCTTAAATTATAATTATATATGCTATTAGCAGTATTTTAGTAATTGAATTATAAACATTATTTCAAATCTCTATGTGACAAATTGAGGTTGTTCTGACATCACAGGGGGCTGCAGCGGTTGAAGCAGGCATCACAGTTGCAGAAGCAGCAGAAGTCATTAAGATCAGTCCGATGAGCTTTGTTTCCCCCCACCCGAGGAGCTTGATTTCTCCCCGCAGGCGCACGTGGCACTTGAACGTGAGGCCCTTGTAACTCTGACATGGGCGTAACGATAACAAAGTTATCTTCTTCATTCATCACTCCAGGTCTCCATCTAAGCACAAAGTCAAATACTGTGTCTTCGCCATCCGCGGCCATCCTTGGTATCTCTGTCGTCTCCTTCATTATCTCCTTACCTTTATTTTTCCATTGTGAGCTTGCACTGGCGCTTATCGGTGCGCCTTCAGTAGTGGAATGCTCTACTAATTCAGCAGCCACTTCTTTTGATCTCTCAGTAGCCGTTTGTGTAGATTCTTGAACTGTGGTCTTTGGCTTCTCCACCAGCTCTACCTCTTTCTCCTTCCCTTTGCTGCTTGGTGATGCCGCTTCAGCAGAGGATTGCTGTGATGATTCAGTAGTTACTTCTTTTGATCTCTCGCTAGCCGCTTGTGTAGATTCCTGAGCAATAAATTCTTCAATTCTGCTAAGAGCCACTTGTTTAGATTCTTCATAAGTCGGTTTTTCAAGTGCTTCAGCAATTTCATGTCTTGAGTCCTCAGTGGACTCTTTAGATTTTTCAGAAGAAACTTGTTCGGTTGATACTGCTTTTGGTTGTTGAGATGATTCAGCAGCTGCTTGTTTAGACTCTTCTGTAGCTGCTTGTTTAGACTCTTGAGCAGCCGCTTGTTTAGATAATTGAGTAGGCTCTTCTTTCGAGCTTCCAATAGACATTTGTTTAGGCTCTTTGATCGATTCTTTAGATTTTTCAATAGCCACTTGTTCAGATATCTGAGTAGCCTCTAATTCCAAGCTTCCAGTAACCATTTGTTTAGGATCTCCGATGGATTCTTTTTTAGCAGCCACTTGTTCAGTTGGTGCAACACTCTGTTGTCCAGATAATTCAGTAGGCACTTTTTCTGATCTTTCACTAGCTACTTGTTTAGGCTCTTGAATGGATTCTTTCCCTTTTTCTGCAGTCACTTGTTCGGTTGATGTAACAGATTGTTCAGACGATTCACTAGCCGCTTCTTCCCATCGTTCAGGCTCTTCGGTGGACTCTTCAGATTTTTGAGCAACCACCTGTTTAGTTGGTACAACAGTAGATTGTTCAGATGATTCGGTAGCCGCTACTTCCAATTTCTCTGTTGCTTCTTGTTTAGGCTCTTCAGTTGATTCAGCAGATTGTCCAACGGTAACTTGTTCAGTTGACGCAACTATCGGATGTTCAGATAATTCAAAAGTCATTTCTTGCGATCTTTCAATATCCATTTGTGTGCGCTCTTCGGTGGAATGTTCAGCTATCTTAGCAGTCGCTTGTTCAAATGATGCTGGGGCCACTTGTTTCAATTTCACAGCAGCCGCTCCACTAGATGGTTCAGCAGTCCCTTGAGATACTTGCTCGGGTGGTGCAAGTGTTATTTCTTTCCATATTTTAGTTGTTCCAGCAGCTGTACTTTCCGATATTTCAGCAGCAGAAGTTTCTCCAGCCCGTACCTTCATTTTTGGCAGGTACTCGTTCTCCGGTACAGCACTTTCGATGAGAATTCTCAAATCCATGCACATATCGATCAATTTCCTCATGCATCGTAACACCTCCTCCTGAAGAACCGTGACCACAGAATTAAGTTAAAAAAAAGGTTCTCATCAGAAAGAACTTCAACGATTAAGAGTCGTTTGAACAAAATAAGACTCTTTACCTCTTTGAAGATAGTTAGGGAACATATTTTCTCTACAAAGCTCTCAAACCCATCGGGATACAGAAATACAGAAGCTGCAAGAAGAGCTGACGCTGCGATAACTGAAGGCCTGACTCTTGACATTGAGAAGTCTGCATCAAGAAGAGCAAAAATAAGTCAGACGAATTAGGACACAAAATGTACTAATTTCTACTATTTCGATTAACTTGACAATGAAACTCGAAGACCATAATCTTGTTTCACACAAGCTATAAAATGTTTATGCAGTAAAATTATAGAAAAACCACATTAGGAATGAAAAAAAATATTCAATCTTGACGGGATATTTTACCGTCATGTGCTTGTATAATGATCTCGTTGATCGTTTTACGCCTGAAGCCATAGGTCGAGTGAAAGTAGGGTTCAAAGAATCGCACGAAGCAACATGCTGTCACTGGACGCATATGCCAATCAAGTGTCTTGACAATCTCAACCTCCATCTTCAGGAATTCCCATGGCATGATAACTTTAGACTCTTGATTAAGTGCCTGTTTTTACGAATTAAGATAACAAGCGAAGATAACTTCATTTAAGCATACCGAAACATAAATACGGAAACACACCAAAAATCTGGGGGTTGTGAAAATTTTGCCCCTCATCTTGCAGGCAAGAGTAAGGCAGCAGAGGGAGAGAAGTTCCAGGTCATTTTGAACATGTTTCCGCATTTTCTGAGAAGAGATTTATCATCAATATTAGAAGGTCAAAATATGTATACATTCACAGAAAGATTATCTAAAGGTGATATTAACATCAAGAAAGAAGAATTTTCGAAGATGACGTTGGATACCGGTATTTCCTTTTTCCGAGAAATGTAGCGATCAAAGTAATTCATCGCAAGATAGGGTATGAAAGGCTCAAAGTTTTCCCGCCTTGAGACCTACGAGAGATTAAGAAATTTGTAAAAAATGTGGTGATTAGAAATAACAGGCTTTCCATTTTCCCAACATATTAGTAGAACAAATTTACCCCAGAAATACCTTCAAAAAAACAAATTACCTCGGAAATAATAAAAAAATTGAATAAACAGGGAATTCAAGTGTAATGTGCTTTTTAGCAACAAAAACACTCTCACTTTCAATCATTTAAACAAAAACTAACTAACAAAGCCAATGGAGAATCTCAAATTCTACTACCAAATTCTCTTTTTGTAGTTTCTGTAGATTTCTAATGAGAAAAACTAGTTAAAAGAAAAAAAAAAAGGAAAGAAAGAAAGAAACCAAACGAAACGAAATCGAGGCATGTAAAAAAATTATAAATTTGAAGAATGGAAACACAAACAAAATCAAGAAACGCACTTGAATCTGTGATTCGTGGACTTACATTGAAGACGACAATCATGGCCCTATCACGCAAGACTGCCGTCGATGAGTTCTCGGGGTAATCCAGGGTGGGCATCGAAGCGGCCTCTGCATCCAAGTACCTCTCAATGCCTTCTTTTCTGAACTCGGGAATAGGACTGAGGTCGGGAAGTGGATTACTTGGATTGTAATCCAGTTCCAGATTCGTTCTCTGTTGATCCATTTTCTCTCAATCTTGTTCTTGAAAGAGAGTTTAAGAGGATGAGAAGTGTTTGTTTGGAAAGAAAGTGAAAGCAAATTATTCTCTCTCTGTCTCTGTCTCTCTCTCTAAGGCGATTTTTCTTTTGCTTCTGCTCTGTAAGAAGTAGTCCGTTAGTAACTGGAGATTCTTCTGGGTCAGGGCGGGAAACATAACGACCTCTTTTGGGTCCGGTTATTTCTTTACGGTAATGTCACGAGGCAAATAATATTGTTGCCAGTTGGCGAATGGTGGTTGGGCATCAACATTTTGGGCCCATGATTAGCTCTTTTTTTTTTTTTTTTTTTTTTTGAGAATTCATTCAAGGGCAAAAATGGGCATGCCGCATATATATATTTTTCTCTTTTTTTTTTTAAAAGAATTTTTCTCTCTCTCTTTTTTTGTTAATCTCATTTCTGGTTCCAAACTTAGTTGTGAATTTTATTTTTGGTCCGTGAAATACAAAACGTTCAACTCTATCAATCTATATGAAAATTGTCCCATTAAGGATATTAAATAAACAAGGGAAAATGAGAGAAAATATCAAGCTTAAAAAATACTTGTAATAAATGTCGTAAATATCTCATTTATTATGTAAAAAAGAAATATTTATATAGTAAATAAAAGGGTAAATACATCATTTATACTATAAATTTATTTATTATGTAGATTAGAATTATTGACACTACACATAAATAAAGAGGTAAATAAATTATTTCTACTATTGTTTGTAAAAAAAATTAATTAAAAAAAAGAGTTTATGTGCGTACCAAAATCTGGTAGCAAATCGAGAGTTAAAGGAAAGGTCAAAGTGGGCTTATGTTGGCCCAATAGGAGATGCTAAAGCACAACTTGAAAAGTAAGAGCAACAAAAGCTCATTCCTCCACGGGTTGTGTATATTATGTATAACACCTGCACATGGGTAAATGAAAACCCACCATGTCAATTTATAACTTTTGGAGGTGGAGTGGGTGGCATATATCCTATATAATAAGTGCACACAGAAAACAAGATAGGGGCCCCAAAAAAAAAAAAAAAAAGCAACAACAACAACAAAATTTGCACAGAAAAAAAGTGAGAGAAGTGAGAGTGTGTGCATAGTGATTGTACCGTGAGTGTGAAGAGAGAAAAGTGTTTAAAAGAAAGAGAGGAAAGAATTGCTATAGTCCATCTCAGAAGGAAGGTAAAGTTCATATTGTTTATATATATATATACATGTATTTTTGGGTCCTAATAATCCCTCTGTTTGGTCTCTCTAGCCTCTTGTCTTTTTTTTTTTTTGGCTAAAATGTAAAGTATGATTGCATTGTCCGAAGGCTACACCGCAAGCCTCATAGACACTTTTAAAGTGTGGTGTTTGTGGTGTTCTCATGCCATGGAATCAAGCCTCATAGACAGCAGCAAAGCCAAAAATTTGGAGGCACTATGTAAAAAATTACTGATAAAGTTTATTGCTTGTAAATATAGTTATATTTTTTTATTCTTAACTAGGAGCACAAATCATAATTTTTCTAAGAAATCAGAGGCATAATAATATATTTCAGTTTTTTTGAGGGCACAACTATAAATTTTTATTTAAAATAAAGATAAAATAAAATGGAAGGCACGTGCCCCTCTCAACACACTGAGTGCCTCCGCTGGTACTCGTAGATGCCTTTAAAGATGTGGGGTTTGCGGTTTTCTCGTATCAAAGAGGCAAGTCCCATAGACACTTTAGGGCGTAGGACTTGGCCAAGTGTCTTGTTCACTCATAAAAATAGCCTACCGGTGTCATTGAGACTTGGGTTTTCTTTCTATCGAAACTCACAAAAGTTGATATGAGTAAGCCATGAATTTTAAAAAGGTCCTATAGACACACTAGTGTGGGACTTACAATGGCCATCATGCTTAAAAAAAATGCAAAGGCGTCATATAATTCTATTTACTTCGATGAACAGGTCCACAAAAGCAGGGGAATGTCCTCCAAAAAAAAGGTCATTATGCCAAAGATATTATATGGTCTAAAAATATATATATTATAAAGATTAATAATGACATATATATATATATATATAGATATATAAAGAAAAGAAAGAATCTGATGGTATATATGTACATATATGCAAAAATGACCAATACGTGAATATCTAAAGCACCATGCAAGACAATTTGTTCTTATAATGGACCTAATCCACTCGTTTGGGTTTCATCGTTTAAGATTCAAACGAAAAAAATAAAATAAAAGAAAGCTATCTGTGAAAACAATTCATGGTTTGAGAAATGTGCTTAAATACTTCAGAGTGAGAAGGAGCACAAAAAAAGTAAGTAAATAAATAAACAAAAATTAAAAAAAAAAGTTGAAAAAGAAAAGCACAACCAGTATATGCATATGCGAGGAAGTCGTATACATGCTCAGAGTGTGGGAAAAAAAAGAAAAAAAGAAAAAGTGTCGCAGAGATACATAAAAGAGGGAAGATTTCACTAACAGCCAATTTTCAGTTTGGTGATGAGTAACAATTCGAAGCAATTCCAGGAGAAATCACAGCAATTTATCAGTACTGGTTGTAGAACTGGCAAAAAGGCGTTGCTCAATCAATTGATCATGTGCTGCACTGAAAAGAAAAGTTCATCAAAACAGTTTCTATTATAAACTTATGACCAGAGTTTGGCCTTGAAACGAGTCTTACATCCGGACGCGAAGTCCCTATGTCAATAAAAGTAACAACAGTTCTGGCACTTCGAGGGTTCAGTAGTACCTCCAAATCTCAATCGTAATTTTTGATTGCAGTATAACTCAAGCTACTTCACTTCATTCACGGTCGAGTTTAATTACAAACTAACAATGCCAATTTTGACGTTACACTCAACATCTAATATCTCCTAAACTAAAGGAATATCCCAAACAAATAGAACTACCATTGACTTATTCGAAAGGAAACAAATGGGAAAGAAATAAATAAATTAATTAAAGTGCAATAAAAAAAAGGAAAAAATAAACGTGCGCCTTGCGACACCTTATATATAAATCGTAGACCAAGAAATCGGCATTGGGGAATTCACGCGCCTATGATCCGAAGACGTTGTCTTTGGACCGCACGGATTCCTGTCAGAAATCATCAAGCTAAGAGAAGAATCCTAAACTTTGTCCTTAAGGTTAAAATTTATATTTTTGTAAGTGATTTAATGATTGGGTAAGAAAATAATTTGTAATAATTATTTATGTGTTGGTTAGTTTAGTTTTATGCATGTATGTGATATAAAAAGTTAGTGGTTGCATTATAGGTTTATGTTTTTGTAAGTTTTGGTTTGTGGAAAAATTTTCCATAGACTTTAAGCTATTGAATGGAGGCCTTACATTTATTTTTTAAAACTTTTCTGAACACAGAACTTTTAGTTTTCGACATTTTGAACAAAACCTTTAGACTAAGTGAAAAGGTAGTTTTGACTCTAATAAGCTTTCCAAACAGTTTTTATGGACTATCCAAAACAGTCCAAAAAACTGCACCAAAGTAGTCCCAAAATTGCATTAAGCAGTTTGTCAAAAATTGCCAAAAATAGTTTTAGAGTGCTAAGATTATTTTTATTTTTTGGACCATTTCAGTTCTGAAGTTTACATTTTGTCAAACATGAAAGTTTTAGATTCGATGAGATGGAAAACTTTCGTGAATAAATTTTTTCTAAAATCTACCTGTAAAATACAATTACAGATATTTTTTCAAAATTATCTAAAAACTGTATTTTGAGCTGAAATTTTTTTTTGTTTCGGGTCATTTTGAGATCAAGTTGCAATTTTGGCTAAACACGAAAGTTTTAGTTTTCAACAAAATGAAGAACTTTTGTGAAAAAAGTTTTGTAAAAACTGGCCTTCAAAATGGACTTTAATTGAGATTTATAAAAGCAGTCAAAACTTTTTTTTTAATCGGTACAGTTTGCAAAGTTTAAGTGGGAGACATTTATGCCAAGGACGGTAACTGGGACTTTCAAACGAGCATGAAAATCATTAAGTCACATATTTTTTAAAAAATAATTTTTAAGGAAAAAAATTAAAAAGAAAAATTGCCTTTAACATATGATTTACATTAACTTTCTAAAACTAACAGAAAAGTATTTTTGAGTACCAATTTTTATAAACAAAGATCGCATGACTATAAAATCTTATTTTTCAAAAACCAAGAAATTACAATGCACTATACAGACTATATAAGCCCAGGATTTAGTGGGTAATTGATTTCAGGTATTATTTTACAAAGCGATTTTTATTCAAGTACTTTAAGTTATACATATGAGATTTTTTAAGGATAAAGTTTAATAGTTTTCAATGGACACTAAAACAACTATCATAAAAACCCGATATACTAGAGTCCTAGTCTCATGATGCTAGGCACAGGTTCAATGCTCGTTTTAGTCTAAAAGAGCGCTCAAGTCATAGTTTTAACAATATAGTGTATATAATGTCATAAAATTACTTTTTGGGCCTAATGCGCTTAGAACCAATTATGAACCCATTAAATGGATTTAGAATAAGACTAAATTAAACTCAGTTCAAGAATCATGAATTTAGGAAATGCCTCATTTAGTTGATTGAGGTCATATTGATTTAGTGATGATGAATAATTAATTAATTGTCTTTAAATTGATTAATTATCAATTTTAATATGAACTAATGGCAATTAAGGAAAATTTTAAATATTATGAGGACTTAATAAAATATTTAATCCTTGTAATAGAAAAATGTGATTTTTATGATTCTTTGATTGAAGGAAAATACTAATGAAAATAGTGCTCAAAATACTAACGTTTGTGCTAAAATCTAAATAGCATAAAATAAAGTTATTCTTACACACTCTTAATGGGTGTTCGGTATAGAATTGTTTCCAATAGAGAAAAAGAAAATTTAGAATTAATAGGAGAGTTTACTTCACTAAAGCAGGTAAGTAGGAATTTCGCTTATAGAACGGATAGTTTAAAATAAATGTTTTTCTAAAAGTAGTAAGCATGTTTAAGTTGAAGCCATAGTATGCTATGTTATGTCATATTGCATGCTCATTAAATTGATTAGTGAAACTTTTAAGGGTGAACTAATTAAGAGAGTTATACGAACCTCTCGACCTATGAGGAGGCTCAAGATTAAAAAAAAAAAAGATAAATTAAATTAGGTCACAGTGTTGTTGGGACATTATAAATCTTAACATCCCGTTAATTATGCGTAACCGGTATGACTGCTCTGGCCCGATAAATAATAAGACAATATCATAACTAAGCATAATCGATGCATGCATTTTTATTGTTATTACATGCTATTTCAAATGTTGTTGCGAGATATTATTCCTACTTGCTGAGCAAAAGCTCATTCAAGAATATTCATAATATAGGTAAACAACCTGCTAGTAATGTTTAATAGACGGTGGTGAAACGGTAGACGATTAGAGTGGATTCATGGGAAACAGATTTCGCGCGCTTGTTTTCCACACATAGTTTTTGATAATTATGACTCTTTTGATATTATTCATAACCGTATGACTCTAGTATTAGGTTTATTTTGAATAACTATTGAACCTCTATTTAATGTTATTATTTCTATTGCAACAAAAAGTAAAATAGTTTTAAATTAAAATTAACTGGCAAAGTTAACTTTTAAAAAGATAGTTATATAAAAAATGTTCCATAAAATTAAGTAATCTAAATAAATGAATGTTTAAGTAATTAAGCAACGGCCATGTAAGTAGAGTCATTACAATGGATGGAAGGCCATCTCAAATAGAAGTAGTCCCCCTCCAGTTAACGAGGTCTTTGGAAAGACAAGATTCTTGGAATAAGCAAAATCAAAGGCCTTAGAGTCAAACACCAAACCTTCACTAGAAACAGATGCTACGGAATACGAGCATAGGGATAATAAAAACCCTTTTGACTAGCTAAGACGTGCCATATTGAGGAGAAATCCTCTAGTATTGGTGGTAGAGCATACTAATAATAGTATTGCTCAACCTTTTAAAAAAAAACTCAGTTATGTAGCCAATGGTCGGAGTAATCCTAAGTTATTTTCATAAAATATATATATAAGTATATATATATATATATAAGTGTGCTTAGCACGTAAAATAAGCCCAACCATGATATCAGCCTAATAGTAAAATTTTTGGGACTCTTAGCAGAAGACTTTCAAAGCTGAGACTACGAAGTTGTAGCAAGTCCCTCAAGAAACGATAGACATAACGGAGTGGTTCCTTCAAGAGCATCGATGCGACCTCCTTGATAAGAGTATAGATAGTAAGAATTAGAAAACTGAGGATGTTTGGACAATATGATTAGTAAGTTTAAGAGTACGATGTCGAGGCTTGGGACGTAGCGGCGGTTTAAGGGCCATTTATACGCCCCTCCCGACACCAAATAAAAAGGTGGGCTAATACTAAGATTAGAGATAATATGCGAGGAGGATGACACATATAGTGTCTACCAAGTAAAGTTGTGCATCTTAGGATAGTTTTATAGGCTCGTCTAAACATTACAAATTACACGATAGGCACGTAAGGCTTATCGCGCTTCCAATCATGATAGAACCGACAGGATTTGCCATTTGACGAGTTAGAATATACTGCTTATATATATATATAGCTATATTAACCAAACCCAAGATTAGAATGATACAGTTAACACATTAGAATTATTATGACACAGTAAGACGCATACCTTGAGTAAGGTCATATGAAAATAGGTGTCTAGTCCAAATTGTTCATCTAAAAGATAGATGAAAAAAAAAATCGATAGATTTCTTTCTGATAAAATATTGTAGCCATCAAAACTAATGACCTATAAATATACCCTTCATCACATCATTTGAACGTAGTATATTTTAAAAAGGATGTTTTTCGTTAATTTGATGTAAAATTACAACTTACGTTTTTTTTTCCAAAGAATACACTTACTATAAGCCATTTTTATAATTTTCATAAGTATAATATGAACTCTCTTGTTGTCATGAACCAATCAAGTTAAAGAATGTAATGGTCAAATCCTTGAGGAAGAAGTAAGTTCCAAGATAGGGACCATCCATGTTAAGTTAAGGGTTCTGGCAGCTTGAGATCAATATTATACTAAAATTACCCATGGATTAAATAGGACCCATAAACAGCTTTGTCTTTGATTATAAACATGTTTGGGTCCTTACTCATGAAGCACAAAATTTTGTCAAGTTTATAATTTAATTTAAATTGTCAAAAAAAAAAGTGTGTTTAACAAATTATTACTACTATTTTCAATAAGTAAATAGAAGTTTATGAAATGTTTTATTGAGACAAAAAAAATGATTTTTATTAAAACAAAAATGACTGTCGTATTTTACAAAGTTATAAATGATATATATATGCACACACACACAGACTTTTATAGAAATAGTAAAGAAGCCATAGAACGATATAGGACACTAAAGTGGCCTAAAAAGAAGAAACACATAGTCAACTATAGACACAAAATTCACATGTAGAGAAAGTTAAGACACATCATGAATATTTCCACAGCGGAAACAAGGTTGATTAGAATCCCAAATGAGAGATAAGCTTTACGAATTTTAAAATACAGTAAGACGGCACATATATGATTATGCCACTGAACAAGTTGAGACAGTTAAGGCTAGAATGATACGATTTTCTAAGAAAATAGATGTTCCAAAGAGTAAAATTTCAATCCCAAGGTGGGTAGAACGTCTAATAGACTCTAATGAACCTTTTATAGGTTAAAGGAGACAATATAGTTTTACTCTTCTAGAAAGTTATACCTCACTCAATAGCATGAGATTTAGACCTAGAATGATTTCTTACCCGTAAATGGGTCGTGAAAATCCATAAAACTACCTAAGTTCTTATGATATGCCATAGTAGCATGTCTTATATTCTAGGGTAAGTATTAAGTAAAAGGGAATTGATAGTACAATTTCATAAACTATGAGAATCTATTACCTTGATATGTCACAATAGTATGTTGAAATGTCTAGAATAAACCCGCCTAAGGAGAATCTATGGTACGATCTCCATAGGTTTGGGATATAATGCACCCCATTATATAGTATCACCATGAGATTTTATATTGGCAGAAAGATAAAATCTCCAATTTGCCTTTAAGAGACTAGAAGAAATTGCTAAAAGACAATAGTTTTGATTAAAAATCATGAAAACGATTTAAATAATCAAGTATAGCCTAGAAATTTCCCATGACCAATATAAAGGTCATGTGAGCAAAACCAAGAGAAACCCTACGAATATGAAAAATAGGAATGAATTTTCTTTTTCTCACACCTCAAGGAGAGGCAAGACAAGTTCAAGAGAGATATGAAAGGACAAGCGTAAATGTTATGAACCCTTAGAAATTTTAAAACAAGTAGATGAACATGTTTTACACAGTCATTATCACTAGTCAAAGATGACTACGTGATAAAGACCTATAGATTAAGCAATAAAAAGATGAATTTCCTGGCCAGACCCTATGTACCAGATCATGATCTGGAGGCAGATACGCAACCTAAGATGCGAAATAGAATAAGTATAAGTCGTGAAACAAGAGAAAGAATAGCTTCAACGAAGCAAGGACAAATTTTCATATCAAGATTTGGAGGCAAAGTTGCCAAAAGAAAGAAAAACCCCATGGGATTAGGATACAAAGCCATAGGATACCACTAGTTTATCTCAATTTTCGAGGACGAAAATTTTATAAGGTGGGTAGATTGTAATGACCGAAAAAATCTAAAAATTAATAAGTATGATTAATTGAGGATTTTTCCATCATTACTAAGCTAAGTACTTGAGAAAGTATAAGTGAGCATTTATTGACACGCAAATTTGAAGGTTTTACTAGCCATAAGACCTTAGAAATAAATAATGTTGTGAATGTACAAATTTATGTGCTTTATTTATGAAACATGTAACAATGTAATGTTATGATAGTACATTAAAATAATTAAAAAGAATTATTTAATGTGCTAAATTAAAAGTTTATGATTTATTGATTTCATGTACGAGCCAAAAAAGTGATTGTTATAAGAATCTCAATTAGAATGTTTAAATTAGGATTACTTGACAAAAAGTGAAATTTTCAACTTACTGAGATTATGTGGAAATTTCCTATATGTTATCAGTTTAGTAAAAGAAACCCAGATCAATGGTGATCATGAGCTCCATGCCATAATTTAGAAAATGATGAGCACCAAGTTCAAGTATGCAAGATTTATGATATGTTTTACTATAATTGATCTTGAAATTTATAGAGATCATAAAGTAAGATAAGAATTTTAAGAAAGTTATAAAGATCATTGGAAGTTCGAGAATTTCAATATTTTGAATGTGTATAGTTAATTATTATACACATTAATAATTACGTAAAATTTATTATTATTGTTGTAATGACAATAATAATAATAGCAATTGTCATAATAATAGTAAAGAAGAAGAAGGGCGTAGATGGGGTCCATAAATGTTGATTTATTGCTAAGACGCGGACCCATAAATGGCTCTTTATGAGAAGTAATTCGTTTTATATCCATAAAGTATGAGATTGTGCTAAGTTTGAAATTTTAAATTAAATTGACTTAGATAGTCAATTTAATTTACAAAACTTTTACAAAATTACAACTATTGTTTTCATAATGAAATTTGAAGTTTACAATATGAAAATTTTTAGTGAGAAGTATATGTTATAAATTTTAAATTTTTAAAAGTAAAATAATAAAAATAAAAATAAAAATAATAATAATAATAATAATAATAATAATAATAATAATAATAATAATAATAATAATAATAATAATAATAATAAAATAATTATATTGAGCAAAGTTTTAAATACATAATGTCTTTCTTAGAATTCATACACATGTATATATACATATGTGTGTGTATATAGTTACAAAAATAGTTAATCATCGGTTTTGAAGACAAATGTTTTAAAGTTTACGGTTTCAAAATTAACCATATAGTATGGATAACTTTTATGAAAATGATTTTATGACAGTATGAAGATGTTTATACGACAACGATACAACAAGAAAATTAGAATTTATGTAATATTTTAAAGAATGAGAATATTACAATTTTAAAAAAGTACAGTTATGTCTATAAAAATTTCAAGTTTACGGATCAAATTTGATCAACTCGACACAACATGTATTTGACTGTGTAGACCACATAAGGGCCTATAAATACATGACACAATAATAATAAAAAAAATTCCAGCCACACTCTCTCTCTGCTTTCTCTCTCTACTCTCTCTCTCTTCAAACTTAGTCCAAGAATCCGGCCTCCATTTGTGACACCTCCTATACCATTGGAAAGCTCTCCTCGAGCTGGTTCCAACGACATGCTAAGCCGACCACAACTTTGCCAGAGCAGCCTGCACGCGTTGGTTGAAGCCGCAAAAACACGTCACCTTTTTGACATGATTTTTCCATCATCTGACCTCCGATTGACACGATCTTGGTGTCCACAGACTCAGATTGATGAGAGGAACAAGAAGGCACCGATCACCCTGCTCGATTTCAGCCGTAGCAAAACGGTAGAGCTACCCCATTCCCACCGTCGTGTCACACCGCGATCTTGCCGTCACCAAAGTCATTGATCGACACTACCCGGACCAAAAGAATCAGAGGGTGTCGGTGAGCAAAAGGCCCCAATCAATTGTTGGAAAACCTCACCCGTTGCCAAAATTCCATCATCGCCACTGTGGAGCCGCCGTGAGAACATGATTTTGGCCATTCCGCTGCTGTTGGGTCAAATTGGAGAGGCAGTCACGTTAAGAGGGTTAAGAGGAGGAAAATCAACTCCTTAATTTCACAAAACGGCCGCCGATTGTCAGAGATCTATGAACTGCCTCCTAACGCCACCGTGAGGAGGTGGAGCCGCCGTTCCATGCCACGTCGAGCCCCACCATTAGAGAGGAAATGTTCAAAGAGCTACGGGGAACAAAACCCCCAACTCAATTTCAAGGTAGCTTTGCCGGAGGGAGATGATCGGAGTCTCCATTTTTGGCCACCGATTTTGAGCTTCAATTTGCTATGTTAGAGGCCGAATTGGGTAAAATTGACACCACCATTGGACTCAGAAGGGTCGACTTAGGGGGGGTAGGCTCGAGCCCAGCCACCAACGGAGCCCAACGGTGGCGGTCAACAGCGGTCAATCGCCGGTCAGCAGCCACTTTGGGTTTTTGTGATCTGGACCTCCGATCGATGATCCGAGACCGCCTCCTGACTCATTTCGATGCTCTGAACACAATGGTGACCTCCGTTCAAGCTAATTCCACTCTGTTCAAAATCGTTCGATACCAACTGTATGCAGATCGAGGCGACTAGACTGTAGTAACGGAGTCTAGAATGATGTTTTCAACAATAATAAATCTCCATGGATCATTCCTAGCCATCCACAGTGGTCCGAGGAGCACTACTGAGGATGTAATGTAGACTGTGGATAAAGCGAGATGCAACTAGTCCCTCACAGCTCGAAGTCCAGGTAAGCAGGAATCTTGCCTACAGTATGAATAGTTTTAAAAATAAATTAATTTTAAACATTTTCATAAAATTTATGAAAATGCATCATCAGTGATTTATTACACTGTTATATGTTATGATGTGATATGTTATGTTATGACATGATGTGAAATGCTATGATGCTGATGATATGATTAATGTGTGATGTATGCAATATAAAAATTATATTGTTTAATCACCTGTAAGTCTAGTATGATAATGATTTACGATTCATGTATGATTATGATTTACGATTCATGAATTACGAAATTGTGATGTCATGTAGTGATAAGTCATACTGCATACACACAATGAGACAAGTGAAACTTATAAGACAAGTTAAGGGTGTCGTACCAACCTCTCGACCCACGGGGAGGCTCCATGTTAAAGTAATGAATGATTTTGGTGTTGTTGGGACCTCGCGAACCCTAACTTCCTAAGACTCACGCGCAACTGGTACGATCACTCAGGCCCAAAGTAAGAAGATAAGTCACAGCTTAAATAATTAAGTATAAATCAAGTTGATAAGCAAGCATAAAATGCTCATACATATTTTTATTAAAAATGATTTTTAATCATGTTTTGCGAGACTGATTTCCTACTTGCTGAGCGAAAGCTCATTTAAGTATGTTCATGCTGTAGGTAAGAAAAACCTGTCAGCGGCACTTTGATGGGCAGTGGTGAGCGGCGAACGAATGGTGAAGATGGGAATGGATACCGCTCACGCAATGTAATATTTTCGCATTATTATTTTACGAATTTATGCATGCTTTATTTTATGAAATTTTGTACGCTTACACTTTATGAAAATTATGTGCATATGAATAAGTAAATAATTTACGTAATTATGTTTTAAAAACCGAGCTTGTGATTATGCAACCTTGGTCCAGAGGATTTCAAAGTTTAAAAATGTTGCAATAGATAATGCAACAAATGCACGAAATTTGTAAGAAAGAAAATTATAAGTTCATTTAGAATTACAAAGGATTATTGAAGTTTTACACTAAGTTAAGAAATGAATTTTATGAATATGTTTTATGAAATCATTATGAAAGTTTAAAATAAAAGCTTTAAGAAATTTGTATCTTAAACTTAAAAGTTAAGTTATAAGAAATTATGTTTTGTTTAGTTAAGAAGGTTTACTTTAAGAAAATAATATGATATTTTTAAGACGTTAAAATTATAAGCAAAAATATATAATAATTGCTAAGAAAGTTTTAGAGAGAATTTAAATGGGATTTTATTTTAATATTTAATTTAAAATTATCTTGAAAATTGTTTTATTTAAATTGAGAAATGTCTTTAAAGTAATACTTGCTAAATAATCAATCTTATATTTAAAAAGAAAAGCTCAAGAAAATTACTATGGTTATGTTTCAAGAAATTAACGTTATAACTTATGTGAAGGATCATGAGCTTTTAGAAATTATGATTATGTTAAAACATAATTATTATTATATCGTTTAAGATTCTATTTTAATAATTCCTTATTACCAAGAATTCATTTGTTACTAAGTTTTGGGGAAACAATTATTATTTCCTCTAAGGCATTATGTTTAAGGATTCAACAACAAGAATCCATTTAAAAAAAAAATTATTCGTAAGTATATTTAAGTTCATGGACATGTTTAAGTTAAGTGACGGCCACATACGGCGGGTCATTACATATGCACTGATCAATAGTGTTCTCCTTAAATCTAAACGAAGTAATGATATCATTAAACTTAAGATACCATTGTCGTGAAGCTTGTTTAAGTTCATAGATTGATTTCTTTAATTTACACACCATGTGTTCCTTTACTTTACTTGAAAAGCCTTCAGGTTGGTCTATATAGACTTCTTCCCCTAAATTTCCATTGAAAAAGGCGGTTTTCACATCCATTTGGTGTAACTCTAAATCAAAATGAGCCACCAATGCCATAATAATTCTAAGTGAATCTTTCTTAGCCACCAATGCCACCAATGCCATAATTTACACACCATGTGTTCCTTTACTTTACTTGAAAAGCCTTTAGGTTGGTCTATATAGACTTCTTCCCCTAAATTTCCATTGATAAAGGCGGTTTTCACATCCATTTGGTGTAACTCTAAATCAAAATGAGCCACCAATGCCATAATAATTCTAAGTGAATCTTTCTTAGAGACAAGTGAAAAAGTCTCTTTGTAGTCAATGCCTTCTTTCTGAGTAAAACCTTTGGCAACAAGTCTAGCCTTGTACCGTTCAATGTTGCCTTTAGAGTCGCACTTGGTCTTAAAGACCCATTTACATCCGACTCTCTTGCAACCTTCAGACAACTCAATAAGGTCCCAAACTTGATTTTGATCCATTGATTTTAACTCATCTTTCATAGCATTGAGCCACTTGTCAGAATCCATACTTTCTATGGCTTGTGAAAATGAAACTGGATCTGAAATCAGATCATTATTGATTTCCAAGTCAATTTCAGTCTCTTGAAGATAAACCACATAATCATCAAGAATAGCATATCATTTTTCTCTTTGAGATCTTCTTAATACTGTTTCTTGTGGTTCAGCTACTATTGGTTCCTTGATTACAACTTCATCGTGAAGTGGTTGGCCATTCACTTGTTATTCTTGAACATTGTCAAGCTGTACAACAATGTTAGGAACAATCTTGGAAGTTACAGGTAGAGGAACTTTTATCCTAACTTCTTCAATGACCACATTACGTGGTTCTCCACTCCCATTAATTTCATCATTCTCGATGAACCTAACATTTCCAGATTCAACTATTCTCGTACTATGGGTAGGCCAATAAAATTATACCCTTTGGCTTTTTCAGAATAACCAATGAAATAACCACTGGTCGTCTTCAAATCCAATTTCCTGTGGATTGTAAATTTTCACTTCCGTCGGGCAACCCTAAACATGCAGGTGCCTTAAATTAGGTTTCTTTCCCGTCTACATCTCAAAAGGAGTTTTCGGGACTGCCTTACTAGGAACCCTATTCAGTATATACATGGCGGTCTTTAATGCATGCATCCACAAAGATAAGGGTAAAGATGAATAACTTAACATGCTCCTAACCATATCCATTAATGTACGATTACGCCTTTCTGCTACACCATTTTGTTGTGATGTACCTGGCATGTGTATTGCACACATATGCCTTGCTTTTCTAGGAATTTAGCAAATGGACCTGGACATTACCCTAACTCGTCATACTTTTCATAGTATTCACCATCTCTATCTGACCTTACAATTTTCACGGTTTTATCTAATTGCCTCTCAACCTCATTAATAAATACCTCAAGGGCTTCAACAGATTGAGATTTTTTATGCAATAGATAAAGATAACTATAATGTGAAAAATCATTGATAAAAGTGATAAAATACTTTTCTCCACCAGAGGATGGAGTATCAAAAGGTCCACATATGTCGGTATGCATGAGTTCAAGAAGCTGTGTACTTCTTGTAGCCCCTTTCTTAGTGTGTTTGGTTTGCTTTCCTTTAATGCAATCAATACACACACCGAGATCAATAAAATCTAAATTCGAAAGAATTTCATTCTTTACTAATCTCTCTATCCTTTCCTTGGATGTGTGACCCAAGCGTTTATGCCACAAGTAAGTAGAACTTTCATCAACCAAACTCCGTTTAGTTCCAATACTTCGATGCATGGTTAATAAAGTTTCAGCAAAAATATTATCAAGCTTTAACTTATATAAACCACCATAAAGGATTCCAGTGCCAATAAAACTATTATTTTTATATAAACTGAAAGATCCAAATCCGAACTTACAATAAAATCTCACTACATCAAGTTTTGATAAAGAAACTAAATTGCGAGAAAAAGAAGGTACATAAAGAGTTTGGTAGAAATCAAGATAATATCCAGTATCTAATATTAAGTGATAAGTGCCAATTCCTTCCACTAGAGCTTTATCTCGATTCCCCATGTAAATAAAACTTTCATTTGCTCTTATGGGTTGGATTGTAAGGAATCCCTACATCGTATTAGAAATGTGAGTAGTTGAACCTGAATTAATCCACCAAGTATTATAAGGAACTTTAGTTAAATTTGATTTGAAACAAACTAAAGCACAGGGCTTACCTTTCTTTTCGAACCAAGCCTTACGTTTATGACAATGTTTCTTTAAGTGCCCAAATTTGTTACAAAAATAACACTTAACAATGTATTCCTTCTTGTGGATTTGAGTTGACTCATTTAGGTTATACAACTCCTTCTTGAACCCTTTCTTCTTGTTCTTTCTAGGCTTCTTTTTAGTGTTCTTTTCAGCCTCTTGATTCACAAGATGAACGGAATGAGGTTTCTGATTCTTTAATCTCATCTCCTCTTGAACAAGTATACTGGTCAATTCATTAATATTTCATATATCTTTAATTGTGTTATAGCTCATCTGGAATGGACCATATTGTTCAGGAGGAAGCAAGTTGAGAATAAATTATACTAGAAAGTACTCATCCACAGACATCTCCAAAGACTTTAATTTTGCTGCTATATTTGTCATTTCAAGGACATGCTCATGCATAGTACAAGAACCATAAAAATTCATGTTGGTTAATTTAGCCATTAATGTACCAGCAAGAGACTTATTAGTAGTTTGAGAGCGCTCTTCCACAAGTTTCAAAAATTCCTTAGCACTTTCAGTCTTGGGAAGAGTACTTTTAATGTTGTTTGCTACTGTCATTCGCATGAACATTAAACTTAATCTGTTCGACCTTTCCCATACTTTATGAAAAGATTTCTCCTCCTCACTGCTATCATCAGTAATTGCAGTGGGTTCCTTATCTTGAAGTGCTAAATCAAGATTCAAAACACCTAAGTGAAATTGGACTTATTTGCACCAATAAGAGAAATTTAATCCATTAAATAGGGGAACAGATGAAGCATGTGAATGTAGAGAAACAAGAACAGATACTACAAATGTGAAAGAAACATTCATACATTAATGCTTTGAGATAATCACATAGTTAGATTCAAACTTAAGACAATATATAATTGTATATCCTAGTTCTCCTTTGGGTGATACAAAGATATACAAACTATAAATGATGCTAATTAAAAAATAAAAATTTAATTTGGTAATCATAAATATAACCAGTAAAAATGCTTGCTATCTTTGGATAAACAAACAAAAATAATAGGACATTTTAATTACCAACTATTATATTCATCAATTATAAAGAAAGCTAATCAACCTTTGAGCAATTCCTAAGTTCTTATAATAGATGAAATTCAATGACCCATGATCTATAAATGTCATCTCAATTATAAGCATCAAAATTCATGGGTTGTTGAATTTTTGTTTCTTAATTTGAAAATTACTAAACTTTAAAGTTTGGCCACTTTGGTGACTAACAAACTACAATTATGTAATTTCAAAATTGGAAACAATAATTGTACTTGTTTCATTGAGTAAACAACTGTGCAATTAGCCATAAACATATATGCAAAATAACATATTCATCTTAAACGAAACAAATGAAACAAGTAAAACTTGTTTCTGTGAAAGGAATGAAACAATAAAAACAAGTCTCCACATATACTTTGAGTTGTTTTTTTTCCTATTAAATGTAATATCCATGAAAGCAAGAAATTTGAAACCCATAATATAAATGATTATAACTTTTATTCATTTACAAGAATTTTAATTCAAAGCATGTATTTTATATATATTATATAAATATTAGACTGTATGTTCTATGCAATAATGATAGTACAAGAGAAAAGTAAATTCAATTCCTTTACCGACAGCATACAACCATTCAATTTATATAGAAAATCCTTCAATATTGACTGATAAAAAACAAATTCTAGTACGAATATACGGTTACACTCAAATACGAAAAGATCGAAACGAACCCAGAATTCAGTTCATCCCAAATTCAAATATTCAATGCTAGTGAAAATGTACAAGATTAATTCGACTTCAAAATGTTCTCGGGTTCAACCATAATTAGGAATATAACCTTGAAGGAAAATCATAAGTTCCTAAACCTAATGCTCTTGATACCACTTGTAAAACTTTAATATCTATAATTTTCCGAAATCTTAGAACTCAATAATTTTCACCAAAAAAAAAAAAAAGATTTAGAGCGTATCTTGATTCATAGCTTCAATTTTCAGAGAACTCTAGAACAAAAATTGTCAGAGAAGAAGAACCCATTTTCTCTCTCTAAACCCACAAATTCTTTTCACATATTTTTCTGATTGAGAGAAAGATGCAAAATTGATTAGGTGGAGAGAGGACTAGACTCTTATTTATAGACCCTCAATAGGTGCTTTTCCATCAAAGCACATATATCTTTAGATATAGACATATCTTTGCAGATATAGACATATCTTTTAATAAAAGTTGCAACCCCTTATAGCCAATATAATTTTAGCATTTAAATAATAATGAAACTAAATAAATAAATAAATTTGATAAATTTATAGGCCTTTATTTAATTATGTCAGCCATAATTTTAAAAGACAACGACCAGTTTTGTTTAGAGCAATTTTTTGTGAGTAACAGGGTTATAATCTATGGGGATGAAAAGGATTTTCTTTTGTTTGTATAACACGAGAGAGAAGGAAGACAAGAATATAGAAATTAAAAAGAGCAAAAATAAACCACTTTTCTTCTCTCTCGACTGCATGCTTCCAGGTTTTTATTTATTTATTTATTTATTTTTATTCTTTATTCACTCCTTGTTTTGTTTTGCTGAAAATTTATTAAAATGTCTACTCCAAAATTGAAATTAGCAAAATAACCTTATTTATTTTGCATTGAACCCCTATAGAAGTAATTACACAAAGTGTCTGTTCTGAGCTTATTGAATCTAAATGTTTTACTCATAAACAATATTACAAAATTATCTATTTTTAAAATTTTGCTGATTTGGATTATACCACAGTGTTTAATTTTGAAGGCTTAAACAATTTTTGGCATTTTATTTTCATTACCATATTGGTAGTATATAAATGATTTGCTAAATTAAACAATTATCCAAATTTTATAACCCAAATATATACGAGGATTTCAACAATTTTCATCCAATTTTATGGCCAAATTTAGGTAATCTTAATATGGTTTTTTTTTTTTTTTTTTTTTATCAATTTCAATTACATGTTGCCTTCACGTGTAAGATTTTGGGATACAGATTTTTTGTTCTTTACTATTAAAATATGGTTTTTGTTGCTTCATTTGATTAATTATATTTAATTAACTTCAGTAAGTGTTTATTTATATTATGCTCTAGTTTTCTAACTCCAAAAGGAAACAAAAGACTTGGAAAATTATTATGCCTAAATAAATTCAAGATGTCATGTGTATGTGTAGAAAACTGTTATGATCATGAACATAATGATATTTAAATTACGATAATGATTTATATAAGATAATTTTTATAATCTTCAAGATTTCTCCATAATAGACGGTCTTTTCTTATATGAGTTTCTCGTACGTATAAGTTGCACATAACTATACAACTTTCTAACTCCAGAAAAGAAAAAGAATTTAGAAAATAATTCTGCCCAAATAAGTTCAAGATGTCATTATAGAAAGCGGTCATTGTCATTATCATGATGATATATAAACTACGAGATTGATATATATATATATATATATATATATATATATATAATTTTTTTTTATAGTCTTCATGATTTCTCCATAATAGATGTTCTTTTCTAATACGATTTTCTCAACTCATAAAATGCACAAAACTATTAAGTTTTCTAACTCCAAAAAGGAAAAAAAAATGGAAATAATTATGCCTAAATAAATTCAAGATCTCATGTGTAGAAAGTTGTCATGGTCATTGTACGGTAATAATATATATAAGATTATAGTTTATAGACTTCATCACTTCTCCCTAATATATGTTATTTTCTCATCTGAGTTTCCTATATGTAAAAGTTGCACCCAACTATCCAGTTTTCTGACCCTAAAAAAGGAAAAAAAATTAAAAATAATCAATGTCCAAATAAATTCAAGATGTTATATGTAGAAAATTTTCATGGTCATTACCATAATAATAAATAAATTACGGTAATGAACAATCTAAATTATGGGAGATATGACGCTTGATCGACGATTTCATGAAGAGGAGGTTTTTGGCTCCAATGGAGGTGGTGGTTCGGATGGGTTAAGGTTTTCGAAATTTAAACTCAATTATGTTTAAAACGTTATTTTCCCTTTTTGGTTTCAATGATAAGGGTTTTTTATTTCCTTTTTTAACAATGAAGCATTTCTAAATAAAATTACTAATTGCCTTTTTTAGGGGTAATTGCCATTTATATGTTATCTTCTTTATTCTTCACGGAACAAATGTTTTTAATTAATAATTAAATTTTAATAACCTACATAAAAAAGCACACCACTCAAATATGTTGATTGTTTCCCTTTTTTTCCCTATTTTGTCTAATCAGTATAATTATCAATTTATTATGAAACATCCGAATTTATTTCATTGATTACGTTTTAAGAAAGAAATTACAGGGGCTGATTTTTTTCTGTTACAATTCAAGACTTTAGTGGTCTTTACATATAGTCTAGTAGATAATTTTGTAATAATATTAATTTGTGGACAATTTTAGATTCAATGCCTTATAAAAAAACACTCCACTGTATGACCGTTTGGGGTTGTTTCAAGATTGTGCGTTGTCGTTGTAAGGTCGAACAGAATCGTTCCAAGGTTGTAAGGGATTGTTCCGAAGTTATTTTACAAATTAAAATTTATGAAAAGTCATTTTGCCGACAAGATTTTCGATTTTTCTTATTTTAGATATCTCTCTACGTTTTTATTATTATCTTTTGCCATGAATGGTCTGTAGCAACTGATGTGGTAGACGTTGGACGTGTATTTAGTGAGAATCCGGAATCATGTGATCATTTATGTATGAATTGTCCGAAATGAGAGATTTTTCTACACGACTCTCAAGTCAATGAACTTGCTTTTGGAGCCATACATCATTTGTCCATTTTCAAACTAAAAAGTGTATTTTGGAAAATTTTTAACATTTCTCAACCAACCTATTAGCTGTTTATTTAAGCAAAACGAGCGCTAATTATATTGCAAACTAATTAATATCATATCAAATGTAACAAAGCAACTGTGAGAAATCACCGAGCAAAAAATAGTGAAAAGAGTACAAGAAAGAAAAGGAATGCTAAGATTGCTTATCATTGCAATTGCAGAAAAATACTATACTCAATTTTCGAAATTAAGATAACATAAGTGTCTTTTTTGTAGGACGCAAATCCTAAAAAAAGTATAATTTTAAAGCAAATCTATTCCTATTATTTTAAATAATCCAAATCTTTATGTAAATAGCATAAATCCTAATGTAAATCTAAGTAACTCTAACAAAAACTAAAAGAATGAAATAAACCCGAGTCTCATATTATTTACATATAAAAATAGACATAACCTTGTTAAAGACATTAAGTTACACCACTTATTAGTAGATCTTCTAAGATGGTAATCCAAACTTTTAAAAAGCCCCAATTTTTTTGGCGCTAAAGAAAACAGATTAGACTCACAAGTCCTTTTTTTTTTTAATCTTCTTTCATGTCATCCTATAATATTATGGCGCATAAATTAAAATGTTCTAAATGACATGATATTGTTATTGATGTTATATGATTGTTTGATTGACATTACCTTTTTAATAACAAGCATAATATTGCTATAAGGACATGAAATGAGACAGGAACCAGGAAAAACGAATGGGAGAGAGTGAGAACTACTGGTTTGTAATTTAGTTCTTGTAGATCTGAAATTTCAACTACAGGATTCAAAGTTTCAAGAAAAGATTAAAATGAATCTATTCTCTACATGACATGACTGGCATGGAAACAGTCAGGTAGCTTTCTTAGTTTAATTGTGGGAGAGAGACGTGTCCAATTACGTACGGTAGTGGAGACGGACCAGCTTTGTTTATATAACACGAGAGAGAAAGTAGACAAGAATAAAGAAATTGAAAGAGCAGAAGTAAACCATTCTCTTCTCTCTCCATTGCAAACCTCAAGGTTCTTTTATTCTTTCCTTGTTTTATTTTGTTATATTTTATCATGTCTTTAGCCAATAATCCATACGGTTAGGGTCATTTGGTTAATATTATTTTTCTTGACTGTGAACATACATATTTTGCAAATATCTGGTTTTTCTTTCAATAAGAGTCAATTCTATTTTATAGTTTCCAGAGGTATAGTTTGTTGCTAATTCTTTGCTATTAACTACTGCTTGGTGGTCACTAGGAAAAGATCGTCAGCTTCGACAAAATGTCTGAAAAGGAAGTTAGCAAGGCTACAAGTCATCTTCAAATATCAATTGAAGAGCACAAATCCAATGATTCGGTCATAATTCACATTCCAGAAAGCCTGAAACGTGAGGTGTGGTCTAAGTGTTGCATCCAGAGGGTTCCGAGGAGGCTCCGAAAGGTGAACGAAGAGGCATACACTCCTCAATATGTTTCAATTGGCCCCTTTCACCATGACAAGCCAGAATTGCTTGGCATGGAACTTCATAAAGGGAGATGTTTAGACGAGTTCTGTAAACGTACTAAGAAAAACCAGGAAGATCTTACAGATTTCATCCGCAATCACCACAAAGAAATACTGCAAGGCTATGGAGGTCCCCTTGACTTCAAGGTGGAGGCCTTCATTGAAATGGTTCTGGTAGATGCCTGCTTCATCATTGAACTCATCTTGAGGAACTCGATGGATCCTGACGATGATTACATACTTAATACAACCGGCAGGATTAGGAGAGACATAGAGCTGGACTTGATCATGCTCGAAAATCAGCTTCCTTATGCCTTTCTGAAGCAACTATATGACTTTGTTTACAGCCGTCAATCTCCCAATTCAGAGACCACCGACGATTCTGGAACAGTAAATGAGCAGATCGCAGAAGAAGTCCCTCTCTTGTCAAGACAACACCACAATGGAAATGGATACATTCATCCCTTTTCGAAGCTCGCCTGCAAATTCTTTCATTATCCAGAAGATGTTGGTGAGGAATCAGATGAGCTGGAAATAAAGCATTTCACGGATTTGGTCAGACGTGCTCTTTGTCCAATGGAAATTAATGATACCGGCACTGGTAAGGAATCCGAGAACTGCTTAAGTTATCTCTGTTCTGCAAAAAAACTGGACGCAGCAGGGGTGCAATTCTTTCTGTCTAAAAATTCTGGCTTAGTGGACTTTGAGATCGAGTCATCCAATTTGTCCTGCATACCATGTTTGAAATCTACACGTCTAGGTCTTTCAGAATTTCGTGTAGAAGATGGGACCGAATGTCTTCTTAGAAATGTCATGGCATTAGAACAGTATCTATATCCTTGTGGGGCTTACATTTGCAACTACATTTGTCTTCTGGATAAACTGATAGACGATACCGCAGATGTCGATTTGTTGGTTGAGAGGAAGATTGTGAGGAACTTTCTAGGAAGCAATGATGAGGTTGCCAAATTGGTTAACAATCTCGGTAAAGAAATTGGGGTGGATAGCTTTTGCTATGAAGAGGTGTGTCAGAAGCTGAATGCTCACTGTGATAATTGGCTAAATGGAACTAAGGCCAAGATCAGAAGGGTCTATTTCAAGGATTTTTGGACAGGCAGTACTGCTATAGTTGGATTGTTTGTCCTGCTTTTCTCCATCTCTGCAACTATTAAGACACTGTTCTTTAATTAAGGTCTCATGTTGAGTAGATTGTTAGCTCTTCTTATTATTTTTTTTCTTGAGTTAAGAATTATTTTCCTCTTGTAATCTATGTACTGTACGTCTTTGCTTCTTATCTCATTTACTATAAAGTTCTAGCTTTCTTTGTGAAATATTTGGACGTAGTAGAGTACTTTTCTACTTTCATGTAAGGTATTCCAAAATAATGGTACAAATGATAAAACTGCTTCTTCTTCAACTATGTAAGTCGAGTGTTTGTGATTTCTTCGCTCTCCTAAGCTGTTTTTCAGTTGCTTTGTTCCCACTCAAGCTGCCTATCAAGTTGCCTATAGTTGACACCATTGACAAAATCTTCCGTCTTTTCTTGATGGGGAAATTTCTTTTTAAAATTTTTAATTTACGAATCACGAAGGAGAAATGAGGTCTGATTATTCTGAAGTTACTAGATGCAGATAACACCGATACGGCAGAATATAAAAAGGACAAAAATATGAAATATCGACAGAAGTGTGGAAAGGACATTTAGATGAAGAGAAATAGTATTATCAAAGCAAAAATATCATGGAAAATGACGACAAACTTTAAAGCAACAACATTATCCTGAAAACGGCAAAGACCTAAAGGACATCAACTGTTAAACGACAAGAGCTTGGAAATAACAACTAACTCAATGAACTACGTAATTAAAAACGACATTATCCAGAAAGACAACAATTTGAACATTCAAATGACATTGAACAACAATCAACAAGGTGAAATCACATCATGTCGTAAACGGCATGATGCTTAAGCAACGACATTGGATAGAAAACAAAAACATACAGGAATAGAGGAACGTCAGGAAAATTACTCCGCAACCACAATCGAAGAACGACAAAATTCTTATAAAAAAAAAAACCCTCACCTAGAAAACCACATTAACATACAAACGACAATGACTTGAGAAGCGACAAAAAAACTCAACTAACGATATGTTGTGTTAAGATCCTAAAAACGCCGTAACATAGAAAAATTAATGGTTTAAAAATAAAATTAGTAATATCACATCGTTATGAATATAGTATTACGATGGATGTCCAGAACCCTCAAAGTCTTCAAGTCTCATAATCCCCAAAGCTTCACAAATTCCATAACCTCTATTTGTTACAATTAATTCATAGTTATTTTCTCCATTTACAACGCCATTAAGCCTATTGTAACCTATGGGCATCTTTATCCTATAAATAAAGGCTCTGAGAGGCATGTAAAATAGAAGAAAAAAAATATGGATATCATTCTCTCATTCTCTTGTGTTCTTCTCTACTTCTAAACTATATTCTCTTGTTTTGTCCTCTTTATTTTACAACACGTTATCAGCACGAACTAGCTCCAATTGTGTCTATCTACCGAAGTACCTTGACGATTGCTGAGTGTGCTCAGTAAGTAAAATTGTTCATTTGTTATTTTGCTTTTGTTTGAATAATTTGACGGCTTACTTAAATTTAAGATACCAAAGATTAGGACAACTGTTTGGTCATGCAGCTGCAATGTGGTCTTCTTGAAATTAATCTTCAAAATGTCATGCAATTTGTCTTGGTATTTGGATCATGAATGTTTGTTTTCCAACAACAAAAATAATAAAAAAAATAAAAAGACCTTCGTGTTTTTCTTTTTTCTTTTTTTTTTAAAGAAATCTTCATTTTTATCGTTATCAAATACTGTGCAATTTTGTGAATTTGAAACTAGATTCATTGCTTCCTTTGTTTTCACCTTTGACCTTGTTAAGATTCATACCATTTTTTTGTCGATAAATAAATCCAATTCCTCTTTTCTGTTCTATTAATATTAAAAGAAATGACTATTTCTACTTAATCAAAACCCATCTCTATGCTTGGTCACTGATTAACTACTGTAAATAGATGTTTGTTGTTATTCATTAAACAATGTATATACTATTTACTTATTGTTTATTGATATTTTTAATTTCTAATTTGATTAATATTTTTGTTAGTCTTTACCATGGCAAATCTTACCAAGTTGGAATTTGTAGCCCTTGATATTACGGGCAAGAACTATCTATCATGGACACTTGATGCTAAAATTCATTTGGATGTTATGGGTCTTGGAGACACAATCAAAGAAGGAAATCAAGAATCATTACAAAAACGCGCCAAAGCAATGATTTTCTTTTGTCACCATCTCCATGAAGGATTAAAAACTGAATATCTTACTATAAAAGATCCACTTGACCTTTGGAAAAATTTGAAAGAAAGATATGACCACCAAAGAACTGTTATTCTTCCAAAAGCTCGTTATGATTAGATGCATTTGCGATTGCAAGATTTTAAATTAGTAAGCGAGTATAACTCTGCAATATTTAAAATTAGTTCCCAATTAAAATTATGCAGAGAAAATATTACTGATGAATATATGCTAGAGAAAACATTCTCTAATTTTCATGCCTGGAATGTGCTCCTACAGCAGTAATATTGAGAAAAAGGCTTTAAAAAATACTCTAAACTGATTTCATGCCTTCTTGTGGCTGAACAAAATAACAAGCTATTAATGAAAAATCATGAATCTCATCCAATTGGTTCTGCCCCATTCCCTAAAGTGAATGCAACAACATCTAACAATTTGGGGCGTGGACGAGGTCGTGGTTGTGGTCGTGGCCTAGGACGCGATCGAGGTTGGAATACCTATCACAATCGTGATAATAACAATTCTCACGTCTAGAAGAGTGAGAATAATGGAGACAAAGGAAAAGGTGTGCAACAAAAGGATTCAAAGAAATCAGAAAATATATGCTACCGGTGCTGTAACACCTACCTAATTTTATGTAATGAATCACGTTAAGTTAATAACGACGTTAAGAAAATTTATTAATAATTTTATAAGTTATGATATATGATTTTAATGTTACTAACTGTTATGTCAAGTTTTATGACAGGTGACGACCGCATGAAATCGTTGTGCTCAGATGTTCATGATCATGTTTATGTATGTTCAATTATGATGCAATGATGTATGAATGTTTTAATTTATGACATTTTTGGATAGTTTAGCAAGCTGAACTTTTAAGTTCGGCAGGCCGAAAAGTATGCCCAAGATCTGCAGGCCGAAGGAAGCCATCGACAGGCCGAAGGAGAAAATTGGCAGGCCGAACATGGCTGACAAGTAGTCAACAGAAATCTCTCCAAATTTATGGCTGAGATAATTACATTAAATGGGTGATTTATTGTGATTAATTAGCACAATAATAGAATGTTTTGTCAGTTAAGGAAATTAAAGGGTTTGACTTCGCATTGATTTGTATTATTTTAAATGGTTTTCTATTTTTAGAGGGCAAAAATATGGCAAGTAAGATTAGAGTTTTGACTTTTCCTCTTTTCTCTCCTTCCTCCACGCCATTTGCCATCTAACAGTCAGAAAAATTCCGATTTAATGGAGGGTAATGAATCTTCATTATGCTCATTACGTTAAAAAAAAAATTAACTTTCTTTTCCCTCAGATATTCACTCTTCTCTTTCTCAGTTCTGAGACATTTTCTCATTTCCTCTCTTCCTCTTCTCTTCTCCATGCATTCCATTTCTTCTCTCTCAAAAATTGTCTGCAAGAAAATTGAAAGAAAAAGTCATATTTTGTTGGTTGAATTCAAGAATTTTGAGAAGAAATTTCTAGGTAAGAACTCAATTTTTTTGTTAATTCTGAAAAGAATTCTTCTTTCCAATCATTTGCAATATATTTCTATAGGTATTGTATTTTTGCCTTGAGTTTTTAATATGATGTTCATGTATGTATTGTGTGATGTTTTTCCAAGTTTCATGTTATTTTGGTGTTTTTATGAAAAATATGAATTTTCTATCTTCTAACCCCTCGCAGTAAAATATTACTGTTTAACTTTGATGCATGAAAATGTAATGTTTATTCAAGAGGTAAATGAATTACGTTTTTCATGAAGGTTGTCAAGAATGTGCATGTATAATGTATGATGAATGTATTTTATGTTATGAAATTTTTATGAGATTACATTAAGAAAACTGTTTTAACAATGTTGTTTTTGAATTTTTGTTTTATAAAATGTTTTATATGTTTAAATGATTTTTATTGATGATGAAATATTTTTATGATGTTGAAATATATGATAATAAGATGTTTGCATGAATTTTAAAAGGTATGTATTTTAAATTATTAGAAAATGTTTTCAAAAGATTTTCATGTTTGTAATGTATGAGATGTTTTGATGATAAATTTTTAGGAAGCATGTTATGAATAATGTTTATATGTGATGATAATTTTATGTTGTCACAGTGATGATTATGAGTTATGTTTGTAATAGAAGATGAATGTATATATGAATGTTATATGAATGAATGTTTATGATGAGTATTAATTTTATTGTATTTTTAAATGGATAAATGGCATGAATACTCAAAGGAACGAGCACATTGAGACCGCGGCATCGTCACCAAAAATATATTAAGGTTAAGTAAGCTAAGCTTTAAGGTAAGTACATTCTTACCTGCAACATGACACGTTTTACAAAGTTTGATGATATGTTCACAATGATATTCATGATGATTTTATGTTGTTTTCCTTAAAGGAATTCTTATGAAAGATTTTCATGATTTACAGTTATGTATGTGTGATGATGACATGTTTTGAAGCATGAAAATTATGTATATATATGTATCACCTAATAAGTGTTGCACACCAATGTTATGAAATGATATGTTATGATGTCATGTTTGGTTTGGGATTAGCTAGCCTTCTCCTCTCATGACGGCGCGCCTACAATGATGTTTATGGTGCAACACTTGAGCCCTTAAGATAAAATAGAATAAGTTTTAAAATGGTCAATGAAATGAAAGATATGTTTTTATGAAATTGTGCTTAAGGCAGTTTTATGATATGATAACAATGATGATGATGATGTTTAAGTAATGTTTTAAATTGTGAGAATTACATGTACTTACTAAGCATTAGCTTAATCATGTTTTATGTCATGTTGCAGATAAGGGTAAGAAAATCATGGAATAGGCGGAGGGCATGGGAAGGCATGTGAGCACAAAGCACGATGAATTGTAACCGGAAGAACGCCAAGAAGAATGATTTTATGTTTTTAATCAAGTTTTATATTTTGAACATTATTTTTATGTTAAGTTTTAAGAATATTTAAACTATGGTTTTATATTCTATTTTATCATTTTTTTTAGAATTTTGATCTTTTGCATTTTTATAAAAAGTTAAATCTATTTTGCAAAATAAGTTTTCTCAAGGATTTTTGGCTTGGTCGGCCTGCCGAATATCCTTGGTCGGCCTGCCGATGCTTGAAAGTTTGGCCTGCCGATCATGTTTTTGGCCTGCCGAACGATGATGAGTTTTTAAGTCTGTCTTGCAAAGTCTCTGCCGGCCTGTCGGTTGAGAAACTCCGGCCTGCCGATGAAGTCTGGCCTGCCGAAGTCTGAAGTTCGGCCTGCCGAACTGTGGGAGTAAGTAAACTTTAAATGATGTGATGATTAATGAGATATGATGTGATGTTTTTATAAGTCCTGATTTTACAACTTGGTATATCTATTGTATTAAAATAAGTTCATGATTAATTTAAAGTGTAATAGAATAAATTGTGATATAGAGTGAGTTAAGCAATGTTATTTAACAATGTTAAGTTAAAAAAAATAAAAATAAAAAAAATGTATGGATGGATCCTGGTTAAGTATATTTTATTATATTTATAATTTAAAGTATCGTATAAGTTTTGTAATTACATTTATGATTAAAGTCTAAGTAAGTATAAATGTAAGAATGTAACAACATCTGTGACGTCCGTAAGGGGGGCGTTACAGGTGCGGTATGAAATGACATTGGTCACGTACTTGTCGTACGTTGAAACATCTTGTTGAGCTTTATCAAGCATCACTCAAAGAGAAAGGGAAAATATAGAAGCAAATTCTGCCTACTTTGATGATCTTGACCAAAGTCCTATTGATATAACTCATTTAGATGTGACAGATTTCTTTGAACATCCTGAAGGGAAAATTGATCATTTAATTGGTGTTGGGACTGTCCAAAATATCTAAAATGATTTCTAGGATTTTATTTTTGGTGTGTTTTTATTTGGTTTAAGGTGTGTTTTGGTGTGTTTTTTTTTTAACTATGGTTTCAATATCTAATATTTTACTTTGTTGGATTGTAATATTTCTTATAATGTATTTTTGTTTTATTTGAATGAAGAAAATATGGATATTCCCCAATCTTTAGTTGGACCCAAGATCAATGGTGAAGATGTGTGTCTCGCTGATAGTGCAACATCGCATACCATACTTAAAGATAAAAAATATTTTTCCTACTTGATAATAGGCAAAGTTAATGTTAATACAATATCTGATAGTACAAAAATTATTGAAGGCTTTGGAAGAGCCAATATATTATTACTCGGAGGAACAAGATTTCTTATAAATAATGCATCACTTTCTACTAAGTCTCAAAGAAATTTATTAAGTTTTAACGACATCTGCATAAATAGATATCACATTGAGACAAAAAATGAGGGGAATGTCGAATACCTTTATATTACAGCTATGATTTCGGGTAAGAAATACATATTAGAGAAATTACCTACTCTTTCTTCTGGTTTGCACTACACGAATATTAGTCAAATTGAAGCACATGCAATAGTGAACCAGAAGTTCACTGATCCAAATAATTTTATTGTTTGGCATGACCGGTTAGGCCATCCCAAGTCAATAATGATGCGAAGAATCATTGAGAATTCAAATGGACATCCATTGAAGAACCAAGAGATTCTTCAATCTAATGAATTCTCATGTGCTACTTGTTCTCAATGTAAATTAATCATTAGACCATCACTAGCTAAAGTTGGGATTGAATCCCCTACATTTCTGGAATGTCTTGAAGGTGATATATGTGGGCCCATTCATCCGCCATGTGGACCATTTAGATATTTTATGGTTTTAATAGATACATCTACAAGATGGTCACATGTGTGTTTATTATCAACTCGCAACCTGGTGTTTGCGAGATTACTTGCTCAGATAATTCAATTACGTGTGCAATTTTTAGATCATGCAATTAAGTCAATACGTCTTGACCATGCTAGTGAATTTAGATCCCAAGCTTTTTATGATTATTGTATGTGAATAGGGATAACTGTTGAAGAGCCATTTGCCCATGCTCATACACAGAATGGTCTAGCAGAATCATTTATCAAACGCCTCCAATTAATAGCTAGACCTCTACTTATGAGAACTAAACTCTTTGTTTCTATTTGGGGACATGCTATTTTGCATGCAGCAGCACTTGTGCGCATTAGTTCAACGTCATATCATAAGTTCTCTCCATTACAATTGGCTTATGGTTAGAAGCCAAATATTTTCCATCTAAGAGTTTTTGGTTGTGTAGTTTATTTTCCTATTGCTCCACCACAATGCACTAAGATGGGACCTCAAAGAAGACTGGGAATAAATGTTGGATATGAATCCCCTTCTATAATTAAATATCTTGAACCAATGACAGGAGATGCTTCTATGGCTTGATTCACCGACTGTTATTTTGATGAAACAAACTTCCTAGCATTAAGGAAAGAGAATAAACAGTTGGAAAAAGAAATTATATGGAAAGCATCGTCAATATGTCATTTTGATCCTCGTATACAACAATGTGAGCAAGAAGTTCAAAAGATAATTCACTTGTAGAATATAGCCAATCAATTGCCAGATGCATTTACTAACCTAAAAAGAATAACGAAATCTCATATACCAGCTGCAAATGCTCCAGTTCGAGTTGATGTCCCAGTAGGACAAAATATTACTATAGCAAATAAGTCTAAAGCACGCTTGAAGTGTGGTAGACCAGTCGGTTTTAAAGACAAATCCTCGGAAGAGAAAAGAAGCAAATAATCATGATGGTCAAATTAAGGAGGTAGGTACTTCCAAGGAGACCTTAGACATAACTAATCATAAGACCCTAGAAGAGGTGCAGGTACCTGAAAATAGTGAAAATGAAGAGATCTCCATAAATTATGTTGCTATGGGAAAAAGATGGAATCGAAAAGACATAGTTATTGAGAACATTTTTGCATACAATGTAGCAGTCAATATTGTTAAAGAAAGCAAGGATCCTGACCCTAAATTTGTCGAAGAATGTCGACACAGAAATGATTGGCCAAAATGGAAAGACGCAATCCAGGAAGAATTGAACTCACTTGCAAAACGTGAGGTTTTTGGACTTGTAGTCCAAACACTTGAAGGTGTAAAACTAGTAGGATACAAATGGGTATTTGTACAAAAAACAAAATGAGAAAAATGAAGTCGTCAAATATAAAGCACGACTTGTAGCATAAGGATTTTTGCAAAGACCTGGTATTGATTATGAAGAAACATATTCTCCTATGGTGGATGCGATTACATTTTGATTTCTAATTAGTTTGGCAGTACATGAAAGACTGGATATGCACCTAATGGATGTTGTTACAGCCTATCTGTATAGTTCACTTGATAACAATATCCATATGAAAATCCTTGAAGGATTTAAGATGCTTGAAGCATGTAATTCAAATTCTCGAGAAAATTATTCAATTAAGTTACACAAATCATTATATGGATTGAAGCAGTCTGGACGCATGTGGTATAATCGCCTTAGTGAATATTTAATAAAAGAAGGTTACAAAAATGATCCTATTTGTCCATGTGTTTTTATAAGGAAATTAGGATTTGAGTTTGTTATAATTACGGTATATGTTGATGACTTAAATATTATTAGAACTCCTGAAGAAGTTCTAAAGGCAATGGGTTATTTGATGAAAGAATTTGAGATGAAAGACCTTCGAAAAACAAAGTTTTGTCTTAGCTTGCAAATTGAGCAGTTAGTAGATGGAATTTTTATTCATCAATCAAATTACATAGAAAAGGTCCTAAAACGATTTTACATGCATAAAGCACATTTCTTGAGTACCCCAATGATTGTTCGATCACTTCATGTGAAAAAGGACCCTTTTCGACCTCAAGAGGATAATGAAGAACTTCTTGGTCCTGAAATGCCATATCTTAGTGCATTGGTGCACTAATGTATCTTGCTAATAATACTCGACCGGATATAGCATTCTCTGTAAGTTTATTAGCAAGATATAGTTCTTCTCCAACTCGAAGGCATTGAAATGGAGTTAAGCATATATTTCGATATCTCCAAGGAACAAGTGATATGGGCTTGTTTTATTCAAATAACATGGGATCACAACTAATTGGTTATGCAGATGTAGGTTATTTGTCTGATCCACACAAAGCTCGATCTCAAATAGGCTATTTATTTACATATGGTGGCATAGCTATATCATGGCATTCTACAAAACAAACCATAGCTGCTACTTCCTCAAATCACGCAAAAATAATAGCAATTCATGAGGCAAGTCGAGAATGTGTTTGGCTAAGATCAATTACCCAACATATCCAAGAAACATGTGGTCTACCTTCGAAGAAAGAAGCTCCAACAACATTATATGAAGATAATGTTGCTTGCATAGCTCAGTTAAAAGGAGGATACATCAAAGGAGACTGAACAAAACACATTTCACCAAAATTCTTTTTCACCCATGATCTTGACAAAAGTGGTGATATTGATGTTCAACAAATTCGTTCAATAGATAATCTGGCAGATTTATTCACAAAGGCATTACCGATTGCAACGTTTGAAAGATTGGTGCATAATATTGGAATGTGTCGGTTTAGAGATCTAAAGTGATGGTTCCATGAGGGGGATGAAATACACGTTGTACTCTTTTTCCCTTGATTTAGGTTTTGTCCTACTGGGTTTTCCTAACAAGGTTTTTAATGAGGCAACTCTTTTGGCATATTATACAAGAATAATGTACTCTTTTTTCTTCACTAGGATTTTTTCCATAGGTTTTTTCCTAGTAAGGTTTTAATGAGGCATATTCTTGATAATGGACATCTAAGGGGGAGTGTTATGAATATAGTATTATGATGGATGTCCATAACCCCCAAAGTCTTCAAGTCTCATAGGCCCCAAAGCTTCACAAATTCCATAACCTCTATTTGTTACAATTTATTCATAGTTATTTTCTCCATTTACAACACCATTAAGCCTATTGTAACCTATGGGCGTCTTTAGCCTATAAATAAAGGCTTTGAGAGGCATGTAAAATAGAAGAAAAAATATAGATATCATTCTCTCATTCTCTTGTGTTCTTCTCTACTCCTAAATTATATTCTCTTGCTTTGTCCTCTTTATTTTACAACACAAATTAAATATTAAAAAGTAATTAACCAACTAAAAATGACAAAGAAAAAATAATAATTTAAAAATGAAATCAATAAGTAATTAACATTAATTAATTGTCAAAAAGTAATTAGCTACTATGAGTCCAGCTCACTCGTTGACAAATAAAAAAGCACAATAAATAAATGTGAGCCGAGTAATCAATCAGAATTAAGGTAATATTCATGGTATTATCAACCATAAAATAGTTTTCTAATTTGCAAAGTTATATAAAAATTATAATTTATTATGATCTTAATTTATTTTATTTTAAATACACTGGTGTCTTCATTTGATAATATTCGCCATAAAAGAGAATGAAGGGAGCTCAACCTCTCAGACCGGAAAATATGGGATTTAGAAGACAGGAAGAAGGAAGAAAAAGAGAAGATTAGAAGTGTAAAAAAAATGCTCATCGGAAAGAGCAAAGAAGCATGGGATATATCCATCAAGAGATTACTAATTACCAAAGTTCTCTACAATACTGTACAAGTGTCATCATCACAAATTACAAATACAATTAAAAAATTACAATAAAGAATGACTAATTAAAAATTACAGCTAATTAACGTCTAACATAATCGTACTATGGCCATGATCAAAAGGATCTATTTCAAGGATTGTTGGACAGACAGATCTGCTGTAGCAACCATTACAAGGCAACTTTTTTTTTTTGTTTTTTTCAATTAAGGTCGCATGTAGAGTAGATTGTTACTTTTCTTTTCTCTTTTTTCCCCCGAGCTTAAGACGATTTTCCTCTTCTATCTATATACCATACCTCTTTACTTCTAGTATCAATTATTATTAGTTAATCTTGGTGTCTTTTTGACAATCTCTAATCAATATAGTTTCTTTTTTTCTACTTCATATTGTAATATATTAAGAGTATCGTCAATGTAAGTGCCTATGTCAATAATATATTTGCCATAAAAAGCTATAAAATTAAGGAGCAATGCTACCAACTGACTCCAATGCAGACACTTTTTTAGTCTCTACTCTCAGCAAATGACACGTTGCAGCATTGTTTTGCTTACTTGCAACGCAAAAACTGGGTTTTAAAATAAGCCATCCTTTTGCTTCTAATTACATTTCTTGCCATCCTCCATTCAGCTTCAAATTTTCAGTCTCTTCTGTTCAGTTTTATCTATGGTCTTTCAAAATTTAATTCTTTTCTCGTTTAAAAATTTTATAATTGAGCCATTTAAATAAAGGAAAATCTAAATTCAATAATAATAATAATAATAAAACTAAACGGAAAATTGTTAACCCATAACTAAAGGCAGCCATTTCAATTGTGGCTAGAACCTTCATGCTATAATTGAAACCACTTTGCAAAATTTATTAGTCAATATCAATAATGAGAATAACAATAATAACAATGACAATAATAAAGAGCTCATGATGATAATTCAAAAAAAAATTTCATTTGCGTACTCTGTGACAATAAATTACATATAGAAATTTTTAAGGATTACAGTCGATTTGCTGGTTGATAAGAAGATTGTGAGAAGCATGCTTGAAAGCGACGATGTGGTTGCCAAATTGGTTAACAAACTCCGCGTAGAAATTGCTATAAATGACAAATGCTATGAAGAGGTGTGTAAGAAGCTGAATGCTCATTATGATAATTGGTTAATCAAACCAAGGCCACGATCAAAAGGGTCTATATTTTTAAGAATTGTTGGACAGCCAGTACATCTATAGTCGGATTTTGAGTCCTGGTTTTCCCCGTTTCATCAACTATTAAGGCTCTCTTTCTTTAGTCGGTATCATGTTGAGTAGACTTGTAGATTTGTCTTTCCTTTTCGAGCTTATGATAATTTTAACCACTCTTTTTATCTATGTACTACACCACTTTTCAGATCATCTAATTTTACTGTATAGTTCTAGCTTTCTTTGTGAAATGTTTGGATGTATATATAGTACTTCTCTGCTTCATGTGATGTACTCCAAAATAAATGTGCCAAATGATTAAAAAAAATGCTCTTCTTCAAGTCGACGTGTTTGTGATTTCTTTGCTTCCCTAAGCTAATTTTCAGTTCCTTTGGCTCCACAGGCTGCCTGTCAAGTTCCGTAGTTGTCACCATTGTCAAAACCTTCCGTTTGTTTTTTTGGGTAATTTCCTTTTTAAGTTTTTAATTTAGGAATTTCACTGCACCATATAAGAACGGCAAAAAAAAAAGTTAAAATTGACACAAGGGTGGAGACGTCATTTAGACAAGGAGAAGCAGAATTAAGAAAACAAGAAAACGACGACGACAATCCAAAGGAACGACATTGTCTGAAAACGGAATGACCTGGAAACGACATCATCGACAAGAGAAGAACAGCTAACTTAAAAGAAGAAAAAAAAAAAGAAAAAGAATCCACAAAATCAACAGTCAAAACGACGAGAGCTTGAGAAATAACAACTAACTCTATGAACATCGTGTTTGAAACGGCGTTATCTAAAGATACAAAGATAAAGAAAGACAGTGCTGTCATAAAATGACAACAACATTACAAAACGACAACATGCAATAACAACTTGAACATTCAAACGACAGTGAATTGAAAGCAACAAGATAAACCCATCGTAAATTAGAAGATACTTTAGAAACGATATCGTATAGAAACGAACACATATGTAATGAACGACAAGACAATTACTCCGAACACATATAGAATAAACGAAATGACAATCAACGAACTGACATCTCACGGAAAAACGACAAAATTCTTTAAAATCCTCACCTAGAAAACCACATTAACATAAAAAGACAATGACTTGACAAATGACGACAAGCTCAGCTAACGATATGCAGTGTCAAGATCCTAAAAACTACATCATATAGAAAAATTAATAGTTAAAAGATCAAATCCGCAAGTATTATAACATTGATTATTAAAAAGTAATTAACTAACTAAAAATTAAGAAGAAAAATTAATATTTTAAAAAATGAAATGAATAGGCAATATAACATTAAGCAATTATTAAAAAGATAATCTAACGTGGGTCAATCTCAGTTATTGACAAATCAAAATACGAAATAATGGATTTGGAACGACTAATCACTCGAGATTAAGGTAATATTCATAACATAGTCAACAATAACAGTTTTAACTGTTATTATAAAATTACGTAACAACTATAATGCTATTACGACCTTGGTTTTTGTTCTAAATATATTAGTGTCTCTATTTAATAATTACCAATATTATAATCCATAAGATCGTTCCATCAATTTACAAATGGACAATTCCATAATCTTATGAAAATAGAATACCTAACTTATTTACTGATTTTGAACCTATATTTGAAACTGTCCTTTAAAATTGTTATCTTAATGTATAAATTCTTCGTATATATAATTAAGGACTTTTAACAAGAATTAGATTTTTTGTGGTATTCACTTATACATATAATCAAGAACAAGAGAATAATATTATTAAAATGCAATAATGCTTAATTTTAATATTAGTGTCATCCAATCTCCAAGCAATAGGTTGATTTAGTGAAGGAAAAGCTTGAAATGGCCGGATCTGAATTGTTGGTTTTTGGATTTGAGGGGTTAGGAGCATTTCTTAATCAATTCCTGTCTGTTGAACAATCTATGGTTTTGTAGAGTAAAGCAGAAGCAGCAACAGAAGGTTTCATGAGAATTCGCCATTGAAAGGGTCTATTTCAAGGATTGTGGACAGCCAGTTCTGCCATATATAATTGGATTATGTGTTCTGATTTTCTCAGTCTTAGCAACAAGGCAATTTTTTTTCCCAATTAATGTCTCATTTTGAGTCGATTGTTAGTTTCTTTCTTTCTTTCTTTCTCTCTCTCTCTCTCTCTCTCTCTCTTTTTTGCCCCCAAGCGTACGATTTTCCTCTTTTATTCCTCTTTACTTCTTTTCTCATTTTATATTAGTTCTAGCTGTCTTTGTACAAGTTTTGATGATTTATATAGTTTATTCTTTTATACTTCATTTTAATATATTCCAAAATATAATCCGATATTTTAAGTAGTTGGTAGTTAGAGAAATTATCGTAAAGCTGAATGGCGCTAGTAGAAAATGACAAATAATTACTAGCTGCTGATTTCCCACGAATTCGACTATTGACATTTTATGATTTAACATATACCCAATTCGTATTAATCAAGAATCTTTATTCATGATACACCATAATAGATCTTTTTCTTGGATAATTTTCTTCCATACATTGGATGTTTGGTTAGTGAGAAATTGTCGTCGTGCGATTTATATAACTTTCCTGCGAACGCAATTCTCACACATATAAACTTGCTTGGAGTTATTTTCATCAATTGCCCCACTGTCACATTTTACATGTGTATACTTGATTTCAATGCTTATTTTTAATTAGGGGTATATATTGACAATAATTGATGATGTGGTGCCATAACCCTCCAATGGAAATTGTAGGAAATATCACTTTTCTAAAACTAAGTGCAGTAAGTAGCAGGTTTTTAAAATATATGTAAAAAATATTCAATTTATGGCTAAACAGTTTATTTACCCATTTGTTTCTGTATAAATATTTCTTATTTACACAATTAAAGAATTTATGGTGCAAATAATTTTTTATCCCCTTATTTATAATGTAAATATTTCTTAGTTATATAGTAAATAAGTTATTTACATTCTAAATATGCATAATTTTTTAATCAATTAACCAATTCATTATAACCATCAGATTCATAATCGGTTAATAATAACATTACTCACGGTTTGGATTTGCGAGACATGCTTTTCGTGCGTGTGAATAGGAAAATGGATCGTGGAAAGAGGGACATAGGCAATTGAGAAACCTGTTTTTTTGGTAGAATTCAAATATTCGTTGAAAGTAATAATCTTTGATCAAGATCCGAGGGAGTACCTAGAAAGTTTGATTAAAAGGCTTGGATTGCTATGACTAGAAGGATGGAAAGGAGTAATCCGTCCAAATTGGTTTATCCTAATCGTCAATATAGTTATGTGCTAATTCAATCGTTTATCTAATCAACCATCCACATGATTAATCGTCTAGAGTTCCTTTTCCTTTTTCATCATCACTTTACAGCAAAAACCCCATATATAATTATTGACTTATGCATACATACATCACAAATGGTCGCATTTTTGACACTACATATTCATACCCAGAAAATCAAACCATACACATATTCACATATTCTATAAACCTTAGCCTATTAGCTGATGAAGACACAGGGTCACGGTCCTAATTTCCATCGTAAAAAAGTTTCTGACACATATTCTCATATACCAAAAACTACTAATTAATTCTTACAATAAAAAGACATTTTCAGAAAATAAATACATACAACAAAATTAAATTAACTCAGAAACCCTTATCCTCAACCTAAAAAAAATCTAGAATATTACCCCAAATATTTACAGACCAAAATATACAAACTATAACACTTTAAATTAAATTCGGTTGATATTTAGAGAAGTTAAATAATTACAAAAGCCAAGAATGATGGACGGGCGGTCATTGGCGGACGGTGTTGCAGATGTGGAGTCAAATCAAGTCGACAACCCAACAAAAGGAAGGAAAAGGGAGAAAAAGCAGTCCTCGGAGGCAGGGAGCAAGCGCCGCAGCTCTGGCAGAAGAGCGCCGCAGTGCTAGGTCGAGGGCTCCTAGGCGCCAAGACAAGGGCGCCTAGGCGCCATGTGGAGAGAGCCTAGGTGCCAAGAGAAGAGCGCCTAGGTGCTGCAGGGGGCACCGCAGCGCTCATTTCGAGCGCCGCGGCGCTGACGCGCTGTGTTGCGCGATATTTTTTGAGTCAGAGTCGAACTTAAAGGTCCCAAAAACAGGAACCCACTAGGGTTTCCCACTAGTTGCTATTTTTTCTCCTCCTTTAGTTATAAATAGACACAAGGTGGCTAGGGTTGTGTGTGTGTAAAAATTGTGAAAGGCAAAATTCTTGAGAGCTCCATCCTTGAGAGAAAAAAAAATTCCCAAGGGTGCTAGATAGAAGAGAGTTTTGGTAAGCACAATTTGTGAGTGTGTGAGAAACTGCTCTTGTAATCTGTAATCTCCTTCATCATAGTGGAATTTGCAAGCGGCAGAAACAGGACGTAGTCTCAAATTTGGATGAACCTGTATAAAAATTTGGTGTCTCTTTTTCTTCTTTTCTCCTATTTATTTTCTGCAATTGTTCATTCTTGCGATCCTTGGAATTAGGAGTCACCTAATTACCCAACAACTGGTATCAGAGCAGAGGTTTTGATCAAGAACAATGACTGGAGAAGAAGGTATGGCAGCCGGCATCACCAAATTTGATGGTTTAGATTTTTCCTATTGGAGGATGCAAGTTGAAGACTATCTCTACAGCAGGAAACTGCACTTGCCCTTGGGTAATAAGCTCGAAGGCATGAAGGATGAGGAGTGGAATCTCCTTGATAGATAGGTGCTCGGTGTGATTCGTTTGACCTTGTCAAAGAACGTTGCTCACAACGTTGCGAAGGAGACTACTACAGCAGGGATGATGAAGGCTCTGTCAGAGATGTATGAGAAGCCCTCAGCCAACAACAAGGTACATCTCATGAAGAAGCTTTTTAATTTAAAGATGCCTGAAGGTGTCTCGGTGGTAGAGCACCTGAACAGTTTCAACACCGTCCTAAACCAATTGGTCTCGATAGAGATTAAATTCGATGATGAGATCAATGCTCTAATCCTCTTGGCCTCGTTATCGAATAGCTGGGAACCCATGAGGGTGGCCATTACAAATTCTCTTGGGAGTGCAAAATTGAAGTTTGTTGATGTCAGAAACTCTATTCTGGCAGAAGAAGTTCGTAGGAAGGACTCAGGTGAAGCCTCTTCGTTGAACTCGGCCCTTAATGTTGATAATAGGGGCAAGAAACTTGATAGACAATCCAACAGGGATAATGGCAGGAGAGGCAAGTCGAGGAATGGGAGAAGCAAGTCTAGGAATGGTAGGACCATGGAGTGTTGGAACTGTGGGAAGACGGGCCACTTGAACAAGAACTGCAGGGCTCCAAGAAAGAACGAAGATAAGACAATGACGCAGCCAACGCCACCACTGAAGAGCAACAGGATGCCTTAATCTTGTCTGTCGAAAGTTCTTTTGATTCGTGGGTGATAGACTCAGGAGCATCATTCCACACCACTGCACACCGTCATGTCCTGGAGAATTATGTTGCTAGAAATCATGGTAAGGTTTATCTCGCTGATGGAGAACCTTTGGATATCGTTGGCATTAGAGATGTCAGTTTAAAAATGCCTAATGGGTCTGTGTGGAAGATTCATAAGGTGAGACATGTTTCCAAACTAATACGCAACTTAATTTCAGTGGGGCAACTGGATGATGAAGGACATAAAGTAACCTTCAGTTGTGGAGGTTGGAAAGTCACTAAAGGAGCGATGGTTATTGCTCGGGGACGCAAGGCTGGAACTTTCTACATGAACTCTAGTTGCAGAGATACCCTAGCAGTTGTTGATTCTGCTGCCAATACCGAGCTATGGCATTATAGGCTCGGTCACATGAGTGAGAAGGGTATGAAGGTGCTTCACTGTAAAGGAAAATTGCCGGGTTTGAAAACTATTGATCATAGTTTGTGTGAAGCCTGCATCTTTAGTAAATAGAAGAGAGTCAGTTTCTCAAAGATGGGTAGAGAGTCTCAGTCCAGGAAATTGGAGCTAGTTCATACTGATGTGTGGAGGCCCGCGCCGGTGACTTCCCTTGGTGGCGCAAACTACTATGTGACGTTCATAGATGACTCAAGCAGGAAGTTATGGGTTTACTTTTTGAAAAACAAATCTGATGTCTATGATGCTTTCAAGAGATGGAAAGCCATGGTGGAGACCAAGACAGATTTGAAGGTAAAGTACTTGCAGTCTGACAATGGGGGAGAGTATTTAGATGAAGATTTCAGGCGATACTGTGCTGAGAATAGGATAAAGATGAGGAAGACCATTCTAGAGAAACCACAACAGAATGGGGTAGCTGAGAGGATGAACAGGACTTTAAATGAGCGTGCCAGAAGCATGAGGTTGTATGCAGGGCTGCCAAAGATGTTTTGGGCCGAGACAATTAACACAGCCGCTCATCTGATCAACAAAAGTCCTTCCACACCGCTGAAGTTCAAGCTACCGGAAGAAGTCTGGAGCCATAAACAGGTTGATCTCTCTTACTTGAGAGTGTTTGGTTGTGTTTCCTATGCACATATTGATTCTGCTGCTAGAAGTAAACTGGATGCCAAGTCAAAGAAGTGTTTTCTGGTTGGCTATGGCGGACTTGAGTTTGGTTATCGTCTCTAGGATGACCAAAGTCGAAAGATTATCAGGAGCAAGGATGTGATCTTCAATGAAGGTGTTCAGTACAAAGACAGAGACAACACTGACTCCAGGGGTTCAGGTTTTGAAGACAAAAGCCTAAGGTGATTCCATTGAAGGATCTTCCTGAAGTGGAGGTGCAAAATCCAGTGGTTGAAGACCAAGAAAATGTAGCTCTAGAAGGAAACCAGAGGACTCCTGCCACACCAGTCTGGAGGTCTAGCAGGATTATAAGACCACCGCAGAGATACTTCCCTACTTTGCATTACATCTTGTTGACCGACAGAGGGAAGCCAAAGAGCTTTGATGAAGCCGTGGAGGCTGGAGATTCGGTCAAGTGGGAGTTAGCCATGAGGGACGAGTTGGATCAGACATGGCAACTAGCAAAGTTACCACAGGGCAAAAAGTCCTTACACAACAAGTGGGTATACCGGGTAAAAGATAAAAGTGCTAGCAGCAAACGGTATAAAGCAAGGTGGGTGGTAAAAGAATCCACAGATATGCTCGCCAAGACAGTTCTGATCGAGAAACTGAAGTTATGCGTAACTTCAGTTGGACTTCTCCAAGAGGCGTGAGAAGTCGTTGCTGCTGCAGTGGGAGACATGGTGATTGATTAGTCTCCAAGTGGGAGATTGTTGCAGATGTGGAGCCAAATCAAGTCGACAACCCAGCAAAAGGAAGGAAAAGGGAGAAAAAGCAGTCCTCGGAGGCAGGGAGCAAGCGCGCCGCGGCTCTGGCAGAAGAGCGCCACGGCGCTAGGTCGAGGGCGCCTAGGCGCCAAGTGGAGAGTGCCTAGGCGCCAGGACAAGGGCTCCTAGGCGCCATGTGGAGAGCGCCTAGGCGCCAGGAGGATTACGCCTAGGCCGAGATTTGGTGGCGCCTAGGCGCTGCAGGGGGCGCCACAGCGCTCGTTTCGAGCGCCGCGATGATGACGCGCTGTGTTGTGCGATGTTTTTTGAGTCAGAGTCGAACTCAAAGGTCCCAAAAAGGGGAAACCACTAGGGTTTCCCATTAGTTGCTATTTTTTCTCCTCCTTTAGTTATAAATAGAACAAGGTGGCTAGGATTGTGTGTGTGTGAAAATTGTGAGAGGCAAAATTCTTGAGAGCTCCATCCTTGAGAGAAAAAAAAAATTCCCACAGGGTGTTAGATAGAATAGAGTTTTGGTAAGCACAGTTTGTAAGTGTGTGAGAAACTGCTCTTGTAATCTGTAATCTCCTTCATCATAGTGGAATCTGCAAGCGACAGAAACAGGACGTAGTCTCAATTATTTGGTGTCTCTTTTTCTTCTTTTCTCCTATTTATTTTCTGCAATTGTTCGTTCTTGCGATCCTTGGAATTAGGAGTCGCCTAATTACCCAACAGACGGTAGTAGGTGATGTTGGCTCTAAAGGTGTGCGGCAGCAAGAGGCAAAAAACTTTAGAAGAAGAAAGGGGAAAACAGAGACGAATATAAAAGAAATTATTGTTGTTTGGGAGGAGATAAATTTTTTTTAGAAGGGAGGGGAGATTTTCAGTTGAGGGAGAGAGAGGAAAAGAATGACGATACTGGGAAGGGGAGGCGGCCGAGGGAAATAAGGGAGATGATCGAGCGAAATGGGGGCTTAAAAATGAAGAATAATTTCTATGTTTGGTTTTATGACGTTCTTAATTTAAAAAAAAAAAAAAGAAAAAAAACTTGTGGGTTTCAAAAAAATTTTGGAGCGCCAAAGTTAGTGCTTGGATCCCCCAACCGAAGTAATCTCTTTTTACTTGTTCCATGCATTTTAGTGATACTTAGAGTCTCACATCAATTAAATACAAAATAAACATAACGAGTTATCCAAGTCCCAGGCCATTTAAATATAAAACAAACATAAACTTATAAAGATATTGATCATTAGATTGGCCTTTTAATGTAGAAATCCAAACCTTTATACAGTTCAATTTCAATCACACTCAAGCAGACAGATTCGACTCACATTAGTTATTCACTTTTCAATAATTAATTAATGTCATATAACATTGATTTCATTTTAAAACTATTATGTTATTTTTGGTTGGTTAATTGCTTTTTAATAATTAATGAATGTTGTATTACCTATTCATTTCCTTTTTAATTATTAATTTTTCTTTGTTATTTTAAATATTTGTCATTCAATGCATACAAAAATTACCTTTTTAATAACTTATGAATGATTTATTTTATTAAATTTTATATTAATTAGTAAAAAAGTTCTATTGTTTTATTTTTTATTTTATGTTTTCAATACTTATGGGTTATGTGTTAGCCATATATAATCTATTATGAGTTATGTTTCTATAATTTATACAATAAAAATGTGTCTGAATTTACGAGACATGTGTTCCATGACTGTGAATAGTTGGGAAGTTTAACGGTGGAAAGAGATTATTAGGCAGTTGAAAAACGTGTTTTTTTTTGTGGTAGATATTGATAAACGTGTACTTAAAGTATATTATCTTTGAGCAAAATCCGAGGGATGGAGTAGTTAGAAAGTTTAATTAAAGACTTGGATTGATATGACTAGCAAAGATAAAAGAAATAATTTGTGCAAATTGGTTTACACTAATGTCAATATAGTAGGTGGTAATTCAATCATTAATGCAATCAAGCATCCACGTGATTTATTATCTACATCCCTTTTCCTCTTCCACGATCGTTTTTCTATCACTCTGCCATTATCAAACTGTACACATATATATTCAAATACTGTATGAGCCTCGGCTTATCATCCCACGTGTGGTTCTAAGTTGTATCTAATCTTTCACTTGGATGGAGTGTAAAATCACCACCGATTCTTTTTTTCAAACAAAGAAAAAAAAAGAAAAATCAAAATTCATAATCTATTGTCCCTCAATCTAAAACTTCTCAGTGTCCTATTAATTTCAATACTCAAAAAATAAAGTTAAAAACTGCACTCATTCTCATTGTTGGAATTTGAATTTTCTAAGGAATTGGGTTTAATTTTAAAAGGTCGACCTGTTAAGTGGAGTAATCTTAAGAGGTCATTTTGTTAAGTGGGGTGGCCCAGTATCCATACAAATTGGTATTTGTGTTTATATTTTTAATGATATGAGACTTGAGTTTCTTTTACCCTAATCTCTCATATATCAAAAACCACAAAGAATTTTTTACATCAAAGATAACTTGTCAAAAATAAATAAATGCAACAAAATCAAATTAACAACATCAAAACTCTTAAACCCTTATTGTCAACCTAAACCAAAATCCAAAATATTATCAATCCTCAAATATTTTCATATTAAAATATGCAAACTAAATACTTAAAAAAATAGATTATATTTAAAGAAGTTGAGTAGTTAAGAGTTGCACCAAAACAAAAGCTGGCAATGATGGATGGTAGCAATCACCAGCAGACAACAATAGGCAACAGGCGATGGCTTGTAATGACTGAGAAATCTTAAAATTAAATAATGTAAATTACATATTTAACTTAAAGATTTTCTTGAAAATATCATGCATGAATTTTGTGACTGAAGGATTTACGGAATTAACATAAAAATATTCCAAAAATTCTATAGTGAATTTTAAAGTTAAATTCAACTTTTGCGATTAAATATTTAGTTGATAAAATTCTATCGCGACTTACGACGGAAAAAATTTCAATCTGTAAATAACTTGAGAAATTTAACTATAAGACTTTTTGAGTGCAGTACGAAGTTAGTAGTGTACCGAAAAACACTCTAATGCATATTAGGTTCTTAATTACCAATTAATCTAAAATTGGAGTTACACAAGTAACAATTTTGATAGAAAATGCTACGCAAACTCAGAAAGTGACACTATCCAAAACTATGTCATTATTGAGTTTAGATACTGAAAAAGTCAAGTTTTGATTTTTATCAAGTCTAGAATTAATTTTAAGACCAAATACAGTGGTATGCGATTAAAAACATATATCAATATCGGTTCATATTGTGTTTAACGTGACACTGTATTTAAAAAATAAAAAAGGACCTGTTCGATATTAAAATCTCTGGTCAACTAAGTTAGTTATTGCTGTCAATATAAAGATTTATCTGTTTAAGAGGTAACTTTTAAGAAATGCCTTGAGACAAAATCCCTTAAATTAAGCTTACCACTATGATGGCTGTACTTTGGCAATTAAGAAGACAAAAACCACACTCCACCCCACCCTAAGAATGGCACCGCAATTAGGGGTTTAAGCCAAAAATTAAACCCATCAAAGTTACTTAAAAGCTTAATTAAGCTTGGGTTTGGTGGGGAAAATTAATTAAGGTTGGATCCATGAATAATTGCCCCACCTCAAGAACACATTTTTGGTCCCATTTCTCCTCTTACTTCACTCTAAAAAACCAAACCACTCTCTAGTGAATTCCTAAAATTTTCCTTCACCATATTCTCCTAAATCACCTCCATTCAAGACAAAATCAAGCTCAAGATCACCAAGAAAACTTTTCTCCCATTTCTTGCCCAAGAAAAACTGATTTTGTTCCAAGCAAAAAACCCTCCAAAAATTCCATCACCAAGATCATAAATCAAGCAAGAACAAGAGAGGATCTAGCAAAGGATAGAAGAAGGGAAAAGAGAAGGATTTAGATTATTTTGATTGAGGTGATTCCTGCGCTTTTCTTCTCCTTTTCCTAGCTAAGAAAAAAAAGCATTTTTGCTTAGATAGCCTTGGTATAGAGACCAAACAAGGTTAGATTTTTTTTTTTATGGCTAAGTTTTTGTTTTACTATTTGAAACCAAAAAAGAGAAAGGAGGAATTAGTAGCACTAGATCAACTACCAAGAAATTATCATCAAGGGTAAGGATTCTGAAATTTTTTTTCTTAAATTTACTAAGGTTTAAGTTTATAATTTTATGATGATTAGGTGAGGAAATGTTTTGTAATAATTATTTATGCATTGGTTGGTTTAGGTTATGTATATATGTAATGTAATAAGTTAGTAGTTGCATGATAGCTTTGTGTTTTTTTGGAAGTTTTGATTTGTGGAAAAAATTTTCACCAATTTGTGCGCTTAAACGGAGACCTTAGAGTAGGTTTTTAAATCTTTTTCGGGCACAAAACTCTTAGTTTTTGATGTTTGGAACAAAACCTTGTGACTAAGCAAAAACACGGTTTTGACTCTAAATAGGCTTTTCAAGTAGTTTTTATAGACTTCTCATAACAATCCTAAAACTTACACCAAAGCAGTCCCAAAACTACCCAAAAGGAGTTTGTGAATAACAACCAAAAACAGTTTTGAATTCTGTTATATTTTTAGCATTTTCGGACAATTTTAGTTCTGAATTTGACATTTCATTAAACATGAAAGTTTTAGACTTTGACAAGACGGACAACTTTTGTAAATAAACTTTTTTCAAAATCTACATCTTAAATACAGTTACGGATAGTTTTCCAAAACTATCCAAAAACTATATTTTCGGGCTGAAAATAATTTTCAAGTTTCGGGTCATTTTGAGACTAAGTTACAATTTTCATCAAACATGAAATTTTTAGTTGTTGATAACATGAAGAACTTTCATGGAGAAAGTTTTGTAAAAATCCACCTCTAAGATAAACTTTAATTGAGTTTTATAAACGCAACCAAGACTTTTTAATCAGTAAAGTTTGCAAAGTTTAATTGGGAGATAAATATGCCAAAGATGGTAATCGGGACTTCAAAATGAGCATAAAAATCATTAAATCACATATTAAAAAAAGTAATTTTTATGGAGAAAATTGCAAAAGAAAAACTGTTTTTAACATATGATTTCATAGCAATTTTGTAAAACTAACCGAAAAAATACCTTCAAGTACCAGTTTTTAAAAACAAAGATCGCCTGACCATAGAGTCCTCTGTTTCAAAAAACCAAGAAATCATAGTGCTCTAGACAGATTATACAAGCTCGAGATTTAATGGGTTATTGATTTTAAGCATTATTTTATAGAACGATTTTTATTCGAATCTTTAAGCTACATGGATGAAAATTTCTAAAACAACTATCATAAAAGCCTGATACGCTAAAGTCATAGTACCACAATGCTAGGCATGGGTCCAATGCCTGTTTTAATCCAAAAAGCTGCTTGGGTCATAATTTCAACAACACAATGTATAGGACATCATAAGATCATTTTAATGGGCTTAGAATCAATTACGTACCCAGTAAATAAATTAAGAATATGGTTAGTTAGAACTTAGTTCAAGAATCATGAATTTCAGAAATGTCTAATTTAGTTGATTAAGGTCATATAAATTTAGTGACGATAGAAAATTAATTAATTATTTATAAATTAATTAATTATCAATTTTAATATGAACTAATGGCAACTAAGGAAAATTAAATATTATGATGATTAAATAAAATCATTAATTCTTGTAATAGAAATAGTGATTTTTATGATTCTTTGAATAGAGGAAAAATGCTAATGGAAATATTGCATAAAACACCAACGTTTATGCTAAAATCTACATAGCATTCTTTCACTCTCTTAATGGGTATCTTGGTATAGAATTGTTTTCATTAGAGAAAAGGGTATTTAAGATTTATAGGGGAGTCTACTTCACGAAAACAGTTAAGTATGGATTTCACCTATAGTACAAATAGTTTACAATAAATGTTTTTTTTTAAGTAGTAAGCATGTTTAATTTCAAGTCACAGCATGCTATGCCATGTCATGTTGCATGGTCACTAACTTGAACTGAGTAACAGAGTTGTACCAACCTCTCAACCCATGGGGAGGCTTAAGATTTAAAATAAAAGATAAATTAAATTAGGCCATGGTGTTGTTGGGACCTTGCAAACCCTAACATCCCGTTGATCGCCCGCAACCGATACTACTACTCGGGCCCGATAAATAATAAGACAAGATCATAACTAGGCATAATCGGTGCATCTATTTTTATAGTTATTACACGCTATTTAAATATTTTGCAAGTTATCATTCTTACTTGCTGAGCAAAAGCTCATTCAAGAATATTCATATTGTAGGTAAACGGTCTACTAGTAATGTTTAATGGACGGTGGTGAAGTGGTGAACGATTAGAGTGGAGTTATAGGAAATGGATACCACATGCTTTATTTTCGACACATAGTTTTTGATAATTATGACTCTTTTGATAATATATATAACTGTATGACTCTAGTACTAGGTACATTTTGGATAACTATCAAACCTCTATATCATGTTACTATTTCTATTGTAACAAAAAGTAAAATAGTTTTAAATTAAAATATACTAGCAAAGTTAACTTTTAAATATAGATAAAAAAATATTCTACAAAATTAAGTAATCTAAATAAATGTATGTTAAACTAATTAAGTAACGACCATATAAGTATAGTCGTTACATAGCTAGAGGGGTACCTAGAGGTGTTAATTGCAAGAGGCAAACAACGATAGAAATTTAAGACTCTCACATCATTTAAATTTAAAAAATAAACGTACTCATAAAGACATTGAGTTACTTTGATTAGCAAGTTGACCTTTTAAAGATTGAAGTCCAAGCTGTTAGAAATTCTAATTTTTATTATGTTATCAAAGCCCAACAAGTGCAAATGAGTTATTTGACAGCACGAGCCATCCAAGCATGATCTTATAAGTGCGTAAAGGTGTAAAACAGAAATGAGTACTACATTATTTAGATATGAAAATAAATAAGATGTAACACCCGCCTATTTCAGGTAACGAAATTATGTAATGATAGTAACGATGTTAAGTGTTATCCATATTTATTTATGATATTATTGTCACTAACCATTTATTTTAAGTTTTATGACAGGTGACGATCGTGTGAAATTGATGTACTCAAGTGTTCATGTTAATTACAATGCATGTTTATTTACAATACAATGATGACTTGAATGCTATGATGTATTGTATTTTAAAGACAGTTCGGTAGGCCGGACTTTCAAGTTTGGCAAGCCGAATAGCCTTTCAAGGATCGGCAGGCCGATGATAATAATCGACAGGCCAAACCTCATGGAATCGGCAAGCCGAAGTTAAGAATCGGCAGGCCAATGATAGCTAACGAGCAGTCAGCAGAAATCTCTCCAAATTTGTGATTGAGATGATTACGATGATTGGATGGTTTAATGTGATTAATTGGCATATTTATGGATTAATTTCCTCATTTAAGGAAATAAAACCATTGACTTTTGATTGATTGGAATTGTTTTAAATGGTTTCCTATTTTTAGAAGGCAAAATATGTAAGAGAGACTAATTGATTTGACCTTCCCTCGTGTCTCTCCTTTCTCCACGTCAATTAGCCAACTTTTAATCAGAAAATTTTTGATGATAACGGATTAGACAGGCCTCCTTTGTACGTTACTTTCATTTCTCTTTTCATGATAAAATTTTTACTCTCTCTCTCTCGATTTCTCTCCTCTCTCTTTTTCACGTTTCCTTTTCATTCCTTCTCAAATTTTCTCTGCTATTATTTGTAAAAAATATTGAGTTTCCATTGGGGTTATGTTCAAGGATTTTGAGAAGAAATTTTTAAGATAAGAACTCATTTTTTTTCGGTAATTCTGAAAAGCATTTATCCTCCTCAATCCGTCTGCCGTAACTTTGTCTAGGTATTTTATTTTGTTCCAAATTTTAATATGATGTTCATATGTGTGTTATGTTAATGTTCTTTCAAGTTTCAAGTCATTTTGATTTTTCTAAATTAAGTTATGAATTTTCTACCCTCTACCACTCACAGTAAAATATTGTTGTTTGGTTATGATACATGAAAATGTAATTTGTGTTCAAGGGGTAAATGTGCTTTGGTTGCTATGAAATTTGGCTAGAATGTTCATGTATATGTTAAGTTATGAACTGGAAAGTTTGGTGATTATATGAGTATTTTATGTGTTATGAAATTTTAATTGAGACTAGGTCAAGAAACTACTTTAACAATGTTATTATTGGATTTTTGTATTATGTGATGTTTTGTATGTTTAAATGATTTTATTGATGATGAAATAATTTTATGATATTGTAATATATGTTAGTAAGTTGTTAGTATGAATTCTAGGGTTAAAATATATGTTTTTTAATTATTTGAAAATGATGAATTTATGTGACTCACTGTGTAAGTTAATGGCAGATTTCATGTTTGTTATGTATGACTTGTTTTAGATACTTAATGTAATTTTTATGACTAAAGAAAAATCTTGGTAATATGTTTATGTATTAACTTTACCCCTGTCAAGTGTGGTGCCTAAAGTATGTGTGAATGTTGAGTTTTTAAGTCTTGAATCCATGTAAGTCAGTGAAGTGTTTTGTGTTGATGGGTGATGCTAATGCTTTAATATTGATGAAATGGTTATGAAATTTATAATTTCATGAAAGGAAAGGATATGTGATGGAATATGCAAATAGAAGTTATTATGTGATGATGGTTTTATAGTTTTATGAAAGTAAATGTTAATTGCTATTTTTATGAATGTATGACATGAACACATGATGAAGCAAGCACATCGAGACCATGGCGTTGTCACCTACTAAGTCTACTAAGTTAAGGTTAAGTAAGCTATACAGGTAATTACATTCTCGCCTGCAACATGATATGTTATAAAGGTTTGAAAATATGTTCTTGATGATATCTATGATGATTTTATGATGATTTCATTTAAAGATTTCTTAGGAAATATTTTTATATTCTTAAAGATATGCATGTATGATGATGACGTATTTCAAAGCATGAAAGTGTATATATATGTATATATATGTATCACCTAAATAAGTGTTGCACACCAATGTTATGATATGTTATGATGTCATGTTTGGTTTAGGATTAGCTACCCTTTTTCCTCTCATGACGGCACGCCTACAATGATGATTATGGTGCAACACTTGGGCCCTTAAGGTAAAATGGAATAAGTTTTAATATGTCAAAGTAATGAAAGATATGTTTTCATGAAAATGTGCTTAATGCACTATTATAAAAATGATAATGATGATGATGATGATGTTTATGAAATGTTTTTAAATTGTGAGAAATATATGTACTTACTAAGCATTAGCTCATTCAAGTTTATATCATGTTGTAGATAAAGGTAAGAAGGTCATGGACTAGGTGGAGGATATGGAAAGGTGTGTGAGCTAAGCAAGATGAATTGTAATCGAGAAAAACACCAAGGAAGGAAGCTCTTATGGATTAAACTATATTTTATAATTTTGATTATGTTTACTTGCTTAAATTTTAAGGATTGGAACTATGACGCCTTTTTACTATGATTTTCTTTAAGATATGTCTTCCGCTTTTAAATTATTAAGTTTGTTTGAAAAATCTTAATTTTCTAAAGCTGTTCGGCCTGCCGACTATTAATGGTCGGACCGCCGAAGTGTTGATCGGCTTGCCGATTACCCTGCATCGGCTTGCCGAACATATCAGTTTTGAAACCCCGTTTTACAAAGCCTTTGCCGGCCTGCCGGTGGATGAACTCCGGCCTGCCAATCATGTTCGGCTTGTCGAAGTCCCAAGTTCGGTTTATCGAACTAGGAGAGCTAATGGTTTTAAAATGTTGTGATGTTTATTTAAGTTGTGATTTTAATATTTAGTATATTTATTTTATTTAAGGATGTTTATGGTCAAGTAAATCATTTTATCGATCAAGTATTAAATTATTAAAAAAAAATGTACGCATGGATCCTGGGTATACTTTTCTAAAATTATGTTTTCAAATTATCTTCAAGTTATATGGTTGACTTCAAAATAAAAGTTTAAATGAAAGTATTAAAGAATGTATGTAACGACATCTGTGATGTCCGTAAGGGGGGCGTTACATAAGAACTCTTAGAGACATAGGTCTTGGCCTCACTTATTAGGCTGGCCTTTTAAGATAGAATTTCAAGTTTTTGGAAAGTCCAATTCCCATAACACTGAAGACATATTTGAAGCACATGAATCTTGCCTCTTTTTGTGTCACTTTAATAATATCATGCTAGTTAAAATATGTTAAGTATCACGATCTCTCAACTGATGTGATATGACATGATTGTTTAATTGATATACCATTTGATTGTTGACCATGATTGTTTAATTGATATGACATTTTAATTAATGACCATATTATTATTTGAGAGACATGAAAAGGTACATGAACAAGTGAACATGGAACTCGAATCCCAAGAAGACAAAGGAGGTAGTGAGAATTACTGGTTTGTAATTTCGTAGAAATTTCAACTAAATAAATCAATTCTTCTAGAGAAGATCAGAACAAATCTTACCTACATGGCATGACTGGCAAAAAGAGAGTCATCACAGTGCGCCTCTGTAGTTTATGGGAGAGAGACAGGTCTCATTAAGTACAGTGTAGATAGAGAAGAGAGGAAGAGAGGACTAAAGAAATTGAAAGAGCAGAGGAAAACCATTTCTCTTCTCGCGCCACTGCAAACTTCCAGGTTCTTTTATTCTCTCCTTGTTTTTTTTTGTCTTATTTTATCATTAATGTCTTTGGCCAATAATGCATTCGGTGTTAATGTCAGCTAGTTGTTGTCTTGTTGTTGTTATTGTTACTAGACTGGTGAAGACACATGATTTTGCAAATATACATTTGTTCTGTCAATAAGATTCGGTTCTATTTCTAGAGGTGTAATTTGTTGCTACTAATTATTACCGCTTGTTGGTCACTAGGAAAGAATCATAAACATCGACGAAATGGCCAAAGAGGAAGTTGGCAAGGCTAAAAGTGCTTCTACAACAGAAATTGAACAGCACAAATCTAATGATTCCGCCATAATTGACATTCCAGAACGCCTGGAACGTGAGCTGTGGTCTAAGTGTTGCATCCAGAGGGTTCTGAGGAAGCTCCAAAATTTGAATGAAGAGGCATACACTCCTGAATTTGTTTCAATTGGCCCCTTTCACCATGGCAGGCCAGAATTGCTCGGCATGGAAGACCACAAGCGGAGAGATTTCGTCGAGTTCTGTAAACACACGAGGGACCGTCAGAAAGAAATACTGCAGAGTTATGCAGGGACCGTCAAATCAAGGGCTTCCTTGAGATGGTTCTCTTCGATGCCTGCTTCATCATTGAACTCTTCTTGAGGAACTTGGAGGATCACGACAACGATTACATACTTAATAAGGCCCTGATAAAGTGTGCCGTACATTTGGACTTGATCTTGCTTGAAAATCAGCTTCTGCATGCGTTTCTGAAGCAACTATATGACTTTGCTTTGATCCCACAACTACATAACTTGGAGACCAATAAGAATTCCAGGACAAAAAAGGAGCAGATTACAGAAAAAGTCCCTCAATTGTCAACTCAACGCCACAACAGGAATGGATACATTCATCCCTTTTCGAAGCTCGCCTGGAATTTCTTTGATTGTAGTGAAGATATTGCTGAGGAATCAGAACCGGATGGAATAAAGCATTTCACAGATTTGGTCAGACAGAAACTTTCGCCATTTGAGAACAGCACAAGAGATTTTGGACAGGAATCGCAACTGATCATTGGAATAAAGCATTTTGTGGCTAGGGCAAGTCGACTGATGCTTTGTCGAAAGAAAGAATCTGTGATGGAAAAAAAAATCTATATTCCGTGAAAAAACTGGATTCCGCAGGGATGCAATTTGCTGTGGCTAAAAAAGGTCGCATAGTTGAGATAATTCCTGGGAAATACGATTTGTTCTGCATGACATGCATACCAATATATTTGAAATCTCCTCAACTAAATCTTCCAGAATTGTATGTAGATCATGACACAGAATATCTTCTTAGAAACGTCATGGCATTAGAACTGTATCTATACGCGAGTAAGGCTTACATTTGCAACTATATGAGACTTCGGGATGAACTGATCGACAAAACTGAAGAAATAGATATGCTGGTTGAGAAGAAGATTGTGATAAGCATGCTAGGAAGCAATGACGAGGTTGCCAATTTGGTTAACAAACTGTGTAAGCGAATCCCGCCGATACCTTATTGCTATGAAGAGGTGTGTAGGAAGCTGAATGCACACCATGATAGTCGTTTCAATAAAACTAAGGCCATGGTCAAAAGGGCATATTTCAAGGATTGTTGGACGGCCAGTACTGCTATAGTTGCATTGTTTGTCCTTGTTTTCTCTGTCTCAGCAATGATTAAGGAGCTTTTTTTTAGTTAAGGTCTCATGTGGAGTTAGATTGTTTGTTGGTTAAAGTTTTTTTTTTTTTTCCTTCTTTTTGAGATAATAATGCTTACCCTCTTTTAATCTATGCACTATATTTCTGTACTTCTTATCTCATATTACTATAGTTTTAGCTGTCGTTTGAAAAAAAAAACTATGTACGTAGTTTGTACTTTTCTAGTTCATATTGTAATATATTCCAAAATAAACAGAAAACCTTTAGTTGTGGCATCCTTTATTTAGAAAGACTATACATAAAAAAGATATCCTAATTCAGCTATTTAAAACTATATGATGATAAAAATGCATCTTTTTCAACTATTTAATTCAACGGTTTGTGGTTTCTTCGCTTCCCTAGCTAATTTTCAGTTACTTTGGCTCCACCCAAGTTGAACATCAAGTTCCACATAGTTGACACTAGTGTCAAAATCTTCTTCTTTTTTTTTTTTTTTTTCTTTGGATAGTTTCTTATTTAAGTTTCAATATGAATCTCGATTGAGACATTAAAGGGTGATAAATGAGTTCTGATTTTTCTGAAGCTACCGGATGCAGACGAAACCACATGGCAAGATATGAAAGCTACAAAAATATGAAAAAGTGACAAAATTAGAAAACAACATCTAGATAAGTAGAAACAGCATTAACATAACAAAAAAATATCTTGGAATACGACGACAAACTAAGGAACGACATAGTTAGAGTGATATTTGGTTGAAGGAAGCTATTTGGTTGAAGGATTTCATTTCAAAATTAAACTGAGAACGAACTCTTACCTTAAAACGATTCTTCTCAAATTCCTTGAATTTACTCCAATGGAATTTCAATATATTTTTCAAATAATAACAGAGGAATTGAGAGGAAAAAGGAGGAGAAAAACGTGAAGAAGAAGAGAGAGGATGAGAAAGAGAAAACGTGAGAGAGAGAGCGAGCGTTTACGTGAAAAAAATTGAAAATGGCATAAAGAAAAGATGGTCTCCCCCCAACATATCAGAATTTTTTGACTGAGATTAAGGTCAAATCACGTAGAAAGTGGAAAAGATTGAGGGAGAGTCAACACATTAGCTTCATTTACCATATTTTGCCCTCTAAAATAGGAAACCATAATCAATTACATTCAATCAATCAAAAGTCAAATGTTTTATTTCCTTAAATGAGGAAATTAATCCATAAATATGCCAATCAATCACATTAAACCATCCAATCATCGCAATTATCTCAATCACAAATTTGGAGAGACTTTTGCTGACTGCTCGTTAGTTGTCATCGGCCTGCCGATTCTCCTAAGTTCGGCCTGCCAATGTTTTCCATCGGCCTGCCGATGCTTGAGGGACTATTCGGCCTGCCGAACTCGAAGGTTCGGCCTGCTGAACTGTCCTTACATACAAAAATACATCATAGCATTTAAATCATTAATGAATCATCATAAAACATACAATATAAATTACATGAACACTAGAGCACATCATTTCCACGTGATCGTCACCTGTCATCATACTTAAAATAAAATGGTTAGTGACAATAATATCATGTATCATAACATATATCAATAAAAATTACTTAACGTTGTCACTAATATAACATTATCCGTTACATAAAATAGGCGGGTGTTACATGAAATGCACAGCTAGTGGAGTACTCACAGGTTTAGAACTATGCATATTAAATCTTTGCAAAACTTTCTCAATGTACCCTTTCTGACTCAAATACAACTTGCCTGCCTTTCATCTCTTAGAATCTCCATGCCAAGAATCTTCTTTGCAGCTCCCAAATCTTTCATCTTAAACTCCTTACTGAGTTGAGCCTTCACCTTCCTGATTTCTTCCTTATCTCTGGCAGCTATCAACATATCATCAAAATATAAGAGCAAATAGACGTAAGACCCATCATGGTTCTTCTTTATGTAGACACAACTGTCATAGTCACTTCTCTTAAACTCATGAGAGGTCATAAATGAGTCGAACTTCTTATACCATTGCCTGGGAGACTGTTTCAGGCTGTAGAGAGACTTTTTCAACAAGCACACATAGTCCTCCTTACCTAGAACTATAAAGCCCTCTAGCTGCTGCATGTAGATATCCTCCTCAAGCTCCCCATGCAAGAATGCGGTCTTGACATCTAACTGCTCAAGCTCAAGATCCTGCATGGCCACAATACCAAGCAAAGCTTGAATCGAACTATGCTTCACAACTAGAGAGAACATATCCGTGAAGTCTACACCTAGAACCTGACTATAACCTTTTGCAACTAGTCTGGCCTTATATCTGGCTTCTTTAACTCCTGGCATACCATCTTTTCTCTTAAACAACCACTTGCAGCAAACAGTTTTCTTATCTTTAGGCAACTTCACCAAATTCCAAGTGCCATTCTTATGAAGAGATTCCATCTCCTCCTACATAGCAATCATCCATCTCCCTGAGTCATTACAACTAACTGCCTCTGAATAATTGGAAGGTTCTTCACTGCAATCAATACCTTCTGCCACTGATAAAGCATAAGCCACCAAGTTGGCCTCAACAAACCTCTTTGGAGGCCTAACTTCTCTTCTAGGTCTATCCTTGGCGATGGAATACTGCGGTAGTCTTGGTGGTAGTAATGGGGAAGCAACATCTCCATGACTCTCTAAACTTGACTGGAACGTGGAATTGAATGATGTACCTATCTCAATCTGAAACTCCACTTGTCTGCTAGATCTTTACTGATCAATGTTACTAGATCCCATAGTAGATATCCTACGTAACATGGTAGTCTCATTAAACACAACATCTCTACTAATAATCACTTTCTTGGTTTTCAGGCACCACAACTTGTAGCCTTTAACTCCAGGCTTATAACCAAGAAACACACACTTCATAGATATAGTCTCCAATTTACCATTATCAACATGAGCATAGGCAGGATAACCATAAATTCTTAAATTAGAGTAATCTATAGGTTTACTCGACCATACCTCCTGTGGAGTCTTCTTGTTAATAGTAATAGAAGGAGAGCGATTTACCAAGTAGCAAGTTGTAGAAGTGGCTTTAGCCCAAAACCACTTAGGTAGCCCAGCATTGGAGCGAATGCAACGTACTTTCTCCATCAATGTTCTATTCAGTCGCTATGCCACACTATTTTGCTATGGAGTATGTCGTACTATTAAATCCCTCATAATTCCTTCTGACTTACAGAAGCCATTAAATTCATTGAACAAAACTCCAAGCCCTTATTAATGCGGAGGCGTTTAACTGGCTTACTGGTCTGCTTTTTCTACCATGGTCTTCCAACCTCTGAACGTAGCAAAAACATCATTCTTCTACTTTAAAAAGAATGTCTATACCTTTCTGAAAAAGTCATCAATAATTGTAAGCATGTAACTGGCTCCACCTCGAGAAGGAACAGTAGATGGTCCCCAAAGGTCAGAATGAACATACTCCAAATATCTTTTGTGTTGTGAATGCCTTTGCCAAATCTGACTCTCTTTTGTTTTCCAAACACACAATGCTCACAATACTCCATCTTACCTACGCACTGTCCATCAAGCAGTCCTCTTTTACTTAACTCTGCCATCCCAAGCTCACTCATATGCTCCAGTCGCAATGCCATAACTTAGTGAGATCACTATCAGACATAGTGGATGTAGTAATTGCTGCATCTCCTATAACTATAGTCCCCTTCAGAACATACAAATCAGCAGTCTTCTTCAGCCCTTTCATCATAACAAGAGCACCTTTGCTGACCTTCAAAACTCTACCTTCACTGGAGTACCTATAACCTTTTGAATCTAGAGCACTCAAGGAAATTAAATTCCTCTTCAGATTAGGGACATGCCTTACTTCACCCAGTGTCCTTACTACTCCATCATACATCTTGATCCTAACAGTTCCAATACTAGCAATCTTGCATGGAGTATTATTACCCATCAAAATAAAGCCTTTAGAAACTGTTTCATATGTTGAAAATCAGTCCCGGTTGGGACACATATGAAACATACATGCAAAGTCAAGAACCCAGTCCTCACAGGGTTTGGTTTCACCATCATAAATCACTAGGAGCGCCCCTTCAAAAACTTCTTCCACAGCACTGGCCTCAGCAGTTTTATCCGTTTGCTTTCTCTTTTGATCAACCGCTTTCTTATTCTTGTTTTGTAGTTTATAACAGTTAGACTTAATGTACCTCTTTTTCTTACAGTAATTGCAGATTTTGTCCTTGTGCCTAGACTTTGATCTGCCCCTCACATCAGCACCAGAACTAGAACTCCTCTCCTGAGTCCTACCACAAACAACAAGGCCTTCTCCCTGAGCCGTAGGTTCAGTCACAAGTTGCTTCATCTTTTCTTTAGATAGCAAGGCATCATAAACTTCATCCAGAGTAAGTGTATCCCATCCATACAAAATTGTATCTCTAAACGTTGCCTATGATGAGGGCAGTGAACACAGTAGGATTAACCTTAAGTTTTCTTCCTCATACTTAACGTCCATGGCCTCTAAATCAAAGACAATCTCCTTAAAAATGGTTAAGTTTTCTTCAAGAGACGCACCTTCAGCCATCTTATGTAGATGCAAACGCTGCTTTAGATGTAGCTTACTGGTGAGACTTTTCGTTATACACAATTGCTCCAACTTTAAAAATAACACAGGGGCGGTCTTCTCCTTCAAAACATCTTGCAAAATTCTATTCGATAGATGAAGTTAATTTTGAGTTAAAGCCTTTCGATCCTTACGTTGTTTCTCCTTCGTCGTCCATGATGAGGGCATCTTCTCAAACCCTAACAGCGCTTCTTCCAAATCCATCTGTGCTAATATAGCCCGTATCTTAACTTGCCAAAGACTAAACCTGGTGTCGTGATACAAAAGAGGAATGTCGTACTTCATTGTTGCCATCACCAAAATCAAAGCCTCGCCCTGATACCACTTGTTGCGAAATTAATGCGATAGAAACAAAAAACAAAAACACATAGAGATTTACGTGGAAACCCAAAACGGGAAAAACCACAGGCAAAGGAGAATAAAAGCACTAAACTTGTGAAGATTACAATGGAGGCGCTAGGGAGGCTCAAGATGCACTAATTAATTAAGTCCTAACGCAATACATCATATATATAGGTATAGGCAAAACCTTATGGGCGTAAAAATACAAACTAAATGGCCCAGCAACAACAGTCCGTACCGCCAGGGCTCTGCCCCCATACCCCAAGCGAGATCAGTGGTGGGCTACGGGATATTGGCCCGATCCCTCCGCTACCACCATACATCTCATGAAAAATCTCACTTTTATTTTTCACCATAATTTGTCGCACAGCGAGCTTTTCGGGTCAAGCTAAACTGAATTTAGATCACCATACTCTAACAAACAGTTACATGACAAGACCTAAAAAATAACAATTAATTTAGTGAACAACTTATTTGTAAACGAAACCATATAGATATGGAAAGATGAAGAAAGAAAACATCATCATAAAACGACAAAAAATTAAACATAGAAACAGCAACAACGTGGACATTCAAACGACGATGAACTGAAAGCAGAACCGCATCATATCCTAAATGGCAAGACACTTAAAAGACAACGTCATGTGTAAAATGAAACATACCTAACCATAACATAACACAGTTGGTAAGAGTGGGTTAAATGGGAGGTCCTAAGTTCAAATCTTGAAAATAACTGGCATTATATTAAAAAAAATAACACCATAAAAAAGAAATGAGCTAAAAAAAAAAGACTAAGAAAAGTAGTTGAATAGAGGAACAATATTACTTGGATAACAACCTCAATGAACTGGCATCTCATTGAAAAATGACAATTACGTACAACCCCCACCTAGAAAAGTTGGGATATTACAATTGGGCCCATATGTGAGAGAATGGGGTGTTGATAGGATTGTTCTTCAAATTTTCAAGAGAAGATCAAATTGAATTTTATCTACATGACATGACTAGCATAGATACATTATCGATAACCTCCATGGTTATGGGAGAGAGACCTATCAGGTCTAATGTAACGCTCCGAAATTTATTTAATGTTATTGTAATGTAAGATGATGAATTAGTGTGCCATAATTAATGTTTCAACATTAATTTGATTATTTGGTTAAATTTTGAATTTTAGGTTGTTTTGTTAATTTAATAAATTCAAATGATTTCTTATTGTTTAAAAATGATGTTTTGAGTTTTAAAGCACAATAGTTTGTAAAATGTAAAAAATATTCCGTTTTACAAAACCGTGGGTGGCATTTAGTTTTCGCACAGTAAAAACGCCCACCGTTTCTCTCTATTTATTCCCTCTCTCACTCTCTTCCCCTCACTCTCTTTGATCTCTCTCTCTCTCTTCCCGTGATTCTCTCACTCTCACTCTCCCTCTCGGTCTCTCCTCTTCTCTCTCAATTTCTCCTCAAATTTTTGAATCAAAATTCGAATCCAAGCTTCGGGTTAGCAAGGAGGAAGCTCAGGAACATGATTTGGCTACCAAGAACGTGGATTGAAGCTTCGATTCAAGGCTAGTTTTGAAATTCTAAACTTTTTCAAAATTTTTAATTTTTGTGCATTTTTGAAATCTAAGTTTGTTTTAGCTTAGAAAACTCTTGATTTGAGTTAAATGAACTTAGAACAACTAGAATCTAAGCTTGGATTGAAGAAAAATGGATTGGATTCAAGATTTTTTATTTTTCCTCATTTTTCTCCATTTTTGGATTTTTGTGTTTAAATCTTGTTTAAATGAGTTCAAAAGTGTTCTAGTATGTTTTTCTATCATCTATGAATGTTTTCCATGCCTGAGATTTGAGAAAAATAGGTTAAAATCAAGATTTAGATTTTAAGAGATCGAAAACCCGTGGCTGAGATTTCTGGGTTTTTCCAGTTCAGCAAGCCAAACTACGTGTTTGGTAGGCCAGATTCAAAGGATCGGTAGGCTAGAATGCAACGTTCGGTAGGCCGAACCTGGAAAATATCCGATCGACCGGACTTGATTTTCGGCAGGCTAAACTGCACAGTTCGGCCGGCCGAAGAAGGGAGTCCGGCAGGCCGGCAGAGCATGGAAAATTTTGTGATTTTTCACCCGTTTTCACTGTTTTGAACCCCGATTTAAATTCCAACATTGTAAAATGATTTTAAAGATACAAATGGCACACTAGGACATCATGAAATGGTTTAGTAACATAGAATGTCTCGAACTAGATATTGATCGACCTAGTGTGTATCTAGGATCGTTCATGGTTCCACGGAGCTAACATATAGCAGACCGGGATTACGGTGTGGGGCACCGACATGAGTATCGAGGTAGGACTTCTACCCCATTCTTTGGTAGCCTAGTTTCAAAATGATTTGGATTTAAAAAGGGTTTCTATAAAAATGTTTTCAACGGTTGATTGAAAATGAATTTATCGATTATATTTTAATAAACCATGAAATGAAATGAACTTCATAATGAATGTAAATGACAATACTCGGTAAATGGGTTTTGAATGACGATGAAAATAAACACAAAGGCATGATGCCATATCAGAGATCGGGTCGTGTAGCGATCGACCTTGGGGGCAGGTCCCAAAACCCAACTGGGCCACTACGGTGGTGATATCCTTATGGTTTGCCTAGGAAAAGGAAATAATGTGTTTCTGGTCGACTGAATAAACTGTTTTGGATAAGAACAATTTTATTTAAATTTATTTATTTATTTAAGGTTTCTTTAAAATATTTCCCTAATTAGTGAGATTTTTCTTTAAATTAAATGATATATTTAAAACATAGTCCTACTGAGCCTTTCGCTCACATTTATTTGTTTTTAAATTTCCCCCTTTAGGTGGATTTCCATTTAGGTTCAGAGAGAATTCGCTGGACCGAACTCAAGAGCAGTAGAAGGATTAGTATATCATTTGTATTATTTGAACAAGGCATGTAATGTTTTTAACTTTCTTTGTGCTTGGACTGTTGTTGTATTATTATATTGTCAGTACAATGTGTGTGCACAAGTTGTGGGTCAGTGGGACTCATACTCGCGGTTCTTTATTATTTCATTATTCGTTTAATTATTTCAATGGCTTAATGTGTATGAATTCTTTTGTAAAATGTTGTTTTGAAACTTTCACATTTTATTATTTAATTTAACCCCTAAACCCTTGATTTTAATTAAATTCTCTCTTAATTAATTTAAATAATCTGTCACGTTATCTCTCGTACTCCGGGGCGTGACAGAATGGTATCAGAGCTCAAGGTTATGAACCTTGGGAATTATGCACATATAGGTATGACAATGAAATACCTTTGACAGTCCAAATTTTATTTTCAAAAGTGAGAGAATGGCACCTAGACGTCGTTCGACAGCTGATGTCAAGTTCAAAAATGATGAGGGCATGATGAGGTCTATGTTTGCGGCTTTCTGGCAGATGGCAGCCAGGGCTAGACCGAAGGATTTTGATATTGGTTGTCAGCATACGTATTTTAAGGAATTCTGGCGTGCGTCTATTCTGACTTTTGATGGTAATGGGGATCCGCAGTTGGCAGAATATTGGTTAGATTCGATCGTGAAGCACTTGGATACCCTTGGTGTGCCTGATGAGTACCGTGTGGAGTTTGCTGCATATAAGCTCGAGGGTGGTGCTAATACTTGGTGGAAATAGGCTAAGTGTTTGGAACGCGATGGCGATATCAGTTGGGACAGATTCAAGGAGCTGTTCTATGACAGGTATTTTCTGCAGGGGTATAGAGATCAGAAAGCAGCTGAGTTCTATAGGTTGCAGCAGGGTGATTTGTCAGTTCGAGAATATGAGGCAAGGTTTAATGAGTTGGCCAGGTTTGCTCCATCAACAGTGGCATCAGAACGCGAGAAGTGCATTAAGTTTTAGGAAGGGCTCAAGGCTCCTATTCGACGACAGTTGGTTGCTTTACGACTTAAGAGTTTTGGAGAACTTGTGTCGTCAGCAATATCAGTGGAAAATGATTATGCCCAGTATTGTGAGGATCGAGCAAAAGCTTCAGGAGGATCGCAGAGGAGCGGTAGGAAGAGCACCAGCAGCAGTCCAACTCCGGGTAAGGGCAAGCAGGGTGGCGCGAACAGTGGTAGCAGCAGTTCATCTGGTAGCAGGCGTAACAATCCCTACATTTTCATTGTCATTTCTATCAGTAGCCTGGACACATCAAGAGGAATTGCCCAATCAGGAGTACCTGTCTTGGATTTCAGACCGAAAAGGATGCCAGTCGTCAGTCTCAGCCTCAGACCCTACCTCCGCCTCAGTAGTACTCGCAGTTGCAGTACCCTCAGTTTTCCCCTTAGCAGTTTTCGTATCCAACACGAAGGCAGCAACCACAGCATTTTCAGCGTAGCATCCCTCAGTATCGAGCACCGAGTGTAGCTAGTATGCAGTCGTCTCTGTCTCAGCAGCATCGACAGAATAATCCTGGACCTAGCAATGTTGGTGGAGGAAAAGGAAAGGCACCGGTGTAGGTTCATGCGATGGCATCTGGAGGTTTAGATTCTCAAGCTAGTAACACAGTTGTCGATGGTACGATCTTAGTTTCTCAATCTTTAGCTCACGTTTTATTTGATATAAGTGCCTCTCATTCTCTCATTTCGAGTTCCTTTGTACATGCCTTGGGATTAGAGATAAAAGAGTTTAATGAATCCCTAGTTATAACTTCTCCCTTGGGGCGGGTGTGTGTGAATTGTGTATGTAAATCTTGTAAAATAAAGATTGGGGATGAGATTTTGAGAAGTGATTTGATTATATTCCCCATGAGCTCGTATGATGTAATACTAGGGATGGACTGATTGTCCAAGTATAATGCAGTTGTAGACTGCCAACTTAGAAAAGTACCCTAATGTCTGATAGGGGGACGATGATCACTTACAAGGGTGGTGGTGATTGGTTAATGAGTGAGCGTATCATAAAGTCGTCTTTAGGAGGGCGAAGAAATCTAGGTTGTTGTGCTTTTCTTGCGAATCTAGAGTGTGAGCCCTATGCTTTGAGAGAAAGTGTAGCGATTCCAATGGTTGATGAGTTCGAGGATATCTTCCCCGATGAGTTGCCAGGATTACCACCGCATCAAAAATTTGAGTTTGGCATTGAGTTGTTTCTAGGCACCTTATCAGATGGCGCCGGCAGAAATGAAAGAATTGAGGAAGCAACTTCAGGAGCTTGCTGATAAAGGGTATATTCAAAATAGCACATCTCCATGGGGAGCACCAATTTTGTTTGCTAAGAAACATGATGGGACTCTCAGGTTGTGTGTAGATTATCAGCAGCTAAATCGTGTTACAGTGAAGAATAAGTATCCCTTGCCTAGGATCGATGAGTTGTTTGATCAGTTGGGAGGTTTGCAGTACTTCTCAAAGATTGATTTGCGTTTAGGGTACCATCAGCTCAGGATTAAGGAAGAGGATATTCCCAAGACAGCTTTTAGGACTCGGTATGGGCATTTTAAGTTTCTGGTTATGTCGTTTGGGTTGACGAATGCTCCGACAGCTTTCATGGATTTGATGAACAGGATATTTAGGCCGCATTTGGATCAGTTCGTGATTGTGTTCATCAATGACATTCTTGTGTATTCTAAGACTTGGGAGAAGCATGAGCAACATCTTTGGATCGTGCTTCAGACTTTGCGGGAGCACCGGTTGTATGCTAAGAGGGAAAAGTGCGAGTTTTGGTTGACTGAGGTCAAATTTCTGGGTCATGTCATCTCAGAGTATGGTATTTCTATGGATCCGTCCAAGATTGAAGCCATAGTGGAGTGGGAACGACCAAAGAATGTAGCAGAGATTCGCAGCTTCTTAGGTCTTGCTGGTTATTACATTAAATTTGTAAAGGATTTTTCTAAGATTGCAGCTCCATTGATGAGATTGATCAAGAAAAATGTCAAGTTTGAGTAGGATGAAGAATGTGAGCTTGCTTTTCAGGAATTGAAGAACCGGTTGACTTCAGCCCTAGTGTTGGTTATTCCTAACAGTGACGAGCCGTATGAGGTTTACGTAGATGCTTTAGGGCGCGGACTTGGATGCGTGTTGATGCAACATGGACGCGTGGTTGCGTATTGATCGAGACAGCTACGACCTCACGAGTGGAATTATCCTGCTCATGACTTGGAGCTCGCGGCGGTGATTCACGCGTTGAAGATTTGGAGGTGTTATCTGTATGGAGCGTCATTTCAGGTCTTCTCCGATCATAAGAGTTTGAGGTATCTGTTCACTCAGAGGGATCTTAATTTGAGGCAGCGAAGATGGATAGAGTATATGGAGGATTATGATTTCACGTTGCAGTATCATCCCGGGAAAGCTAATGTGGTCACAGATGCGCTTAGTAGGAAGTCTTCAGGGATTCTCGCTTGTTTGGCTTTTGAGGACTGGAGCAGGGATGCGACAATGAGCGAGTATGGACTACGGTATCATGAAGACTATGATCGAGTTTCAGTGTATCATGTGGAGATGACCCCAGCTCTTGTTCAGATGGTGAAGCAAAGTCAGTGGCAGGATCAGCAATTGCAGGGAATTTGGTCGCAGATTTAGAACAGAGAGCAGTTTGAAGAATGGAGTGTGCATGCAGATGGATTGTTGTATTTCCAAGAGTGTCTTGCAGTTCCAGTTATCGCCGAGGTGACGAAAGCCGTTTTGGACGAAGCTCATAGGTCTCAGTTCACTGTTCATCCGGGGAGCACAAAGATGTATCACGATTTGAAGCGGCAATATTGGTGGAGAGGCATGAAGAAAGATGTTTGAGAGTACGTGGCCAAGTGTACGATGTGTCTTTAGGTGAAAGCCGAGTATCAGAAGCCTGCAGGTCAGCTTCAGCCGCTTTCTATTCCAGGGTGAAAATGGGAGCATGTGACGATGGATTTTCTCACAGGTTTGCCAAGGATGGAGCAGCGGCATGATGCAGTTTGGGTCATGGTCGACAGGTTGATGAAATCGGCGCATTTCATTTCGTTCAGGTCGACATGTTTGAGGAGGATTCTCAGGGATTTGTATCTGCAGAACATAGTGAGGTTGCATGGAGTTCCTTTGTCCATCACTTCTGATCAAGACACCATCTTTAATGCTAAGTACTAGAGGAGTTTTTAGGAGGCTTTGGATATAGATTTGAACTTCAGTACGGCGTTTCATCCTTAGACTGATGGGCAGTCTGAGTGGGTTATTCAGATTCTCGAGGATATGTTGCGTGCCTGTGCGTTAGACTCGACAGGAATTGGAAGAAATATTCACATCTGGTGGAGTTCGCGTACAACAACAGTTATCAGGCGAGTATTGGTATGGCACCGTTTGAGGCGTTGTACGGGCGACCGTGTCGGTCATCGATGTGTTGGGCCAAGCTGGAAGATAGGGTTATTCTTGGGCCGGATGAGATCTGAGATAGCAACGAGAAAGTCACCGTGATTCGAGATCGATTGAGGGCAGCTCAGAGTCGACAGAAGGGTTACGCGGATAGGAGACATAGACCCTTAGAGTTTGCGGTTGGAGATTTCATTCCCTTGAAGTTATCGTCTCGTAAGGGAACTATGCGGTTCAGAGTGAGTGGAAAGCTTGCACCGAGGTATGTTGGACCGTTTGAGATCACTCAGCGTATTGGTGTGGTTGCTTATCGGCTTGATATTCCACCCGAACTTTCTCATGTTCATGATGTGTTCCATGTGTCGATGCTTAGGAAGTGTCCGCCTGAGCAGGGTAAGATAGTTTCATTTCGTGATGTGCAGGTTCGAGAAGATACGACGTACGAGAAAGTGCCGATTCAGATCATCAATCGGAAAGTGATTAGTTTGCGTCGTTGTGAGATACCATTGGTAAAGGTCGTGTGGCAGCATCATGGGGTTGATGAAGCCACTTGGGAACTAGAGTCGAGCATGCAGGAATTGTATCCACATTTGTTTTGTTTCTGAAATGAGATGTAAATTTCGAGGGCGAAATTTCTTTTAGGGTGGAGAGTTGTAATGCCCCGAAATTTATTTAATGTTATTGTAATGTAAGATGATGAATTAGTGTGCCATAATTAATGTTTCAACATTAATTTGATTATTTGATTAAATTTTGAATTTTAGGTTGTTTTGTTAATTTAATAAATTCAAATGATTTCTTATTGTTTTAAAATAATGTTTTGAGTTTTAAAGCACAACAGTTTGTAAAATGTTAAAAATATTCTGTTTTACAAAATCGTAGGTGACATTTGGTTTTCGTACAGTAAAATCACCCACCGTTTCTCTCTATTTATTCCCTCTCTCACTCTCTTCCTCTCACTCTCTCTGATCTCTCTCTCTCTCTTCCCACGACTCTCTCACTCTCACTCTCCCTCTCGGTCTCTCATCTTCTCTCTCAATTTCTCCTCAATTTTTTGAATCAAAATTCGAATCCAAGCTTCGGGTTAGCAAGGAAGAAGCTCGGGAACATGATTTGGCTACCAAGAACGCGGATTGAAGCTTCGATTCAAGGTTACTTTTGAAATTCTAAACTTTTTCAAAATTTTTAATTTTTGTGCATTTTTGAAATCTAAGTTTGTTTGAGCTTAGAAAACTCTTGATTTGAGTTAAATGAACTTAGAACAACTAGAATCTAAGCTTGGATTGAAGAAAAATGGATTGGATTCAAGATTTTTCATTTTTCCTCATTTTTCTCCATTTTTGGATTTTTGAGATTTTTGTGTTTAAATCTTGTTTAAATGAGTTCAAAAGTGTTCTAGTATGTTTTTTCTATCATCTATGAATATTTTCCATGCCTGAGATTTGAGAAAAACAAGTTAAAATCAAGATTTGGATTTTGGGAGATCGAAAACCAGTGGTTGGGATTTTTGGGTTTTTTCAGTTCGGCAGGCCGAACTACGTGTTCGGTAGGCCGGATTCAAAGGATCGATAGGCCAGACTGCACCGTTCAGCAGGCTGAACCTGGGAAATGTCCAGCCGACTGGACCTGATTTCTGGCAGGCCGAACTGCACAGTTCGGTCGGCCGAAGCAGGGAGTCCGGCAGGCCAGCAGAGCATGAAAAATTTTGTGATTTTTCACCCGTTTTCACTGTTTTGAACCCTGATTTAAATTCCAACCTTGTAAAATGATTTTAAAGATACAAATGGCACACTAGGACATCATGAAATGGTTTAGTAACATAGAATGTCTCAAACTAGATATTGATCGACTTAGTGTGTATCTAAGATTGTTCGTGGTTCCCGGAGCTAACGTATAACGAATTGAGATTACGGTGTGGGACACCAACATGAGTATCGAGATAGGACTTCTACCCCATTCTTTGGTAGCCTAGTTTCAAAATGATTTGGCTTTAAAAAGGGTTTCTATAAAAATGTTTTCAACGGTTGATTGAAAATGAATTTATCGGTTATATTTTAATAAACCATGAACTGAAATGAACTTCATAATGAATGTAAATGACAATACTCGGTAAATGGGTTTTGAATGATGATGAAAATAAACACAAAGGCATGATGCCATATCAGAGATCGGGTCGTGTAGCAATCGACCTTGGGGGCAGGTCCCGAAATCCAGTTGGGCCACTACGGTGGTGATATCCTTATGGTTTGCCTAGGAAAAGGAAATAATGTGTTTCTGGTAGATTGAATAAACTGTTTTAGATAAGAACAGTTTTATTTAAATTTATTTATTTATTTAAGCTTTCTTTTAAATATTTCCCTGATTAGTGAGATTTTTCTTTAAATTAAATGATTTATTTAAAACATAGTCCTACTGAGCCTTTCGCTCACATTTTATTTGTTTTTAAATGTCCCCCTCTAAGTGGATTTCCATTTAGGTTCAGAGAGGATTCGACGGATCGAACTCAAGAGCAGTAGAATGATTAGTATATCATTTGTATTATTTGAACAAGGCATGTAATGTTTTTAACTTTCTTTGTGCTTGGACTGTATATTGTCAGTATAATGTGTGTGCACAAGTTGTGGGTCAGTGGGACCCATACTCGCGGTTCTTTATTATTTCATTATTCGTTTAATGATTTCAATGGCTTAATGTGTATGAATTCTTTTATAAAATGTTGTTTTGAAACTTTCACATTTTATTATTTAATTTAATCGCTAAACCCTTTATTTTAATTAAATTCTCTCTTAATTAATTTAAATAATCTGCCACGTCATCTCCCGTACTCCGGGGTGTAACAGAATTAGGTTTGTAATATATGAAAGGAGGGAAGACAGGAATAAAGAAAAAGAAAGAGCAGAAGTAAGCCATTTCTCTTCTCTCTCCACAGCAACTTTCCAGGTTTTTTTTTATTCACTCCTTTTTTATTGTCTTTGCTGAGAATTTGTTAAAGTGACTACTCTAAAATCTAAAATTAGCAAAATAATCTCGTTCATTTTCCACTGAACGACGACTATATGATCATGCGGGGTTATTTCGAGGTTGCGTGTTGACGTTTCAAGGTTGTGCAAATTAGAATTTTTTAAAAGCCATTTTGCTAATAAGATTTTTCGATTTTTCAATTTTATCATTGTTATCATTTGCCATTAATGTCCGTAGTCAATAATGATGTACACGTTGGACGTGCATTTAGTGAGAATTTGGCATGATATCATTTATATGTATGCATTGTTCAAAATGAAAGACCTTTCTACGACTCTCAAGTCAATGAACTTGCATGGAGTCATATTCATTTGTCCTTGTTTTTTCATTTGTACGAGACGTGTGTTCCACGCCTGTGAATAGTATTAGCTCCTAATACTATCAACTAAATGGAAGCATGTCTTATGCATGTACAAATTTTCTAAAACTCCATAATTTTTTATGCTCTCGAGTGTTTACTTTAGTACAAAAAGTTTAGCATAACAGGCAGAAATACATGTTTAAACGAGTAGAATATATTAGAGTAAAAAAGATTTTAGTTGACAAATTAGATAAAAAAAAATTATGTAGAATGTATAGTTGAGGAAATGGTAGATAAGAATGCCACAAGGAAAAATAAATAAATAGGAAGATTTAAAAATAAATATTACCTCAACAAGGACAATGTAGAAAAAAAGGTATTTATGAGATAACAATTGAAAGGATTGTGTAAGAAAAAAAAAAAAGAGCTTAAATAGGGCAGAACAATTATTTTATGGGTAATATTCAAGAAAAGCTTTTTTGGGATCAACAATTATTTAGTATTTGAACAGAAGCACATTAAATATTACCCCAAGCGACGACAACCTCAATGAACTGGCATCTCATGAAAAAACGACAATTACAACCCCCACCTAGAAAAGTTGGGCGTTATTGCAATTGGGGCCATCTCTTCTATTTCGAAGAGAAGATCAAAATGAATCTTATATAAATGACATGACTGGCAAAGAGACATCGACGGTAACTGTCAGGTCCACTTTGGTACATTGGAAACAAGGACACGTTTTGTTTAACACAATCCTATTTAACTTGGTAGATTATAACATCACTTTTAACAAAACAGTAAAATAAAATTTAAAAAGTATATTATATATTAAGCTAATGTCTATTTTTTTATGAGTAACGAGGTTATAACCTATAGAAGAAAAGTATTTTCTTTTGTTTGTGTAACATGAGAGAGAAGTAAGACAAGAATAAAGAAATTAAAAAGAGCAAAAATAAACCATTTTTCTTCTCTCTCCGCTGCATGCTTCCAGGTATTTATTTATTTACTTTTATTCTTTATTCACTTCTTGTTTTGTTTTGCTGAGAATTTATTAAAATGACTACTCCAAAACTTGAAATTAGCAAAATAACCCTGTTCATTTTGCATTAAACCTTTATAGAAGTATTTACATAAAGTGTCTGTTCTGAGCTTATTGAATCTAAATTTTTTACTTATAAACAATATTACAAATCTATCTGTTTTTTAAATTTTGCAGATTTGGATAAACAATTTTTGGCATTTTATTTCCATTACCATATTGGTAGTATGTGAATGATTTGCTGATTTAAACAATTGTCATCCAATTTTATGCCCAAATTTAGGTAATCTTAATATGGGTTTTTTTTTTCTTTTTTTCTTTTTGCTTCATTTGATCAATTTCAATTACACGTTGACTTCACGTGTGTAAACTTTTATGACACGGATTTTTTATTCTTTACTATTAAAATATGGTTTTCGTTGCTTAGATTTGATTAATTATATTAAATTGACTTTAGTAAGTGTTTATTCACATTATGCTCTAGTTTTCTAACTCCAAAAGGAAAAAAAAAAAAAAAAAGACTTGGAAAATTATTATGTCTAAATAAATTCAAGATGTCAAGTGTAAAAAACTGCTATGGTCATTAACATAATGATATATAAATTACGGTAATAATATATATAAAATAATTTTTATAATCTTCAAGATTTCTCCATAATAGATGTTCTTTTCTTATATGAGTTTCTTGTACGTGTAAGTTGCACATAACTATACAACTTTCTAACTCCAGAAAAGAAAAAGAATTTAGAAAATAATTATGCCCAAATAAGTTCAAGATGTCATTATAGCAAGCTGTCATTGTCATTATCATGATGATATATAAACTACGAGATTGATATATATATATAAATATTTATATATATATAAATATTTTTTATAGTCTTCATGCTTTCTCCATAATAGATGTTCTTTTCTAATATGAATTTCTCATACTTATAAAATGCTCAAAACTATTCAGTTTTCTAACTCCAAAAACGAAAATAATTGGAAAATAATTACGCTCAAATAAATTCAAACAATCTAAATTATGAGAGATATGACGCTTGATTGACGATTTCGTGAAGAAGAGGTTTTTGGCTCCAGTGGAGATGATGGTTCGGATGAGTTAAGGTTTTCGAAATTTAAACCCAATTATGTTTAAAACGTTATTTTTCTATTTTTGGTTTCAATGATTAAGGTTTTTTATTTCCTTTTTTTTTAACAATGAAGCACTTCTGAATAAAATTACTAATTGCCTTTTTTAGGGTTAATTGCCACTTATATGTTATCTTTTTTTATTCTACACGGAACAAATGTTTTTAATTAATTATTAAATTTTAATAACCTACATAAAAAAGCACACTACACAAATATATTGATCGTTTTCCTTCTTTTTTTTTTCCCCTATTTTGTCTAATCAGTATAATTAGCAATTTATTATGAAACGTCCGAATTTATTTCATTAACCACGTTTCAATAAGGAAATTACAGGGGATGAATTTTTTTCTGTTACAATTTAAGGCTATAGTAGTCTATATATATTCTCCAGAGGATTGTTTTGCAATAATATTAATTTGTGGAAAATTTTAGATATTGAACACTTGTCTAAATCATCCAACCAGTGTATGATCGTGCGGGGTTGTTTCAAGATTGGTCGTTGTCGTTTTCCTGACAAAGATTTTCGATTTATCTTATTTTACAAATCTCCCTATTTTTTTATTATTATCTTTTGCCATGAATGGTCCGTAGCCAATGATGTGCTAGACGTTGGACGTGTGTTTAGTGAGAATCTGGAATCATGTCATAACTCACGTATGAATTGTACGAAATGAGAGACTTGTCTACATCAAGTCACTGAACTCGCTTTTGGCGCCATATATCATTTGTCCATTTTCAAACCATATTTTGGAAAATTTTTAGCATTTCTCAACCAACCTATTAGCTGTTTATTTAAGGACAAACTAGCGCTAATTATATTGCAAACTAATTAATATCATATCAAATGTAACAAAGCAACTGTGAGAAATCACCGAGCAAAATATAGTGAAAAGAGAAGAAAGAAAAGGAATGCTAAGATTTCTTATCATTGCAATTGAAATTTTTTTTATTATTATCTTTTGCCATGATTGGTCCGTAGCCAATGATGTGCTAGACGTTGGACGTGTGTTTAGTGAGAATCTGGAATCATGTCATAACTCACGTATGAATTGTACGAAATGAGAGACTTGTCTACATCAAGTCACTGAACTCGCTTTTGGCGCCATATATCATTTGTCCATTTTCAAACCATATTTTGGAAAGCCGTTTATTTAAGGACAAACTAGCGCTAATTATATTGCAAACTAATTAATATCATATCAAATGTAACAAAGCAACTGTGAGAAATCACCGAGCAAAATATAGTGAAAAGAGAAGAAAGAAAAGGAATGCTAAGATTTCTTATCATTGCAATTGCAAAATTTTTTATTATTATCTTTTGCCATGAATGGTCCGTAGCCAATGATGTGCTAGACGTTGGACGTGTGTTTAGTGGAATCATGTCATAACTCACGTATGAACACGACTCTCAACCAACCTATTAGCTGTTTATTTAAGGACAAACTAGCGCTAATTATATTGAAAACTAATTAATATCATATCAAATGTAACAAAGCAACTGTGAGAAATCACCGAGCAAAATATAGTGAAAAGAGAAGAAAGAAAAGGAATGCTAAGATTTCTTATCATTGCAATTGCAGAAAAATACTATACTCAATTTCCTAAATTAAGATTACGTAAGTGTGTTTTGTATAGGATGCAAATCCTACTTAGTGTTTGGCCGTTAGTAGTCCACACCACCTTCTTAGTTATAAACAATATAAAGCTTTCATATACTACAATAACAACAAAAAAATCACTACAATGTGAAACTATCACATGCTACAGTAAAAACAGTTTAACCAACAGTTCTCACCACCCTCTCAAACACCCTCAAGAAAGTATAATTTTAAAGCAAATCTATTCCTATTATTTTAAATAATCCAAATCTTTATGTAAATGGTATAAATCCTAATGTAAATCTAAATAATTCTAACAAAAACTAAAAGGATGAAATAAACCCCACTCTCATATTTTTTACATATAAAAATAAACAAACCTTATTAAAGACATTAAGTCACACCACTTAGTAGATCTTCTAAGATGGTAGTCCAAACTTTTAAAAAGCCCCAATTTTTTTGGCGCTCAAGAAAACAGATTAGACTCACAAGTCCTTTTTTTCGTCTTCTTTCATATCATCCTAATAATATTATGGCGCATAGATTAAAATGTTCTAAATGACATGACATTGTTATTGATGTGATATGATTGTTTGATTGACATTACATTTTTATTAACAAGCATAATATTTGCTATGAGGACATGAAATGAGACAGGAACAAGGAAAAACGAATGGGAGAGAGTGAGAACTACTGGTTTGTAATTTAGTTTCTGTAGATGTGAAATTTCAACTAAATGATTCCATGTTTCAAGAGAAGATTAAAATGAATCTATTCTCTACATGACATGACTGGCATGGAAACAGTCAGGTAGCTTTCGTAGTTTAATTGTGGGAGAGAGACGTGTCTAATTAGATACAGTACTGGAGACGGACCAGTTTTGTTTAGATAATTCGAGAGAGAAAGAAGACAAGAATAAAGAAATTGAAAGAGCAGAAGTAAACCATTCTCTTCTCTCTCCATTGCAAACCTCAAGGTTCTTTTATTCTCTTCTTGTTTTATTTTGTTATATTTTATCATGTCTTTAGCCAATAATCCATACGGTTAAGGTCATTAGGTTAATATTATTTTTCTCAACTTTGAACATACATATTTTGCAAATATCTGGTTTTTCTTTCAATAAGAGTCGGTTCTATTTTATTGTTTCCAGAGGCATAGTTTGTTGCTAATTCTTTGCTATTAACTACTGCTTGTTGGTCACTAGGAAAAGATCATCAACTTTGTCGAAATGTCTGAAAAGGAAGTTGGCAAGGCTACAAGTCATCTTCCAACAGCAATTGAAGAGCACAAATCCAATCATCCGGCCGTAATTGACATTCCAGAAAGCCTGGAACGTGAGGATCTGGGCATAATTGACATTTCAGAAAGCCTGGAACGTAAGGATCCGGTCATAATTGACATCCCAGAAAGCCTGGAACGTGAGGAGTGGTCTAAGTGTTGCATCCAGAGGGTTCATAGGAGGCTCCGAAAGGTGAACGAAGAGACGTACACTCCTCAATTGGTTTCAATTGGCCCCTTTCACCATGGCAAGCCAGAACTGCTTGGCATGGAAGACCGCAAGGGGAGATATTTTGTCGAGTTCTGTAAACGTACCGGAAAAAACCCGGATGATCTCAAGCAATTCACACGCGATCAGCACCAAGAAGTACGGCAGAATTATGCAGGTACCGTCATGGTGAAGGGGGACGCCTTCGTTGATATGGTTCTGGTAGATGCCTGCTTCATCATTGAACTCTTCTTGAGGAACTTGGAGGAGCACAAAGACGATTACATACTTAATACGCCCTTGATGAGAAGTGGCATAACGCTGGACTTGATCATATTCGAAAATCAGCTTCCTTATGCCTTTCTGGAGCAGCTATATGACTTTGCTAAGCCTAAGATCCGACTGCCTAATTTGGAGGCCACCAGCGATTCCAGAGAAAATGAGCAGATTACAGAAGGAGACCCTTTAGTAAGTCATGAACACCAAAACGAAAATGCAAGCTTTTCTCCCTTTATTGAGCTCACCTGCAACTTCTTTCCTTATACCAAAGGTAAAGAATCAAAAGTGTTTGAAATAAAGCATTTCACAGATTTGGTCAGACAGGTGTTTTGTCCAACGAAAGTCTATTATTCCACAGATACTGGTGAGGAATCAGAAGTGACTGGAATCAAGCATTGCATGGATTTGGTCAGACAGGTTCTTTGTCTTGAGAAAACTTTGCCATCTGATAACTTCTTAACTCAACTCCGTTCCGCAAAAAAACTGTATGCAGCAGGGGTGCAATTCTTTCTGTCTAAAAATCCTGGCTTAGCGGACTTGGAGATAGAGTCATCCAATTTGTCCTGCATACCATGTTTGAAATCTACACGACTAGGTCTTTCGGAATTTTGGGTAGCGGATGGGACCGAATGTCTTCTTAAAAACGTCATGGCATTAGAACATTGTCTATTTCCATATGGGACTGACATTTGCAACTACATTCGTCTTCTGGATCAACTGATAGACGATACCGAAGATGTCGATTTGTTGGTTGACAGGAAGATTATGAGGAACTTGCTAGGGAGCAATGATGAGGTTGCCAAATTGGTTAACAAACTGTGTGAAGAAATTGAGGTGGATGATGAGTTGTACTATCATGCAGTGTGTAAGAAGCTGAATGCTCACTGTGATAATTGGTTAAATCGAACTAAGGCCACGATCAAAAGGGTCTATTTCAAGGATTGTTGGACAGGCAGTACTGCTATAGTTGGATTTTTTGTCCTGCTTTTCTTCAATTAAGGTCTAATATTGAGTATATTGTTCGTTATAATTTTTTTCTTTCCTGTGCTAATAATGATTTTCCGCTTGTAATCTATGTACTGTACGTCTTTGCTTCTTATCTCATTTTACTATACAGTTCTAGATGTCCTTGTGAAATGTTTGGATGTGTTAAAAGAACTTTTCTACTTCATGTAGCATATTCTAAAATAATGGTGCAAATGATAAAAATGCATCTTCTTCAGCTATCTAAGTCAAGTGTTTGCAATTTCTTTGCTTCCCTACATAATTTTAAGTTTCTTTGGCTCCACTCAAGCTGCCTATCAAGTCCCTAGTTGACACCAGTCAAACTCTTCCGTTTTTTTCTTTATTGGGAAATTTTTTTTTACTTAGGAATCACAATGGAGAAATGAGTTATGATTTTTCTGAAGTTTACTAGATGCAGAGGACACCAACACGACAGAACATAAAATGGAAAAGACAAATGTGAAAAATCGGCTGAAGTGTGGAAACGACATCTAGATAAGGAGAAACAGAATTAACAAAACAAAAATGTCATGGAAACACGACGACAAACTCAAACTATGAAGGAACAAATTATCCTGAAAACGGCACAGACCTAAACGACATCAACTATTAAACGACTAGACTTTGGAAAATAACAACCAATTCAATGAACCATGTGAGTTGAAAACGACATCACCTAGAAACGCAAATATAAAGAAAGACGGTGCCATCATAAAACGACAAAAACATTATAAAACGATTAAGTACAACAAGAAGTTGGACATTTAAACGACAAAGAATTAAAAGCAACAAGCTGAACCACATCATTTGTAAACGGCAAGAGAATTATAAAACGACTTCGTATGGAAAACTAAAACACACGTAAATGATGATAATCATAAACCGAAACGAGCTCAAAAAGAAAAGAAGAAAACCAGACTAGGGAGAAAAGTATTGGAATAGAAGAACGATATTACTCCGACAACGAACGCAATGAATCGACATCTCATGAAAAAACGACAAAATACAACCCTCACCTGAAAAATCACATTAATATAAAAACGACAATGACTTGACAAACGAGAATAATTTAAAGAAAAAACTTAAAAAATAAAAATAAAAGTGAAATTGAAAATGGAAACGGAAACGGAAACGTAAATGTAAAAAACTACAGCCAGGGAAACGACGAGGATCTAAAGAAACGAAATGAACTGGAAACAAAAAGAAAAGAAAAGAAAAGAAAAGAAATGCTACCGGTTTGAAAAAAAAAAAAAAAGAAAGGCTACAAGTTTGGGGAAAAAAAAATCAACCTGAAAAGTCAACAATAGTGAAAAACGGCATTAGTGTTTAAAAAGCATTAACTTGATAAAGCGTTAAAGAGAAAAGGAAAAGAGGAAAAAAAAAAAAATCTAACAAAAGCACCAAATACTTTGTATTTTCACTACCTTAATTTCACAGTGAAAATCTGTATGAAGCAATAAGATTATTAAAAAAAGAAAAAGAAAAAGAAGGATAACCCCATCTCATTTTGGGCCCTTAGTTAAAGCCTAAAGTAAAAATTACAATGTGATTCTTTTTTAAGAAATAAATTAAAATACGTCTTTGTTTTACAAATATTACTTATATGTTTTTTTAATTACATATATTAAAAATTCAAAAATATTCTTGACATAGACTTTATCATATATTTATTTTTTAACAGATCTTCTTATTTTTCTCATAATTGAAGCATTGAAAAAATTTGATATTAGAGAAATACAAGTACACTTGATTAATTATAATATAACTTAAATAAACAAAAAAAAAATCTGTGTCATTAAATTGCTTACACTATAATTTAAAAAAAAAATCAAGAAGCAATAAAAATTGAATATTATTAACCTAATATAATATTATTTATATTACTAATCCATAATGTTAGCACAACCTAAATAGGAATTATTATCACTTAAAGTCTTAAAAAATTAACGTCATTAAATATCATTATCATTACATCTCATGAAGTTAATAATATATCGATTATATAACCTATAAGACATGCAAAAAGATTTAATAAATACTATATTATTAATTTAATTACATATCACTAAAAAATAGAAATATCATTATCACTTAAAGTCTTAAAAAAATATGTCATTGTGAATCATTATCATTATGTATCACTAACTTAATGATATATTAATTATATAACTTGTAACACACACAAGAGGACTTAATAAATACTATATCATTAATTTAATTACATCCTAATTCTAATTTGACAAACCTTAATATACTTGACAAGCCCTAGGCCCAACTGAAATATACTTGGCTTGGTAAACCAGGTAATCCAACGTTTCTCTAAAACGGTTTTGCATCAAATTTTTTTTTGGCAGCCATTGTTGCCATGCAACAAATAAAATAAAAAAAAATGATGAAAACGGTTTTGCAACTTTACCCAGATTCAACCAAAATGTTGAAATATATATATATACTTCAATCATTTTTTTTTGTTGTATCAATGGCAGCCGTAAGGCCAAAAAAAAAAAGAATTCTTCAATCCCAGATAATTTCAACGGTTTTGCAAATGGTTTTGCACCACGAATAAACAATTTCAAACCCAGATTTAACCAAAGTGAGATTTCATATATATATATATATATATAAATGGTTTTGCAACATGAATAAACAATTTCAAACCCAGATTCAATCAAAGTGAGATTTCATATATATATATATATATATATAGATATGAAAGCCAAGGTTATATACCCAGATTCAATTATACATATATATATATATTTATTTATTTATTAAAACAATATTTTTCAATGATTCAACATGAGGAAACTCTGAAACCACTTGTAGGAGAAAACTTTATAGATGAAAACCATCATCAAATCTAAAATCTCATGTTAATTAATCAAAAAATTTAGCAAAAGCGTACCTGAATCCATGTGAACGAATGTGATCCTTGAATCTTTTGGTACTTGATTTTCCAAGCCAACACGTACGGTTTCTCTGAGAAAAAGCCCTCTCTCTTTTCTAATGATGGGATGTAAGAAAAGAACCGTACGTATGACTCAGGAACCATAACCTTTTATAAATACATAAATTTGTCTTATTTCTATTTTGACCCATCATAAAAATAGAAATTAGACTTTTAGGTCTCTACACATAAATGGATCCATATTTTATGAGATCCTTTAAAGCCCAAAACTTTATACTTTATTAGATCACTTTAAATTAGGCGCAATCTTATGATATCCGATAATATACAATTATTGTATATATATATATATATATATATGTATGCCCACATGGATTAAATCCAACAAAGATTACTTTAAAAGAAAAGGGAAAAATATTTTTTTTTCTTTTCTTTTGTTTCTTTTTTTGTCTGCATAGTTGCACAAGAAAGCATCCATGGGACCTCCCATGTATGCTATAGATTTGGAATTGCTCGTGGTGGTCGGCAACAACACTGTTAATGCAAAGAAAAGTTGGCGAGAAAAAGACAGGGAAAAGGCGCGTGTTATTTTCAGTCCAAAAAGCCATCGCTGCTATCTATTGGAGATCTCGCCAATATTTTGTATTTAGTAGTTTTGATTGCTAAATATAAAAGTATAAGGGGTTAACTTGCGAATTTGTGATAACTTTAGGATACAATTGTGAAAAAAGAAACCCCAATATGTAATATTCAAGAAGAATGCTTCTTTGTGACCTCATAAATTGCTGGGTCAGCGAATGTGACGTACTTTAGACTAAACAATTTTGTCGCCATTTTGATTATATTCTCCAACTGTTTTACACTTTTTTTTTTTTTGCCATTTTCACGTCGTAGAATAATTATTTCACAAATCATGCAGTTTGAGTGGAAAAAGAGATAATTCCTATTCAATGCTGGCTTCTATGTCCTGTCCTTCTCCAGCTGGTACAACAATCCAAATGTATATCTTTAGAGATTTATTGTTTATTCTTGCTCAACATATATCTTAAATAAATTATGTATTCTCTTTTTTTTTGGACGGAAGTAAAATGAAAAAACAACATAATCATGGATATCAGAATATGTGGTGAAAAAAGTAATGTGCCTAGCTGTGTAGATAGAAAATTTTTCTTTTTTGTTTGTATTTCTGCACTAATTCAAGATGAATACGAGATTCAGAAAACTTTGATAAATGCGTATTTTGGAAATAATTTGAGAATTATAACTGATTTAATAAAAATTTATAAAATTAATTAATTACCTATAACTTTCAACTTTTTATTACATCTAACACAAACCTTATAAATAAAGACATGTAAAAGTGTGGGTTAACATTCTAATTTCAACTAGCTCAAATGATTGGTGCATGAATGTGTGAGTGTGTGATTCAGGATTCGAATTTCGGTGGTTTCGATTCTTTTTAATATATATGGTGAGAGCCATATATCCCATATACTGTATCAAAAAATTTCCAATTTCGATTGAATGGAAATCAAATATTACTGCACCAATTAAGCATTAGGAATAATGATGATTTTATTTTTTAAAAAAGTAGTAAAACTTCAATCAAATATGCTTTTACTTTTCGTACGAGGGGTAAAAACTAGTTTATTATCTCTCTCTCTCTCTTGAGGTAGATAACTTGTGTTTCTACCAAGAGTGGACGTCCTTTTGTTTTTTGCAAGCTGCAATTGAAGTATATATGTAGACAAGACATACCAGCTGTGACATATCAATAATTTGTATTTAATAGCATGACAAGCTAAAAAAAAAGGTTAGTTATTTGTCTTTATCCGAATAAGTTGATTTTGTTTGTTGTCAATCCTTAGAGCATTGGAATATCACATTCTAATTGATATAATTTTCTTACGCATTAGTGCTCAATACAGGCAACAATCTATTATCTTTTTGGTTGATTTATTATCTCATTAAAATGATTGACATTTAAGGGATTAATGAACTCTTTTATTATTATTATTTGAAATGTTAAGGAACCTTTTGATTCTGACGAGAGAATTTAAATACTTTGTCACTTTATGATATTGCAAAAGTATTAGCTGCACTTGTTACTGCGATGTTTGCAGGAAAACATTCTTTGGCAGAGAAAGAAAAATAAAATAAAAAAAATTAAACAGAACTCATCACATACTTGTGAGTTTTATTTTTATTTACAATTGTTTTATGAAATTAACTTTTATTTTTATTTACAATTGTTTTACGAAATGATCTTAAGACTAATTAATAAAAGGACATGTAAAAATATTTTATGTCTCAACACACATAATCAAGGAACCAAACTGTGTTGATTTGATTGCCATAACCTTAGATTCTATTAAATTTACACATTACGAGCCCTCAATATAAAAGGACCCCTGTTTTTAACTTTTTTACAAATAAGTTTTCCTTTTATTTAACATTACAATTCAACGTATATACACTGATCTTTTTTGAAAATCTCTCCTCTGGCAATGGTAATACACTGGAAAATATATATAATGTCAAGATTTATTCGTTCTAAAATGTTAGGGATACTATGAAGTCGTATATTTATTTATAACCAAACATCTAATATTAGAGCTTTTCCGTTTGTAACTATTAAACTTCGGCTCCACGATTGGTAAAAAGGACATATTGTATGTTAGTTCGTGTTTATTTAGTTATTACAATAGTGAAAACTTTTAGATCGCGTGAGAACCACTGTTTAAACTGTGGTTTGTTGATCTAACTTAGTTTTCAAAAATATTCTCTCTTATTGTCTTATATGCTACACTATTTTTAATTTAAACTCTCAGTTTAAACTCATTTCTCAAATGTCTCAGTTAAAATTCTTGTTTTTGAGATAAAATACATTTTACGCCTCAATTTTAACTAAAACCATCGACAAGATTTGATTTGTAAAAAAAAAAAAAACTGCACTTAATTAGTTATAATTTTGAGAAACAAAAGATGATCATTTGCTAAAAAAGTTGAAAATAGAAGCAAAATTTTGAAATTATCCTTTGTTTTATTATATCATAGGGAATTTTTATAGTGAAGAAGGTAACTTTGCTCCACCGGTAAAGCATGAGTGTTTTAGTCGTCAAATTAACTTTTTAATAGTCTGATCTACGACTGGAAACAATTCTCTATATGCTGTGTTGCAATTTTTTAATTGGACAGTCACAAATCAAACTGTTAATGCCTAATCCGATAATTAAAACACCATATTCCACTGGTGGAGCAAAATTGTCTTCTTTACTATAACAATTCAAATATATTTCCTCTTTATAGCTGAAATATATATATCTATATATATATATATATTCTCAAAGTGTGTGATAACGAAGTCTGTTTAGCGACAACAATTGTCGTCTCTAAAACTAAAAAAGTCGTAGCCAATACTGTACAAGGACGGCAATGTCGTCGCTAATAAGTGGTGGCCAAAGACATTTAGTGACAACATTTTATTGTTGCTGATATTAGCGACAACTTTGTCATCTCTGATTAAGAACAAATTTGTCAAAATTGTTCTAAATTCAGCGACAATATTTGTTGTCACTATATACTTATAGCTACTAAAAATTTAGATTCAGCAACAACCAATGTCGTCTTTGAATCTAGAACATTGACGATATTTATCGTCACGAATTGTTGTCGTTGGTTTTTTAAAATTTTTATTCCCAACCGTAATTGACCTGCAAGCAAATAACTACCAATTCACTAGATACATTCATTTCATTTCTCATTGTACTAATAACATATAAAATTGGATATAAACAAAATAGAACTATATAGACAATAAGTTTATATGTACATTAAGTCAACAATACGTCTAAATCATAAAAGTAGAACTAATCTCCTAAATTAGTGGTTTCATCATCATCATCATTATTTTCTTCTTGAGGTGAATAGGAAGACATACCAGGTGGAGGAAGTGGTGGAGGGGGAGGCATTGATAAATCTAAATCAAGTACTAAACACTTGATTATAGCCAACATTTGATTTTGATATTGAGTTTGTTGCATGTTATATTGAGATTGTTCCTCCATCCATTGTTGCACCTGTGGAGGGACTCGTGGTTGCTATGAACAAGCCTCCTCAAGAGTAGCTGCTGTAAGGATGTCTTTTCTCATCCTCAAGCCCACTCCTTTCCTATGTCCTCTATGAAATCCAAGCACATTCTCTGCTATCTCTTCTTCATTCATGAGATGTGTTGTTTGAGATGTGCCCAAACTAGAAGCAGAAGCAGAAGCAGATGCTGCCACAGTTTGGGTTTGTTGAGTATACATCTGAAGCATTTCATTATGCACATTCCATTTAACAAAGTAAATTACAATCCAACTTAAAATTTCATAACTAAAACTTAGTAAGTTATATGAGTTACATATCTAGCCACTGCAGCGTCATTAACCCATCTGCCATTTGAATATTGATGACACTAATGCCAATTTTTCAAAATTAAAAGCAACTCACCAGTCTCAGGATTTCTCTATAGAGGAGATGAACTTGTGTTAGACTTTTGTTAGAATAATACATATCTTAAAGGAAAAATGAAATATAGTTTAATAAATTTTTATTTACTACCATTTGATATCTCAAATTAGCATACGATTGCGTTCTATGACGACTTGGCTGCTTCACATTTGCTCTGTTTCTTTTATTTGTTGCCGACCTTTTCTGTTATGAAGATGAGTTATTAAAATTAGTAGGTTATATTGATATATGTAGTGATCATCAAAAATATAGTTTATAACTTTAAACCTAAAAAGCTTCGCTGCAGAAGCAATCACAAGTAGCCTCCCAATCTGCTTGTGTTCGTACATTGTCGAGATGTTGCTTATTCACATTAACTACATTTTTTGCAACCCCCAACCCACCCAATTGCTTGAAATATTCATGAAGGTTATTTTGCCATTCCTTATACTAGTCTTGTGCATTATGATCTATTGATGCTGCTGATATAGAAGTCAAATCAAAATAAAAAAGATCCTGTATTTTCATTATAAATATCACAATTAATACAAGGTCGCTAAAATAATATATTATAAATAAAATGTGAAATACTATTACTTGTGTTTGAGGCAAAATTGATCCTTGTATACCACGGGAACCTTCTTCCAACTATCATGATATGAAGGAATTTTGGATCGCACCGCCTGACTTATACAATTACTTAGGCGAGCTGCATTGTCCCCCAAGCCTTTATATGTCTTTCCTTGAGTGTCTAGGAGTACTAGAAGTTTCCCTTTACTAGCACTAACAATCTTGTGACACCCTTATTCATTGTGTGACCACAAACTTTCTTAAAGGGGGTAGGTACTAAAAAAAAAAGGGCGACGCAAGAGTGTTAGATTTTATATAAAAGTTATAATACATTGAATAGAAGACATTGTATTCAGTCGTACCTGACTCACAATCTGCTGGAAGTCTTTTTGGCCCCGGTGGAGGTTTTGCACCTCCAGAAAATCCAGCACATGTAGCAACAGGTCCAGTCTTTAGGATCACCTATTGATAAGATCAAGTTATTCCAACAGCATTTATTAAAAAAAATATTATGAAAAATGAAGTTCATTGAGAACTAGTACTAATGGAAACAAGTTAAATTTATAAGTAAATTATTAACGAGGACAACTCTCAATGGATTAATTAATTGGCTAGCAATGTTATTTATAGCTCACAATTGACTTACGTTAGTCCCTCTTTAACTCAATGAAGATTTTTTCAATGAAGTGCATCTGATTTTGGATATATCTTAGTTACAAGATTTATCTTAAATACTAGAACATAATTGAGCACTTAATTTTAAAGAATTCTTTAGATATATCGTAGTTACAAGATTTATCTACTAGTACTTAAGATTAAGAAACAAATGAGGATATAATAATACTTAAGAGAAATTAGTTTGTAAGTGTAATAAGGATATATTTTGGACACAAACTTATTATTAATGGATGAACTAGAGTTCAAGACCCTCGGAGAATAAGAAGAAATTATGATTCATGATTGCACCAAATTAGAACGACAAATTTGTAGAATATGATGCGATGCGTCAATTCATGTAAGGCAAAAAGTTATTGGAAAAAGCTTGAATCTTTTTTGCAATGCAAATGGGCAAGTGGGTATTCCTATACTCCCTATTGAAACCAGCCCATCAAACTCTATTTGCACACTCTTTGACACCAAAAGGAATAAGAAAAATATTAATCATCACCAAAAGGAATAAAGAAGATATATGGCAACAGCAAGTATTGAAAATTGAAATAAGATATAAAGGTACACTAACTTAAGTCTAACTTATAATCATGAGCACCTAACATGAATAGTTTCTTTAAAAAAGTGATTTCTCAATAAGATTTTTTCTACCTTTAATAAATTCACTTAACATCGCCTGTCAATAGTAATCCCACTTTCACACTTGACATTCCACTAATCAAAATAATATGACAAATTACTGTATTACAGAATACTTGGTTGTCTTTAGTTACATTTCATTTTCTCCCTTTATCCTTTCTGCTCAAATAATGTACCACAGAAAAAGAAAACTTAATGTCAAATTTATTGTGGTTTGAATGAATCCGGGTAAAAAAAAAAAAAAAACTTACAGAAAAAAAAAGCAGGAAATTATAGCAAAAAAAAAAAAAACCTTACAGCAAAGGACGACAGATGGTGACAATCCGGCCGACGAAGAACAACGGCGGAGCTAACGGGGGTCATAAGATTGATCGGCCGGTACTCCAAACTTTTAAAAAGCCCCAATTTTTTTGGCGCTCATTCTAAATGACGTGACATTGTTATTGATGTGATATGATTGTTTGATTGACATTACTTTTTATTAACAAGCATAATATTGCTATAAGAACGAAATGAGACAGGAACAAGGAAAAAACGAATGGGAGAGAGTGAGAACTACTGGTTTGTAATTTAGTTTCTGTAGATGTGAAATTTCAACTAAATGATTCCATGTTTCAAGAGATTAAAATGAATCTATTCTCTACATGACATGACTGGCATGGAAACAGTCAGGTAGCTTTCGTAGTTTAATTGTGGGAGAGAGACGTGTCTAATTAGATACAGTACTGGAGACGGACCAGTTTTGTTTATATAATACGAGAGAGAAAGAAGACAAGAATAAAGAAATTGAAAGAGCAGAAGTAAACCATTCTCTTCTCTCTCCATTGCAAACCTCAAGGTTCTTTTATTCTCTTCTTGTTTTATTTTGTTATATTTTATCATGTCTTTAGCCAATAATCCATACGGTTAAGGTCATTTGGTTAATATTATTTTTCTCAACTTTGAACATACATATTTTGCAAATATCTGGTTTTTCTGTCAATAAGAGTCAGTTATATTTTTTTTGTTTCTAGGGGCATAGTTTGTTGCTAATTCTTTGCTGTTAACTACTGCTCGTTGGTCACCAGGAAAAGATCATCAACTTCGACGAAATGTCTGAAAAGGAAGTTGGCAAGGCTACAAGTCATCTTCCAACGGCAATTGAAGAGCATAAAACCATTGATTCGTTCATAATTGACATTCCAGAAAGCCTGGAACGTGAGGTGTGGTCTAAATGTTGCATCCAGAGGGTTCGTAGGAGGCTCCGAAAGGTGAACGAAGAGGCATACACTCCACAATTTGTTTCAATTGGCCCCTTTCACCATGACAAGCCAGAATTGCTTGGCATGGAACCTCACAAAAGGAGATATTTAGACAAGTTCTGCAAACGATTCGGGAAAAGCCAGGATGATCTTACTGATTTCATCTGCCATCACCACGAAGAAATACTGCAAAGCTATGCAGGTACTGTCAAGGTCAAGGGGGAGGCCTTCATTGAAATGGTTCTGGTAGATGCCTGCTTCATCATTGAGCTCTTCTTGAGGAACTCGGAGGATCCTGACGATGATTACATACTTAATACAACCGGCAGGACGAGGAGCGACATAAAGCTGGAATTGATCATGCTCGAAAATCAGCTTCCTTATGCCTTTCTGAAGCAACTATATGACTTTGTTTGCAACACTCAATCTCCTAATTCAGAGACCACCAATGATACTGGAATGGAAAATGAGCAGATTGCAGAAGTTCTCTTGGCAAGTCAACACCACAATAGAAATATATACATTCATCCCTTCTCGAAGCTCGCCTGCATATTCTTTAATTATATGTCTGGGAATCCGATGAGCTGGAAATAAAGCATTTCACGGATTTGGTCAGACGTGCTCTTTGTCCAACGAAAATTTATTATACCGGCAGAGAAGCTGGTGAGGAATCAGAGAACTGCTTAAGTTATCTCTGTTCTGCAAAAAAATTGGATTCGGCGGGGGTGCAATTTATTAAGTCTGAAAATTCTGGCTTTGCAGACGTAGACATAGTGGCATCTAATTTGTTCAGCATACCGTGTTTAAAATCTACACGTCTAGGTCTTCCAGAGTACAAGATGATACAGAATGCCTCCTTAGAAACGTCATGGCATTAGAACAGTGTCTATACATGCAAGAGACTTACATTTGTCTTCTGGATCAACTGAAACGATACTGAAGATGTCGATTTGCTGGTTGAGAAGAAGAAAACTTGCTAGGAAGCAATGATGAGGTTGCCAAATTGGTTAACAAACTAGGTGTATGATGATCGTAAATGCAAAGAGGTGTGTCAGATGCTGAATGCTCACTGTAATAATTTGTTAAATCGTACTAGGGCCACGATTGAAAGGGTCTATTTCAAGGATTGTTGGACAGGCAGTACTGCTATAGTTGGATTTTTTGTCCTGCTCTATTTCAAGGCAGTACTGCTTGTCCTGCTTTTTGTCGTGTTGAGTAGATTGCTAGTTATTATTATTAGTTTCCTGGGCTAATGATGATTTTCCTCTTGTAATCATGTCCTGTACGTCTTTGCTTCTTATCTCATTCTACTATATTGATGAAAAGTTTGGATGTGTAATAGAGTACTTTTCTTCTTCGTGTAATATATTCTAAAATAAAAAGTGCAAATGCTATGTTTGTGATTTCTTCGCTTCCCTATCTAATTTTCCTTCGCTTTGTCTTCACTCAAGCTGCCTATCAAGTTCCCTTGTTGACACCAGTCAAAATCATCCCCTTCTTTTTTTTTTAGTTTTAAATTTGTCTTTCAAAATTTAAATTTAGGAATCACAATGTAGAATTGAGTTCTCATTTTTCCGAAGTTACAAGATGCAGAGGACACCAACATGGCAGAATATAAAATGGAAAAGAAAAATGTTAAAAATCGACAGAAGTGTGGAAGCGACATCTAGAGCAGGAGAAACAGAATTAACAAAACAAAAATATCATGGAAATACGACGACAAACTATGAAGGAACAAATTATCCTGAAAACGGCAAAGACATAAACGACATCAACTGTTCAACGACAAGACCTTAGGATATATCAACCAATCCAGTGAACAATGAAATTTGAAAACGACATCACCTAGAAAAGCAAAGATAAAGAAAGACGGTACCATCATAAAACGGCAAAAATATTATAAAACGATAAAGTACAACATAAAGTAGGACATTTAAAGGACAGAATTAAAAGGAAACAAGCTGAACCACATCATTTGTAAACGGCAAGAAAATTTTAGACGACATCGTATGGAAAACTAAAACACATGTAATGATGATAATATCATAAACCGAAAAGGCAAAAAAAAAAAAGAACAAAACACTAGAAGAACGATATTACTCTGATGACGAACTCAATGAACCGACATCTCATGAAAAACCGATAAATACAACGCTCACCTAGAAAATCACATTAATACAAAAACAGCAATGACTTGACAAACGAGAAGAATGGAAAAAAAACTAAGAAAACGAAAAATGAAAATGAAAGAAGACTACAACCAGGGAAACGACTAAGATCTAAAGAAACGACACGAATGGGAAAAAGAAAAAAAAAAAAAGGCTTCTGGTTTGACAACCTTACAAGTCAACAGACTTGACACTAGTGAAAATAACATTAACGTGGCATTCAAAATCTTACTTGAAACTATATTTTGCAACTCTAATCACATGTTCAAATATTATAAGGAAAAATATTGTAGCACTCTCTTCCCTATTGGGAGTAATAGTTAGTACCTGTAATTCTGTTGTAGTTAGTTTCAGTCAAAAAACTGTTATAACTATTTACACGTGTAGCTTGCTATTTGACAAGTATGCAACTTGTACTCTAGTATTTAAACTATTGTAAAGCTTTCATTCAATGAGAATTGAATCAGTTCAGATCCAAAACTCTCTTTCAGATTGTATTTTCTTTCTTTTCTTGATAACTAAATATGGTATCAGGGCGACATTCTTTGGTGACGGAAAACTCATCGGAGATGGCCATTAATGGTGGAGCAAGCTCAAGTTCTTCTGGCTTGTCAAATCGTTTCATTCTCATGTCATTTCTTCAACCCGTTTCCTCAAAGCTAGATCATAATAATTTTTTTATCTGGCGCAAACAAGTTTTCATGTCACCAAAGGCTTCGGCTTCGGCCTATTCTATCTAGCATTCTTGTCTGCCACTATAGTTTCTTTCTCGCGAAGATGCAATTCATGGCAAGACAAACCCAAAGCTTCAAGATTGGGAGCAACAAGATCAGCTGATTCTCTCATGGCTTCTTGTGTTAGTCATAGATGGTATTCTCACAAGGTTGGTAAATTGTGAAACTTCTGCTTAGATTTGAACAAAACTTCATGACTAAGTAAAAACACAGTTTTGACCCTAAATAGGCTTTCCAAGTAGTTTTTATGGATTCCTAAAACAGTCTCAAAAACTACACCAAAGCAGTCCCAAAACTGCCTAAAACAGTTTGTGAAAATCTGTCAAAAATAGTTTTGGAACGCTATCATTGTTTTGGCATTTTTTTACTATTTTGGGTCCGAATTTCATGTTTTGCCATCACAAAAGTTTTAGATTTCAACAAGATGGACAACTTTTGCAAAGAAAATTTTCCTGAAATTTGCTTCTAAGATACAGTTATGGACAGTTTTGAAAACTGTCCAAAAACTGTATTTTTGGGCAAAAAATAGTTTTCAAGTCTCTGATCGTTTCAAGACCGAGTTGTAATGTTCGCCAAACACAAAAGTTTTAGTTTTCAAAAAAATGAAGAACTTTCGCAAAGAAAGTTTTGTAAAGATCCGCTTTTAAAGTGAACTATAATTAGGATTTATAAAAGTAGTTAAGACTTATTAAACGGTAAGGTTTGCAAAGTTTAGCTAGAAAATAAATAGGCTAAAGACGGTAATCAAAGACTTCAAAATGTGCTTGAAAAATAATTAAATAACATATTTGAAATAATTAATTTTTATGGAAAAAAACCTTTAAAAGAAAAACTGCCTTTAAAATATGATTTTATGGTAAGTTTCTAACCGAAAAAGTATCTTCCAGTACAAGTTTTTACAAACAAAGATCGTGTGACTACAGAATCCTATTTTCCAACAAACTAAGAAATTACAACACTTTAGACAGATTATATAAGCCTAAAATTTAGTGGGTTACGAATTTTGGTTATTATTTTATAGAGCGATTTTTATTTGAAACTTTAAGTTATGCAGATGAGATTTTCTAAGGACAAGTAGGAATCTCACCTGCAGTATAGATAGTTTAAAGTAAATATTTTTTTTTTCTTGAAAGTAGTAAGCATGTTTAAATTTTAGTCAATGTATGCTATGCCATGTCATATTGCATGCTCACTGAATTGATTAGTGAAACTTTTAAGGGTGAACAAACTAAGAGGAGGCTTATGATTTAAAAGTAAAAGAGAAATTAAATTAGGTCATGATGTTGTTGGGACCTTGCAAACCTTAACATTCTGTTGATCATGTAATTGATACAACTACTTGGGCCCAATAAATAATAAGATAAGATAATAATTGAGTATAATCGGTACAAGCATTTTATTGTTATTACATGTTATTTCAAATGTTTTGCAAGTTATTATTCCTACTTGTTGAGTGAAAGCTTATTCAAAAATATTTATACTGTAGGTATTAATAGATGGTGGCGAAGCAGCAGACGATTAGAGTAGAGTCATGAGAAATGGATACTACACTCTTATTTTTCGAGTAGTGTCATGAGAAATGGATACCACACTCTTATTTTTCGCACATAGTTTTGATAATTATAACTCTTTTGATATTATGTATAACTGTATGACTCTAGTACTGGATATATTTTTAGATAATGTTTAACCTCTATTTAATATTATTATTTCTATTGTAAAAAAAGTAAAAATAGTTTTAAATTAAAATTAACTAGCAAAGCTAAGTTTTAAAAATTTGAAAAAAAATGTTCGGCCACATAGATAGGGTCGTTGCATGAAAATTAGCTTCTTTATGCCTTTCTGGAGCAACTATATGACTTTCCTAAGCCTAAGATCCAACTGCCTAATTTGGAGGCCACCAGTGATTCCACAGAAAATGAGCAGATCACATAATTCTCTCGGTGTTACACCGCCACTATAATAATTTCATTTCTTTTAAGAATCCTGCAAGTCTAAACTCTAGATCCAGAATGTTCTAGATGCAATGATTCAACTATTAATTTGGTAAATTAACTTAGTGAAAATAAAAAGAGTAATTACAATAGATGCCATAAAAGGTTTTTAACTGTCAAAACAATTTCCTCTATATTAAGAACAGTTAGTTATTACCTCTCGCCAATGCATTTGATGTTTCCCTCTCGTATCCCCAAGAAAGTGTATACATAAACAAAAAAGAAGTATAGTTACTACTTAAATATCAAGAAGTCAACAAACAACAGAAATTAATACAAGTAAACGTAATTAATAAGTAGACCAAGACTATAACCTTTTGCTAGTCAGACTTCAATTTACAAATAAATTTAGCACAATATTCCAAATATAAAATGATATTCATTGATTTATTTTGTGCATACAGTGCAAAAGCTAAATACAAAAAGAACCATAAAAAGCATTCATCTATATAAGACATAGCCATAACATGAAACAAAAAAGCAAACAAAGTTGACAAATTCATATAACAAATTTTAAAGCACTAGCTTGTAGTCACTTTAAGAAATTCTGCGCTCATCAATATCAATAGACGATCACGTAAATTTTAAAGCAAAATCAAACTAAAAACAAGTAAAATAAAGGAATAAATACCTGCCCAAGCACTAGCTCTACAATAAGCGCAGCTTGTGGACGAGAGGAATACCATATGGTCTCATGGTTATGTGGTAATACCCCATATGGTAGTATGGTATATGCACTCTAACAATTAGAATAAGAAAATCAGTATGAATAGATGATCATACAAATTGCAAAGCAAAATCAAACCATAAACAAGTAAAATAAAGGAATAAATACCTGTCCAAGCACTAGCTTTACAATAAACACAGCCTGCAGACCAGAGTAATACCTTATGGTATACGTGCTCTGCTAACAGTTAGAATAAGAAAATTAATATCAATAGATGACCATAAATTACAAAGCAAAATAAGCAAAATCAAACCATAAACAAATAAAATAAAGAAATAATTACCTGCCCAAGCACTAGCTCTACAAGAACGCACCTCGTGGCTCGCAGACCAGAGTAATACCATATGGTGGTATGGTATATGTGATCTTAACAATTAGAATAAAGGAATAAATACCTGCCCAAGCACTAGCTTTACAAAAAATGCAGCTTACAGACCAGAGTAATACCATATGGTATACGTACTCTGCTAACAGTTAGAATAAGAAAATCAATATCAATAGATGATCATAAAAATTAAAAAGCAAATCAAACCATAAACAAATAAAATAAAGAAATAATTACCTGCCCAAGCACTAGCTCTACAAGAACGCAGCTTGTAGCTCGCAGACCAGAGTAATACCATATGGTAGTATGGTATACGTACTCTAACAATTAATAAGAAAATCAATATCAATAGATGATCATATAACTTGCAAGGCAAAATCAAACCATAAACAAATATGATAAATTAATAAATACCCGCCAAAGCATAGATAGATAGATGATCACATGGTAGTATCTGTTAGCTGTTATGTTTAGGACTGCTGCCATTATTAGTTGATTTGTTTTTTGAATATTTCAAAGTTTGTTTCCTAGTATCCAAGAAGTTGTTAATGTTCTGATTTTATGTTTAATCATAGCATAATTATAGGACAAAATCTTAGTAGTTAGTTATTTTTAAGTCTTTAAATGTAAGCATTGAATTCAATAAAGTGATTAACTTCTTCGATATTCTTCTGAGCAATTCCTTACTGCCTTCTCATTATTCCTTCATTCGATTATTATCTCTGCACTATATTGCAGCCAAAAAACAACAATTGGTACCAGAGCGTTTTTTCTTAAGGAACCTGTGGAAGACTGAGCTTGAATTCAGATGAATGCCATGGACATAGACACCAGCTTTTCATCAATTGCTCCTCCAGTATTCAATGGTGAAAATTATCAAATTTGGGCTGTGAGAATGGAGACCTACTTGGATGCACTGGATCTCTGGGAAGCTGTAGAAGAGGATTATGAGGTTCCTCCTCTGCCAAATAATCCTACAATGGCTCAGATCAAGAATCAGAAGGACAGAAAAACAAAGAAGTCAAAAGCAAAGGCTTGTTTGTTTGCTTCCGTTTCATCGACTATTTTCATCTGAATCATGTCACTCAAATCAGCAAAAGCAATCTGGGATTACCTCAAATCAGAATATGAAGGAAATGAGAGGATCAAAGGAATGCAAGTGCTGAATTTGATCAGAGATTTTGAACTGCAAAAAATGAAGGAATCAGAAACCATTAAAGAGTATTCTGACAAACTTCTAAGCATTGCCAACAAGGTAAGACTGCTTGGTTCTGATCTACCCAACTCAAGGATTGTTGAAAAGATCCTAGTAACGATAACTGAAAAGTCTGAGGCAACCATTACGACCTTGGAAAACACCAAGGACCTGTCCAAGATTACCTTGGCAGAGCTCTTAAATGCTTTGCAGGCACAAGAGCAAAGAAGGGTCATGAGGCAAGAAGGAGCCGTTGAAGGAGCACTGCCAGCCAAACATCAAGAAGGAGGGAAAATGTGGAAGAAGAAGAGCAAGAGGAATTTTGCTACAAGTGGTGATGCTATAGCAATCAACAATGCCACAGCAAAGAACAATAAGAACAAGACTCGAAGTCCAAAGAGAATTCATCCTCCATGTCAACATTGTGGTAAAAAAGGTCACCCTCCTTTTAAATGTTGGAGGAGACCTGATGCAAAATGTAGCAGGTGTAATCAACTTGGTCATGAAGCCGTGATTTGCAAGAGTAAAATTCAACAGCAAGAAGCAGAGGCTCAAGTTGCTGATCAAGAGGAGGAGGATCAACTCTTTTTTGCTACTTGTTTCTCAGGTAGTGATTCAAGTGAGTGCTGGTTAATTGATAGTGGTTGCACTAACCATATGACATATGACAAGGAGCTGTTCAAGGAATTAAAAGGCACTGAGACTTCAAGAGTCAAGATCGGCAATGGACAACACAATGCAGTCAAAGGAAAAGGCACTATTGCAATTGTATGTTGCTTAGGTACAAAATTTATTTCTGATGTTCTCTATGTCCCAGAAATTGACCAAAATCTGTTAAGTGTTGGTCAGTTGATAGAGAAAGGATTCAAAGTACATTTTGAAGACAAATATTGCCTAATAAAGGATGCATCTGATCAAGATATGTTCAAGGTCAAGATGAGAGGAAAGAGCTTCACACTCAATCCATTAGAGGAGGAACAAGCTGCTTTTCCTACTAAGGAAGATGTCACAGAGATATGGCATAAGAGGCTCGGACATTATCATCATCAAGGTCTACTACTGCTTCAAACAAAACAATTAGTAAGGGATTTACTGTTTCTAGAAGATCATCTTCCTCACTGCAAGGCGTGTCAATTTGGAAAGCAACACAGACAACCATTTCCAAAAACAGCTTGGAGAGTAACACAGAAGCTTCAATTAATCCACACTGATCTAGCAGGACCACAAAGAACACCCTCTCTCAATGGTAGCCTTTACTATATAGCTTTCATTGATGACTTTACAAGATTTTGCTAGATTTTCTTCTTAAAATTCAAGTCAGAAGTGGCTGGAGTGTTTTGGAAGTTCAAGAAAATGGTGGAAAACCAAAGTGGCTGCAATATTCAAGTCCTAAGGTCAGATAATGGAAAAGAATACACCTCAGAAAAATTCAATTTATTTTGTGTGGAAGCAGGCATAGAACACCAACTTACTGCACCCTACACTCCACAACAAAATGGAGTTTGTGAAAGAAGAAATAGATATATTCTAGAAATGACAAGAAACATGCTACATGAAAAAAACTTACCAAAGCAATTCTAGGCTGAGGCAGCGAATACAGCTGTTTTTCTTCAAAATAGGCTTCCCACAAAGGCACTGAAGAACAAGACACCATTTGAAGCTTGGTTTGGATATAAACCATCTCTAAACTTCCTTAAAGTGTTTGGTTGTTTGTGCTTTACCTATGTTCCTCATGTTAAGCATGATAAACTAGACAAAAGGGCAATACAAGGAATTTTTGTAGGCTACAGCACAATGTCCAAAGCTTACAAAATATTTCAACCACAAACAGGGAACATTGTCATTAGCAGAGATGTGCACTTTGTGGAAAATGAAGAATGGAGCTGGGAGACCTTAAAGGACTCAAATCAAGCCACAAATCAACTAAGAGGAAAACTTCCTGTCAGAAATGTCGAGGGACAGAGAGATGAAGATTGGCAAAATGAGATTGTGGATAACATTCCAGTTAGAGGCACTAGATTGCTCTCTGACGTTTATCAGAGATGCAATATTGTTGTTTGTGAACCTGCAAGTTTTGATGAAGCAAAACTTGATCAAAACTGGATGATTGCAATGGAAGAAGAGGTACACATGATTGAGAAAAACAAGACATGGCAGCTTGTTAAAAGACCTCATGATAGAAAAGTCATTGGGGTCAAATGGGTGTTCAAAACCAAGCTAAATGCTGATGGTTCCATCAACAAGCACAAGGCGAGGCTTGTGGTTAAAGGCTATGTTCAGATTTTTGGTGTGGACTACTCAGGCACATTTGCACCTGTGGCTAGACTAGACACCATCAGGATTCTACTTGTAGTTGCAGAACAAAAGGGCTGGAAAGTGTACCAGTTGGATGTTAAATCAGCATTCCTAAATGGTTTCTTGCAAGAAGAGATTTATGTTGAACAACCAGAAGGCTTTGTGAAGAAAGGAGAAGAAGACAAAGTTTTTCTCCTCAAGAAGGCTCTCTATGGTTTGAAGCAAGCTCCAAGAGCCTGGTACAATAGAATTGATGATCATCTGGTAAGCTTAGGTTATAAAAAAAGCTTATCTGAGTCCACTCCTTACATCAAGCACTGTGAGGGTAATATCCTTGTTCTCTCTCTCTTTATGTTGATGATCTTTTGGTAACTGGAGATAATACAGTTTTGATTGATGAATTTAAGATGGAAATGATGAAAGTATTTGAAATGACTGATCTTGGATTGATGACTTATTTTCTCAGAATGGAGATCAAACAAAGTCAAGATGAAGTTTTCATTTGTCAAAAGAAGTATGCAAAGGAAATTCTCAAAAAGTTTCATATGGAAGATTGCAAGCCAATGAGCACTCCTATGAATCAAAAAGAAAAGTTGAGCAAGGAAGATGGAACCGAAAAAGTAGATGAGGCACAATTTAGAAGTTTAATTGGGTGTCTTATGTATCTTACAACAACAAGACCTGACATTTTGATTGCTGTGAGTATTTTATCTCGGTTCATGCACTGTGCAAGTGAAATACACATGAAGGCTGCTAAGAGGGTGGTTAGATACATCAAAGGGACAATCAATTTTGGCATCAAGTTTAAGAAAAGCAAGGAGTTTAAATTGTTTGGTTTTTCTGATAGTGACTGGGCAGGATCTACTGATGACATGAAAAGTACCTCAGGGTACTGCTTCGGTTTTGGATCAGGCATTTTTTCATGGAGTTCAAAAAAACAAGAAACAGTAGTTCAATCTACTGCTGAAGCAGAGTTTGTTGCTGCGACTGCTGCTGTTAATCAAGCTTTGTGGCTAAGGAAGATATTGAGTGATCTTCATTTGGAGCAGAAAGAGGACACTAAGATCTTTGTTGATAACCAAGCTGCAATAGCAATTTCTCACAATCTTGTCTTTCATGGGAAAACTAAACATTTCAACATCAAGCTGTTTTTCTTGAGGGAAGTGCAGAAGGATGGGGCTGTAACTCTTGTTTATTGCAAAACAGAAGAGCAAATAGCTGATATTTTTACTAAACCCTTACAAGCTGGCAAGTTTGAGTCCCTGAGAATGAAACTTGGTATTTGCAGTCACTAAAGCAAGGAGGAGTGTTAGCTGTTATGTTTAGGACTGCTGCCATAATTAGTTGATTTGTTTTTTGAATATTTCAAAGTTTGTTTCCTAGTATCCAGGAAGTTGTTAATGTTCTGATTTTATGTTTAATCTTAGCATAATTATAGGACAAAATCTTAGTAGTTAGTTATTTTTAAGTCTTTAAATGTAAGCATTGAATTCAATAAAGTGATTAACTTCTTCGATATTCTTCTAAGCAATTCCTTATTGCCTTCTCAATATTCCTTCATTCGATTATTATCTCTGCACTATATTGTAGCCAGAAAACAACAGTATTGTCCATTTATGCTCAATGAAAGATCAGATACTTTATAATACCTAGAGCATAGATAGATTTATCTCTCTTTTTACCTACAACATGAATATATGAACTTAGATAGCAATTGATTTCCATGTAATAGAAATAAAAAAAATCGTTACAAGAAACTTATATAGAACAAAGCTTACCAAAAGTAAAAAGGTGTTCATTCTTCTCTTTCCCCTCTTCTACTTATAATTCACTTGCACTCTCTCTCCCTCTCTTTTCCTTATACTCCATAATCCATCTCTCTCATTTTTCCTGCTTTTATCTTTTTCATTATATTTTTAATCATCTTTTTTTTCCAATCTCTCTCTGCGTCTTCCTCTCATCACCCTTTTTATTTTTTTCCTTTTTCCCTTCTTCGTTCATTCTTTCAATTTTCTTTTTCATCTTTTTTTCCCTCTACTTCTTTCTTAGGCCATCCCTGAAAATATATTGTATTCGAACGTTAGAATAAGAATATCAATAGATGATCATATAAAGAGCAAACCAAAATTAAACCATAAATAATTAAACAAGGAGGAAATTACTCCACAGATAAGATCTACCATATGATTTGTTAAGTGTAAAGCTAACTTTAAAATAATTACCTTTGACAAAATTTAGAAAGAAACAGCAAATTAGATTCCAAATTCTCAATAATAACCCTACGAAAAACTCAGCCCATTCACTTTTCAAACCTAAGATAATATTACTAATAATAATCAGGGGTCCATAGAATAAAACTTCAAGATACAACTTACCTGCCAAAGGAATGGCTCCATAAAAACCAAAACAAGAAGGCTAAAAGTCCATTGCGGTGTTATAACTTAGTTCCTCTACGTATTTAGCAAATATGAAATGTTTCCTCTCTTTTTCCTACAAAACATCAAGAAACAAGATGAATAAAGATGACAGGAGTTTCAAAAGAAATGACAAAAATAGCAAAAACGAATCTTACCAATTTGCTCCTCTTGTCCTTTTCATTCTTCCCCCTGTTCCCCTCTTTTTTTCCTCTATTCTCATTTTCTTCGTTCCTCCCTTTTTTGACCCTTAACTTTTTACTACTTATAAGGAATTATTTGTTGGGCAGAATCAAATTAATGCCTCTCAAGTAGAAGAAAGTATATTAAATAGGATGACCATTCCTGAAAAAATTAGCATATGTAACACTTAGAAAAAGAAAATTTACTTGTGATCTCAAAGTGAAAAAAGTAAGCAGACTAGGTACATGACAATGGTAATAGTTAATTAATGGGGCGTAAAGCACATGCTTAACTCTGACTAAAGGTACCTATATTAGGACCCGTAAAGTTGCTCAAGATAAAATGCATTCTGAGCAAGAAAACCATGTCAAACGGCAGCAGATAAAGAACATTTGGAACTGCACTATTTACCTGGACAAAGATAAATACATGAATTTATTAGTTAATACTTAATATTAGCTGAAATATATGAAGTACTAGTTAGCATAAAGGAAGAAGAAGACAGAAAATAGTAACTTACAATCACTGATTGTATGGTGTTTCAGAAGCATGCAGTCTTTCTTCTTCCTTTTCTTTGTTCCTTCCCTTTACTTTGATGTTCCCTACTCTTTACTTTCTGTTTTTCAGCTCTTTCCTTCTTTTTTAATTTTATTCCTTATTTCTGTCTCTTTTTTTTAATTCTCACATTATTATATTCTGTTTTTTTTTCTTCTTTTTTTTTTGTCACCTTTTTTTTTTCACCAATGTCTCCCAAAGTGTTACAACATAAGGAAACTGGCCAATCCTGAAAATGAAAAATACATATTTTAAAACAATAATATATTAATTCATAATCATAAGTTGAACATAAAACTAAACCACACACAATAAAGGAACAAAGTCCACAATGAAAGTCAGGAAATTACTAAGAAGTTAATAGTTTTAAGTAATAGGGTATAAATCACATACTTAGATCTAAGTAGTAAGTAGAGGTACTTACATTAGGACAAGTAAAATTCCTTAAGAAATATACACGTGAGCAAGGAAGCCATAAAGGAACATTTGGAATTACTAATTACCTGGAGAAAGATAAATGCATCAATCTGCTAGTTAATATCTACTGAAATAATATAGAGCAAAAGTTGTCAGAAAAGAACACAAAAAGAAAATATTAGAACAACTTACAATTACTGACTGCTTGGTGCTTCACTTATGCAAGAACATCATCATTCCAACCGTCATATGAACCGTTTAACATACCCTATTCAATCATACTTAGAAATTAGAAGAATCTATACAATTTTTTTTTAAAAAAAAAACCAAAGAAACCAAAAACAACAACAACAAAAAACGTAATATGAAATTTCAACCAATGGACAGATTTTCTCAAGCAGGGAAAAGAAAGCAATGGATAAAACTCAAGCATGAAAAGCACAAATTAACAAGATCAGAACCGATTAGAGTATCTTATACATAAAGAACAGCCCCCAAAACAAACAATCTGAAAACTTACCTTATCTAAACAATGTAAAATTAAGAAACATCGATCCTTGAATATGCTGAACACGAAAAGTGAACAACACGGAAGAGAACTAAAATACAAAAAAAATAAAAATAAAAATAAAAATAAATCAAAAATAGAAAAGCTACCAATTCAGTGTAGAAATCAGGAGTTGAAGATGAAATAGAGCTTTAAATTGAGAGATTTGGACTTGTGCGGATCATGCAGTGTGATTTCAAACCCTAAAAAAACCCAGCTTTCTCTCTGAGAAAGGAAGAAACAACCGGGGAAAGTAGAGACTTGGCCTACAAAACCCTAACAAAGTCGCATGAGCATGACCAGCAATGGGAAAAGTAAAATTTCCCTGAAACACTCTTCACTAGGAGAGAGCGCGAGAGAAAGAGGGATGAAAAGGAAAGTACTGAGATAATTTGACAGGCCTACTTGGGGCGCAAGCTTAATAGAGTGCCGAGGCTGTCAGTGCACGTAAAAGATCGTAGCCGTTTGTGACGTCTAATGGTTAGCTCGAAACAAAAAGATCCTGGCCCTTCGTAAGGGTTTTTGTGTACCGATTAAATGACGCGCCTAGCCTTGTTTCTATTAGAAGCAATTAATACATGATGCACCTAGGTTTTGTTTTTAATTTTACAACTAATACATAATGTCCCTTCAATTTTGTACTACCGTTCAACGAACGTTTTAATTTTGCAAATGGTCCATTTTGCCCTTTTAAGGTTTAAAATATTCTTGAATTAATGTTTAGCATATTTGTCTCATTGTTAAGTCCAAACTAGCATCATAGTTTGAATTATTATTTGATAAAATATTTCATTCAAACTCTATTCAAAAAAACATTTAATTTAAACTAAAGTGACACTTATTATTCAAACACAAAATAAATTTCGAAATTGAAGCAGTATAAATAGTAGAATGTACAACTATCGATGAAAGAGAACATGTTAGACTAAGTACCTTAAAGATTAAATGATATAATAGCTTTTGCATACATTTAATTAATAAAGAGTTTATTATTTTTCATATATCAAATGTTATCCTCTTTATATTGATTTATGTTGAATATATGATAAGCAAACAAAAGTTTAAAAATGTCAGTCTAAACCTTTTAAGATCGTGCATATAATGGACAAATTATATGAAAAACATGAATATTAAAGGTGATAGTCTAAATGATAAGGTTCACAATCAAGGGAATAAAGTTGGGCGTTTTATTTATGTTAAGATTGTTATGTTGTCTACATTCCTAATTGGAAATGGCTTGTATTGATTGTCAAAGTTGGATTCCGCGAGTAGAAACATTGGCATACTGTCATAAGTGACAAAATATTAGATCGGGACTAAAGTTTAATTGATTTGATTAATAGTTCTATTTGTTCAAATCAATTTACTTTAGACAATTATATGTGTTGTATCTTAATCCTGAAATGAATTAATGGGCACATATTCTTGACTTGTGTCTTTTAATGTATCAAAGGGTGACATACTTAATCAAATAAAGGTACGCATATTAGTACGTTAAAGACATAACTCTTAATTGACATAGACTTGCTATTTATAGATATGGAATCCATAGCTTTTTTGTAAAGTTAATGATATTCTCTTCTAGGCATTATCCTGTAATTAGAAAAATAGAGCGCTCAACCATTTAGACACATAGGTGTAACAGAATGGTATGCTATTTATGAATAATAATTATGCCAATGATGAGATAATGGAACATAAGATAAAAGCAATTGAGAATATAAAACGAAATTTATCCTTAATATAAGCTGATTATGAATATCCTCTTAGGGATGTTACATATTATGATATATCATGGATGATTAGCTTATTATAGCTTCGTAATTTTATATAGTTCAAGAAAGTAGCTCTAAGCTTTTAGTAGAATAGTGTTAGATTTAATAATTTTAAAATATATGTATCTGGGATATGTTATTTCATAATTATAGGAGCTTGATTTATATATGTCCATCAAGCCCCTTTAGCTAACTTATAATAATTCCTGTAACGATATGGTATGTTTCTATACATGTTGGTGACTTATGTCAATTATTAGATTTAGCTAAAATTTGATAGATTGGATTTAATAATTCATATTAGTTTATTGGTTAAATTATTTGGATATATTTTATTTTATATAGGATTATCTATATATGACTGTTTTAATCAAATAAGTTCTCTATTGGGTTATTTAAATTGAAACTAAGGCTCTATCTAAAATTTCCTTGTAAAATAAGATATTATAAGATTTTCAAATTATCACTCAATCGGCAGCCGGTTGTCGAGTTTGGCAATCCAATGCCATAAGTTTGATAGGCTGGTGCTCGGCATGCCAACCGTGCGATAATCCTCTTACTTGTTTTTCACGCGTTTTTACTCAGAAGTTGATCTAGACTTGAATTTTTGAAGCCTAATCTAATAAGGGTTAACCACAAATTCGACCACTATATAGAGGGAACTATTTTTCATTGTTTCTCAGATAATTTGAGAAATATAGAGAGAGTTTTATGGTGAGAGAAACTCTGAAACTCCCAGAGGGTTATTTTTACTATCTGGAACCTTAGCTCTTGTTTTCTTAAGTGATTAGAAGGAGAGGTCACCAAAGGAAAAGCTGTACGGTGTGCGACCACCTGCATTCTGATCGTGAAAAGAGAATAGCAAGGAAGACAAGTTGGTTAAGGCTCTTCTAGGAAGTTCTTCTCTAGTTGTAGTTTTCTACAGTCTTTGGTTTACTAAAGTAATGTAAGATATTTTATTAATTTATGTATTTAGCATGTTAAACTTGTTATTTAGAAAAACAGACTTTGATTTAAAATTTTTTAAATTCCCTGTGATCATGTTTTCGAACAAAACAATCTAAACAACCATCGGAACACCAATCATAGGAGGCTGCAGTTATCTAAAGTAATAAAAAAAGGAACTATTGTTTTGGGCTAACAGGATGGGTGATCGTTTTGTCTTTAAATGAATTTCCTCATCCTTCCTTAAAAAAAATCCCTCATCGTACCTTCTAATTTTACTCTAAACGAATTAAAATTATATTGTTTGGAGGAGTAAAAAAGCTGTGGTCGAAACTACGCATTGTAATATATTAGAGCTTTATATTATAGCAAAATTTTACTCTAATATGTAGAGCTTTACATTGTTTCGGGCAGAAACCGCTCTCTCAAATGGAAAAATAAGTTATCGTCAAACAAATTTAGATAGTATCAACCAATAACAATCAAATGTTGAATTCGCCATCTATAATATTTAATGGTAAATTTGCCATAAAATTTAACATACAGTGAATTTGACATCATAAATAGCAATGTCTATGAGAGTTTTTTTTTTTCATTCAAATATCAAATTTGCCATTGTTGCATCAATTTTATCGATTTTACTATTATCACATCAATTTTATCATTGAATAGATGCTTTAAGCTTCCTGAAATTATCATAAAAAATAATTTACCCTCTAAAAGGACTCGATCTTTCCAATAGAAGGTAAGACAACATGCGGTGTGTCACAGGTGTCGTTTTTTCCAAGGGGCAAATGACATGTCCTTTCGTTTGCATGCATAAAACTAGATGACAAATGGCTTCTCCTTCAACTTGATTGTCGTGTTGAACATTTCGTTTAACGAAATGAACCGCATGTCGTTTTTGATCAAGAAAAAAAAAACGTTATTACATTCTAACAAAAAACGACATAGCTTTCTCAAAAACACACAAGAAAATGCTTCTCAAAACAGAAAACGACACAAACGATAGCTCTCCACTGTTTTCAGTGTCATTTAAAAAATATCTACGCAGTCTATTCCTTCCCAATCAATCTTCATTTGTTTTAATTACATAAAAATATCTCGTCATAGTTTTAAATATTTTTTTAATTTCTCTTTCTATTTTTAAAAACTATAAAAGTATATTTTGAATTTAAAAAACTTGTTTGAAGTATTTTTTTGAATTTCAAAAACTTATTTGAAGACAACCTCACCAATGACCATGGTTGGAGTACCTTTGAAAGACGACATATAATAATGAGTCAATGACAATAAATACTTAAACGACATCAAAATAATGTACCACGAATAAACTATAAAACGACGTAAACACGAGAAAAGAGATTAATCTCAGAGATGACAGTTGCGTTGATAAGCAAATAGCATAATGAAACAACATATGACGATAATAATGCAAATAAACGACATCCAGGGGAAGAGTGAAAATCAGCTGGGAAAAAAAAAAAAAAAGAACGCAAACACGACAAAGATGTGAGAAACGATAATAACGTCAGTAAACGACATGAACAGGGTACACCAATAAACTTGTTAATCAACATAGACATGAGAAAAAATATCAATATAATAAACGATAATCATATATAGATAAAGGACACAATCAATGTAGTTAGATGTTTGGAGAGTTTAAAATAATATTTAGAAAAATTTTCTCCAAGAATTTGAATAAATTGTGGGGAGGTCGAAATTGAACCTAAAATTTTCATAGATTCTAAAATCAGAGCATGATAAATCATGGAACAAAAATATATTAGAAGGAATTTTTAAGCAAATATTCCATATTTAATTTTCGATGTGTAGTAAGTACGCTTATCATAAATTGTTGGGAAAGGAATATTTATTTTTTCACAACAATCCACGACATGAGTAGTCATTTTGTTGAGGTCCATTTAACTTTTACCCCAGAAAAAAAAAAAGTTGTCCTTCCTATTGTCTCCATCTCTAGCCTCTAGTCTTTGTCTTATACTTTGTTTGAAAAATAAATTAGAACTAAAAAGTTTCTAATTGCTATAGTATAGTATAAAGCTCTTACATTCTAAAATAAAAAATAAAATTTGTTACAGGGTAAAGCTTTCAATGCTATAGTGTTTAAGTTATAACTTACTTCTCAAACACTCTCTAATATTTAATGAGGGCCCATTTCCAAACAAGGCTAAAAGATAACAATTGTACGTTAGTTTGTTATGATGGTTATCATGGCAGTGTTAAATTAGATTAGCTTTTTCATTTATTTCACAGTTCTTTCTATTTATCTCTAAGGGTATAATAGTCTTTATGCATTTTGTGAGTCTAAATAAACGTTAGATGAGGATCCCTAGTTTTTTTTTCCTTTTCAATTTGGTTTTTTAAAATAGGTGAAAATGTTTTTATTTTGAAAAATAAGAATTTTTTGAGAATTATGCTAAGAGTATTTTTAAAATTTTTGTCTCGAAAAACATGTGAAAATATTTTAAAAAATTTTGAGAACAAAAACAAACGGAACCATAGTATCAAAGCTACCGTATTACCAGCGTTTGCATGATTAAAATTGCAGGTCAGCTCGAAAACAGATTGTATTTGTAATTGAATTGAAGTCGCATATATGTTACAATCGAATTTGGAGTAGAGTGACGAATTGGTTGAAACGGCGGTCAATGCTTTGAATTGAACAATCTGGTTGCAATTGAGTTTATATGGGGTTCATGTATTGATTGAAGTGGGTTCTCTCTTACTGCGTTTTTGGGTTTGGTGAATTTATTGAAGAAGTGGTTTAATAATTGAGATAGCCTCGGGGACGTGTTTTGGAAGTTAATCAGTTAAAGAAAACCGAAACTGCTCGTTAGAGATTTGTTGGTTCGATTTCTTGGGTCAACATTGCTACCGCGGGTTTGAAATTTGCTTGCTTTAGGTCTTTGCTCATCAATTGTATTTGGCTCTGTGCTTTGGATTTGTTTCCTCCACTTGGGGTATGGCTATTCGAATTTATTGCCAATACGTGAATTGGAATTGGAATTGGATTAGCATATATTGCATTGGAAACATTACAGGCCTGTCTTTCACATTGGAAGCTCTCTTTCTTTTCACATGCTGTAATTCTTGTCTGCCAAAAAAGATTAAAAAAAATCATTTGCTTCCGCTTTTTTGTCGATGCTGATTTGTTTTGGATCTCAGTTGTTTCTTCCCGGTGATTATTTGTTAATTTTTGTTAGTTTAATCATGATGCCTATTCAGTCAATTAGTGTTCAGTTTGGCCATTTATGTTTGAACTGTTTCAGAAGTTCCTTGCCACACAACAAGAAGTTATGTCTACTTTTCCTATAGGTTTGTCATCTTCTGGCCTATCAGGTATGTCTCCTTCTGCATGGATCATAGACTTTGGAGCTTCTCATCATATGTCACCTAGTTATTTATCCTTTTCTTCTTTAGACCCTGCGTCATCTGTATCTGTCATGACTGCTGATGACATTCCCATGCCTTTAGCAGGAATCAGTTATATTCGTACAGCTACTTTTTCTCTTACTAGTGTTTATCATATATCTTATCTTACATTGAATCTTGTTTCTGTTGGTCAATTATGTGGTTCTGGTTATACAGTTTCGTTTTTAGCTACTTCTTGTCATGTGCAAGATCTGCGATCTTAGAAGTTGATTGGGACAGGCCGTAGGGATAGAGGATTATATATTTTGGATTAGTTGAAAGTATCAGATATTGCAGCTTCTAGTGTTGACTTATCATCCTTTCGTTTGAGTTGTGATTCTTCTAGTTTTTATTTATGGCATTCTCGTGTTGGATATGTTTCAACTTCTCGTTTAAAATACTTAATATCTACAGGAACATTAGGAAAATTGCAAATTCCTGATATTTCTGCTTGTAGTGGTTGTAAACCAGCAAAATTTTCCGTCTTATCTTTTTATACAAGTATCTCTGCTTCTCGCACAGTTTGGCTTTGTTTATTCTAATATGTGGGGTCCCTCTACTATTGCCACAAAAGGGGATCTTGCTATTATGTCTCTTTCATTGCTGATTATACTCATTATTGTTGGGTTTACCTTATAAAATGTCGTTCTGAATTTTTTATTATTTTCAGTGCTTTTTTGAGCTCTTGTCAAAACTCAACATTCGACTATTATCAAGTGTTTTTGATGTGATTTAGGTAGGGAATATACTTCTAATGATTTTTCTAACTTATTTGCTTTTGATGAAACTATTCATCAAACTCTTGTACAGATACTCCTGAGCAAAATGGTGTTGCTGAAAGGAGATATAGGCATCTTATCAAAACTGTTCATTCTCTTTTGTTGTCAGCCTATGTTCCTAGTGAATTTTGGGGAGAAGCACTCCTTACTGCCAATCATTTAATTAATAGGATTCATACCTCACACAATTTAGGTTTGTCACATTTTGAGAAATTGTATAGTCGTGCTCCTGATTTCTCATCCTTGCATGTGTTTGAGTCTATTTGTTTTGTCCTTTTACCTCATGTGGAATGTATTAAATCGTCTTTGTAGTTCGCTATTTGTGTCTTGCTGGGTGGTGAAGGTCGAAAGGGATAACATTGTTATGATCCGGTTAGTTAAAAATTGTATGTCTCTCATCATGTTAAGTTTCTTGAGCATATAACTTTTTTTTTTTTTTTCCATTTCTACTAGTTCCCATGACGTGACTCAGTCTAAGCTTATTTGTATTGACCCTTTCAATCTCAATATTGATGATGCCACACTTCCTGTTTCACACTCACCTGCTCTTGCTTTAGATTTTGATTCTTGTAAAGCTCCTGCTGATAGTTCAAACAACTACCGATACCTCAGCTTCCAATACACCAGTTGCTTCCTTTCCTTCTATGGTTGCTTAATCACCTTCTAAGGCTGCGACTCCTTGTCCTACTCGTCCCACACGTATTCATAGGTCCACTCAACTACTAGATTTTGCTTACTCTTGTTATTCTAGCTCATTTTTTTAGCTTCTATTCACCGTATTTTTTAGCCTTTGTCCTGTAGAGAGGCAATTTTTAATCCACTTTGGTAGTAGGCCATGGCAGAGGCACTAACTGCAATTCACTAGACACATACATGGGATCTAGTACCTCTTCCGGTAGGTAAACGAGCAATTGGTTCTCCTTGGGTCTATAAAATAAAAACCAAATCTGAAGGGTCTATTAAAAGATACAAGGCCCGATTAGTTGCAAAAGTATATTCTAAGGAGTATGGTATAGATTATGAGAAGACTTTCACCCCCATTGCAAAAATGACTATGTTTTGCATCCTCATTACTGTATTACTGTTGCTTTTGTTCGCAATGGCACATCTTTTAGATGGATGTTGAAAAGGCATTCTTGAATGGCGACCTTCAAGAAGTCTATATGATCCCTCCTCCCGGTGTTCCTTCCTCGCCAACATGGTGAAGTTTGTAGGTATAGAAAAGCTCTTATGGTCTTAAGCAGGCACCTCGAACCTAGTTTGAGAAGTTCTCTGCAATAATTATTTCGCTTGGGCTTTGTTCTAGTTATCATGATTTAAACTTGTTTATCAAATATACTACTGCTGGTCGTGTTCTTCTTTTTTTGTATGTTAATGACATGATTATTATTAATGATGATGTTGACAGGATTACAGCATTGCAGTTAGAGTTAGATCGTTGTTTTGTAATGAAAGATTTGGGCTCGCTACGTTACTTTTTGGGTGTTGAATTTGCCCACTCTCTAAAAGGTTATCTTCTCTCTCAATCTAAGTATATAGCTGACATATTTGAGTGTGCTTGTCTTACTGATAATATTAACTGTTAATACTCCTCTTAAACTTAATGCTCAATATTCTCCTTCAGATGGTTCTCCTTTGCCGGATCCTAGCTTATATCGTCCTGTTGTTGGTAGCTTGGTTTATCTCACTATCACTCATCTAGATATTGCACATGCAGTTCATATAATTAGTTAATTGTTACTTTGCCTACTCTAGTTTATTAGGCTACTGTTCTACGCCTTTTGAGGTATCACAATGGTACTCAGTTTCAAAGTCTTTTCCTTCCATCTACTTCGTCCTTAGAGCTCCATGCGTACTTTGATACTGATTACACTTGTGACTCTACAAATCGTAAGTCCACTACTAGCTTTTGTATTTTTCTAAATGATTCTCTTATTTCTTGGAAGAGCAAGAAGCAAGATGTTGTCTCTAAATCTGCCACAAAGGCAGAGAACTGTGCCATGGCTTCTACTACTTATGAGATAGTTTGGTTACATTGGTTGCTTGTAGATATGGGTGTTTTCCTTCATCAACCAACTCCTTTGTATTGTGACAACAAGAGTGCTATTCAAATTGCACGTAATTTAGTTTTCCATGAACAGATCAAGTATATTGAGGTTGATTGCCATATCGCTCGGCATCACCTTCAAATTGGCACTCTCATGTTACCTTTTGTCCCTTCTAATATGCAGATTGTTGGCTTGTTTACAAAGTCGCACTCCACTTCTCATTTCGTTTTTATCGGCAAACTCTCGATGCTTGTTGCAACCACGTCATGAGTTTGAGGGGATGTTAAATTAGATTAGCTTTTACATTTATTTCGTTGTTCTTTCTATTTATCTCTAAGAGTATAATTGTCTTTATGTCTTTTGCTAGTCTATATAAACCTTTTTTTTATGCATTATTTTTAAGCATGTCAATGAAAATCCCTAGTTTTTCTTTTTCTCCTTAATCTGGTTCTCTGAATTAACAGAAAGATGATAGATTGTGATCTACCGAATATTCCAGCCGGGCAAACCATACTTTGGTCTCAAAAACTTATTTTTCATACTTTTGACGGAACAGCAAGAGCAGTTGCCGTGCAGTTAACGTTGTTAATCTCACTTTAGAAGTCAAGTCGTCTCAGTAATCTCGCTGGCATCACTAAGATAGGAACAACTATATTGCCAATCACATCAATCAAATTTCGTAGAAGAGCCAGAGATGAACTTTGCAAGCTGGTATATCATGAAAATATGTATCTTTTTGCTGGAGTTTTTTTTGGTGAGAGCAACTTCATGAATAAATAAAGCAAGAAATAGGAAAATAGTGACATTGAAGTTGCACTTTTCAGCTCGACTTAGTGTCGTTGCAATTGGAGTAATTTAAAACCAAAACTTTTGTTTGGACTCATTAATTAAACTTTAGGAAGTTCTTTTTTTTTTTTTTTTTGGTTCCATGAATTCAATGGTATTTTTTTTTTTAATAAATTATGCTTCGCATAAAACCATTGAAGATGGAAGGGCCAACGGAGAACAATTATACAACAATTACTTGTTGGAACTTATTGCAGTAACCCTTCATTTGTATTATTGTCATTCGTCAAAGTAGATAAGAATAATAACATGAATTTTCAACCGCAAAAAGAGCAAACAGAGTAAGCAACAACTATTTCAAGAAACAACATCCGTTAAATTAACGACAGTAACATATGATGCAACGTTTGGTCGTTTATGTTTATGCCAGTTTGGGGATATGGGCTCTGCTCGAGATGTGTTTAAATATTTGATAAAAACATGTTTTAATCAAATTTTATTTGTAATAAATAGTCTAAATATCACAGGTAGCTTTCGTAGTTTAATTGTGGAATACAGACGTGTCTAATTAGGCACAATACTGGAGACAGGGACCAGTTTTGTTTATATAATACGAGAGAGAAAGAAGACAAGAATAAAGAAATTGAAAGAGTAGAAGTAAACTATTCTCTTCGCTCTGCATTGTAAACCTCAAGGTTCTTTTATTCTTTCTTTGTTTATTTTGTTATATTTTATCATGTCTTTAGCCAATAATCCATGCGGTTAAGGTCATTTGGTTAATATTATTTTTCTCAACTGTGAACATACATATTTTGGAAATATCTGGTTTTTCTTTCGATAAGAGTCAATTCTATTTTATTGTTTCTAGAGGCATAGTTTGTTGCTAATTCTTTGCTATTAACCACTGCTTGTTAGTCACTAGGAAAAGATCATCAACTTCGACGAAATGTCTGAAAAGGAAGTTAGCAAGGCTACAAGTCATGTTCCAACAGCAATTGAAGAGCATAAATCCATTGATTCGTTCATAATTGACGTTCCAGAAAGCCTGGAATGTGAGGTGTGGTCTAAGTGTTGCATCCAGAGGGTTCATCGGAGGCTCCAAAAGATGAACGAAGAGGCATACACTCCACAATTTGTTTCAATTGGCCCCTTGCACCATGGCAAGCCCGAATTGCTTGGCATGAAACCTCACAAAAGGAGATATTTAGACGAGTTCTGCAAACGATTTGGGAAAAACCAGGCTGAACTCATCAGACACTTCATCCGCGATCACTACGATGAAATACTGCAAAGTTATGCAGGTGCCGTCAAGGACAAGAGGGAGGCCTTTATTGAAATGGTTCTGGTAGATGCCTGCTTCATCATTGAACTCTTCTTGAGGAACTCGATGGATCCTGACAATGGTTACGTACTGAATACAACCAGAATTGATCATGCTTGAAAATCAGCTTCCTTATGCCTTTCTGAAGCAACTATATGACTTTGTTTTGAACCCTCAATCTCCTAATTCAAAGACCACCAATGATACTGGAACGGAAAATCAGCAGATCGCAGAAGAAGTCCCTCTTTTGTCAAGTCAACACCACAATAGATATGGATACATTCATCCCTTTTCGAAGCTCGCCTACGAATTCTTTGATTACACAGAAGATGTTGGTGAGGAATCAAATGAGCGGGAAATAAACCATTTCACGGATTTGGTCAGACGTGCTCTTTGTCCAACGAAAATTAATGATACCAGCAAAGATACTGGTAAGGAATCCGAGAACTGCTTAAGTTATCTCTGCTCTGTGAAAAAATGGATGCAGCAGGGGTGCAACTCATTCGGTCTGTAAATCGTGAAGTAGACCCTCATAAAAAAGAAAAAAGAAAATCCTTGATTTGACCCTCAAAAACAAAAGCAGCAATCCTGAATCAGAAGCTCAAAAAAGAAAAAAAACCTGGCTTAGCAGACTTAAGAGATAGAGTCATCCAATTTGTCCCGCATACGATGTTTGAAATCTACACGATCATGTCTTTCAGAATTTTGTGTAGAAGATAGGACCGAATGTCTTCTTAGAAACATCATGGCATTAGAACAGTGTCTATATCCTTGTAAGGCTTACAATTTGCAACTACATTTGTCTTCTGGATAAACAGATAGACGGTACCACAGATGTCGATTTTGTTGGTTGAGAGGAAGATTGTAAGGAACTTTTTAAGAAGCAATGATGAGGTTGCCAAATTAGTTAACAAACTCGGTAAAGAAATTATGGTAGATGGCTTTTGCTATAATGAGGTGTGTAAGGAGCTGAATGCTCACTGTGATAATTGGTTAAATCGAACTAAGGCCACAATCAGAAGGGTCTATTTCAAGGATTGTTGGACAGGCAGTACTGCTATAGTTGGATTGTCTGTCCTGCTTTTCTCCATCTCTGCAACTATTAAGACCCTTTTCTTCAATTAAGGTCTCATATTGAGTAGATTTTTAGTTCAATTATTATTTTTTTCTTGAGCTAATAATTAGTTCAATTATTATTTTTTTCTTGAGCTAATAATGATTTTCCATTTGTAATCTATGTACTGTACGTCTTTGCTTCTTATCTCATTTACTATATAGTTGTAGCTGTCTTTGTGAAATATTTGGATGTATTAGAGTACTTTTCTACTTTCATGTGATGTATTCCAAAATAATGGTACAAATAAAACTGCTTCTTCTTCAACTATGTAAGTCGAGTGTTTGTGATTTCTTCGCTTTCCTAAGCTTTTTTTCAGTTGCTTTGTCCCCACTCAAGTTGCCTATCAAGTTCCCTATAGTTGACACCATTGACAAAATCTTCCGTCTTTTCTTGATGGGGAAATTTCTTTTTAAAATTTTTAATTTAGGAAGCAGGATGGAGAAATGAGTTCTGATTATTCTGAAGTTACTAGATGTAGATAACACCGATACGGCAGAATATAAAAACGACAAAAATATGAAATATCGACAGAAGTGTGGGAAGGACATTTAGATAAGGAGAAATAGTATTATCAAAGCAAAAACATCATGGAAAACGACGACAAACTTTACAACAACAACATTATCCTGAAAACGGCAAAGACCTAAAGGGCGTCAACTGTTAAACGACAAGAGCTTGGAAATAACAACTAACTCAATGAACTACGTAATTTAAAACGCCATTATCTAGAAAGACAACAATTTGAACATTCAAATGACATTGAACAGCAAGCAACAAGGTGAAACCACATCATGTCGTAAACAGCATGATGCTGAAGAAACGACATTGGATAGAAAACGAAAACATATAGGAATAGAAGAGCGTCAGGAAAATTACTCCGCAACCACAATCGAAGAACTATAAAATTCTTTAAAAAAAAAAAAAAAAAAATCTCACCTAGAAAACCACATTAACATAAAAATGACAATGACTTGAGAAACGACAAAAAAACTCAACTAACGATATGTTGTGTTAAGATCCTAAAAACGCCTTAACATAGAAAAATTAATGGTTTAAAAATAAAATTAGTAATATCACATTAAATATTAAAAAGTAATTAACCAACTAAAAATGACAAAGAAAAAATAATAATTTTAAAATGAAATCAATAAGTAATTAACATTAATTAATTGTCAAAAAGTAATTAGCTGCTATGAGTCCAGCTCACTCGTTGACAAATAAAAAAGCACAATAAATAAATGTGAGCCGAGTAATCAATCAGAATTAAGGTAATATTCATGGTATTATCAACCATAAAATAGTTTTCTAATTTGCAAAGTTATATAAAAATTATAATTTATTATGATCTTAATTTATTTTATTTTAAATACACTGGTGTCTTTATTTGATAATATTCGCCATAAAAGAGAATGAAGGGAGCTCAACCTCTCAGACCGGAAAATATGGGATTTAGAAGACAGGAAGAAGGAAGAAAAAGAGAAGATTAGAAGTGTAAAAAAAATGCTCATCGGAAAGAGCAAAGAAGCATGGGATATATACATCAAGAGATTACTAATTACCAAAGTTCTCTACAATACTGTACAAGTGTCATCATCACAAATTACAAATACAATTAAAAAATTACAATAAAGAATGACTAATTAAAAATTACAGCTAATTAACGTCTAACATAATCGTACTATGGCCATGATCAAAAGGATCTATTTCAAGGATTGTTGGACAGACAGATCTGCTGTAGCAACCATTGCAAGGCAACTTTTTTTTTTTTTTTTTCCCAATTAAGGTCGCATGTAGAGTAGATTGTTACTTTTCTTTTCTCTTTTTTTCCCCCGAGCTTAAGATGATTTTCCTCTTCTATCTATATACCATACCTCTTTACTTCTAGTATCATTTATTATTAGTTAATCTTGGTGTCTTTTTGACAATCTCTAATCAATATAGTTTCTTATTTTCTACTTCATATTGTAATATATTAAGAGTATCGTCAATGTAAATGCCTATGTCAATAATATATTTGCCATAAAAAGGTATAAAATTAAGGAGCAATGCTACCAACTGACTCCAATGCAGACATTTTTTAGTCTCTACTCTCAGCAAATGACACGTTGCAGCATTGTTTTGCTTACTTGCAACGCAAAAACTGGGTTTTAAAATAAGCCATCCTTTTGCTTCTAATTACATTTCTTGCCATCCTTCATTCAGCTTCAAATTTTCAGTCTCTTCTGTTCAGTTTTATCTATGGTCTTTCAAAATTTAACCCTTTTCTCGTTTAAAAATTTTATAATTGAGCCATTTAAATAAAGGAAAATCTAAATTCAATAATAATAATAATAATAAAATTAAACGGAAAATTGTTAACCCATAACTAAAGGCAGCCATTTCAATTGTGGCTAGAACCTTCATGCTATAATTGAAACCACTTTGCAAAATTTATTAGTCAATATCAATAATGAGAATAACAATAATAACAATGACAATAATAAAGAGCTCATGATGATAATTCAAAAAAAAATTTCATTTGCGTACTCTGTGACAATAAATTACATATAGAAATTTTTAAGGATTACAGTCGATTTGCTGGTTGATAAGAAGATTGTGAGAAGCATGCTTGAAAGCGACGATGTGGTTGCCAAATTGGTTAACAAACTCCGCGTAGAAATTGCTATAAATGACAAATGCATGAAGAGGTGTGTAAGAAGCTGAATGCTCACTATGATAATTGGTTAATCAAACCAAGGCCACGATCAAAAGGGTCTATATTTTTAAGAATTGTTGGACAGCCAGTACATCTATAGTCGGATTTTGGGTCCTGGTTTTCCCCGTTTCATCAACTATTAAGGCTCTCTTTCTTTAGTCGGTATCATGTTGAGTGGACTTGTAGATTTGTCTTTCCTTTTCGAGCTTATGATAATTTTAACCACTCTTTTTATCTATGTACTACACCACTTTTCAGATCATCTAATTTTGCTGTATAGTTCTAGCTTGCTTTGTGAAATGTTTGGATGCATATATAGTACTTCTCTGCTTCATGTGATGTACTCCAAAATAAATGTACCAAATGATAAAAAAAAATGCTCTTCTTCAAGTCTAAGTGTTTGTGATTTCTTTGCTTCCCTAAGCTAATTTTCAGTTCCTTTGTCTCCACAGGCTGCCTATCAAGGTCCGTAGTTGTCACCATTGTCAAAACCTTCCGTTTGTTTTTTTGGGTAATTTCTTTTTTAAGTTTTTAATTTAGGAATTTCACTGCACAATATAAGAACGCCCAAAAAAAAAGGTTAAATTGACACAAGGGTGGAGACGTCATTTAGATAAGGAGAAGCAGTATTAAGAAAAAAAGAAAACGACGACGACAATCCAAAGGACCGACATTGTCTGAAAAAGGCATGACCTGGAAACGACATCATCGACAAGAGATGAACAGCTAACTTAAAAGAAGAAAGACAAAAAAGAATCCACAAAATCAACAGTCAAAACGAAGAGAGCTTGAGAAATAACAACTAACTCTATGAACATCGTGTTTGAAAACGACGTTATCAAAGATACAAAGATAAAGAAAGACAGTGCTATCCTAAAATGACAACTACATTACAAAACGACAACATGAAATAACAACGTGAACATTCAAACGACAGTGAATAGAAAACAACAAGATAAACCCGTCGTAAATTACAAGATACTTTAGAAACGACATCGTACAGAAACGAACACATATAATGAAGGACAAGACAATTACTCCGAACTAGGCCGGCAATACGGGTTGCGACACGACGACACGACACGAATCCGACACGTTTTTTTGCGGGTTAGTGTCGAAAAATTTGACCATGGGTCATTTTAGTGTAGATCTGAAACTGACCCGTCAAAAAATGGGTCGTGTTCGGGTCAACCCGTCTGACACTAAAATGACCCGTTTCTGACCCGTATTAATTAATTAACTTTAAAGAAATTAATATTATTTCATATATATTATAAGCTCTTAAAATATCAAACCATACCTCTCTTATCACTCATCTTCTTGTTGAAGTGGTATGAAACTCTTCTAATTTTATTTTTTTTAATATTATATATATTAATGTGGGCGGGTTAGAGGCAGGTTGCGGGTCATAATCGGGTTACTGGTCAAAAACGGATCACGGGTCATTATTTTTTGACACTATGCATAAGAAATGGGTTGACACGGGTCGTGTTCGTGTCAACCCGTGTCAAAACAGGTCGGGTTAGGGTTGAGAATTCTCAACCCGTTCGTGTCATGGGTCGGATTAGTGTCGACCTAATTTTGTAAAAATTAACTCCAACCTGACACGAACCCAACCCGCTAACCCGTTTTGCCACCTCTACTCCGAGCACATATACAACAAACGAAAGGACAATTAACGAACTGAGATCTCATGGACAAACGACAAAATTCTTAAAAATCCTCACCTAGAAAACCACATTAACATAAAAAGACAATGGCCTGGCAAATGACGAAAAGCTCAGCTAATGATATGTGGTGTCAAGATCCTAAAAACGACATCATATAGAAAAATTAATATTTAAAAGACAAAATCCGCAAGTATTATAACATTGATTATCAAAATGTAATTAACAAACTAAAAATTACAAAGAAAAATTAATAATTTAAAAAATGAAATCAATAAGTAATATAACATTAATTAATTATTAAAAAGATAATCTAACGTGGGTCAATCTCACTTATTGACAAATCAAAAGACGAAATAAATGGATTTGGATGGACAAATCACTCGAGATTAAGGAAATATTCATAACATAGTCAACAATAACAGTTTTAACTGTTATTATAAAATTACGGAAGAACTACAGTTCTATTACGACCTTGGTTTTTGTTCTAAATATATTGGTGTCTCTATTTAATAATTACCAATATTATAATCCATAAGATCATTCCATTAATTTAGAAATAGACGATACCATAATCTTATGAAAATAGAATACCTAAATTATTTACTGATTTTGAACCTATATTTGAAACTAGCTTTAAAATTTTTATTTTAATGTATAAATTCTTCGTATATATAATTAAGGACTTTTAACAAGAATTGGATTTTTTGTGGTATTCACTTATAAATATAATAAAGAACAAGAGAATAATATTATTAAAATGCAATAATGCTTAATTTTAATATTGGTGTCATCCAATCTCCTAGCAATAGGTTGATTTAGTGAAGGAAAAGCTTGAAATGGCCGGATCTGAATTGTTGGTTTTTGGATTTGAGGGGTTAGGAGCATTTCTTAATCATTTCCTGTTTGTTGAACAATCTATGGTTTTGTAGAGTAAAGCAGAAGCAGCAACAGAAGGTTTCATGAGAATTCGCCATTGAAAGGGTCTATTTCAAGGATTGTGGACAGCCAGTTCTGCCATATATAATGGATTATGTGTTCTGATTTTCTGAGTCTTAGCAACAGGGCAATTTTTTTCCCAATTAATGTCTCATTTTGAGTAGATTGTTAGTCTCTTTCTTTCTTTCTTTCTTTCTTTCTTTCTTTCTTTCTCTCTCTCTCTTTTTTGCCCCCAAGCATACGATTTTCCTCTTTTATTCCTCTTTACTTCTTTTCTCATTTTATATTAGTTCTAGCTGTCTTTGTACAAGTTTTTATGATTTATATACTTTATTCTTTTGTACTTCATTTTAATATATTCCAAAATATAATCCTATATTTTAAGTAGTTGGTAGTTAGAGAAATAATAGTAAAGCTGAATGGCACAAGTAGAAAATGACAAATAATTACTAGCTGCTGATTTCTCACGAATACGACTATTGACATTTTATGATTTAACATATACCCAATTCATATTAATCAAGAATCTTTATTCATGATACACCATAATAGATCTTTTTCTTGGATAATTTTCTTCCACAAATTGGATGTTTGGTTAGTGAGAAATTGTCGTCATGCGATTTATATAACTTTCCTGCGAACGTAATTCTCACACATATAAACCTGCTTGGAGTTATTTTCATCAATTGCCCCACTGTCACATTTTACATGTGTATACTTGTTTTCAATGCTTATTTTTAATTAGGGGTATATATTGACAATAATTGATGATGTGGTGCCATAACCCTCCAATGGACATTGTAGGAAATATCACTTTTCTAAAACTAAGTGCAGTAAGTAGCAGGTTTTTAAAATATATGTAAAAAATATTCAATTTACGGCTAAACAGTTTATTTACCCATTTGTTTCAGTATAAATATTTCTTATTTACACAATTAAAGAATTTATAGCGCAAATAATTTTTTATCCCCTTGTTTACAATGTAAATATTTCTTAGTTATATGGTAAATAAGTTATTTACATTCTAAATATGCATAATTTTTTAATCAATTAACCAATTCATTATAACCATCTGATTCATAATCGGTTAATAATAACATTACTCATGGTTTGGATTTGCGAGACATGCTTTTCCATGCGTGTGAATAGGAAAATGGATAGTGGAAAGAGGGATATAGGCAATTGAGAAACCTGTTTTTTTGGTAGAATTCAAATAGCGTTAAAAGTAATAATCTTTGATCAAGATCCGAGGGAGTAGTTAGAAAGTTTGATTACAAGGCTTGGATTGATATGACTAGAAGGATGGAAAGGAGTGATCCGTCCAAATTGGTTTATCCTAATCGTCAATATAGTTATGTGCTAATTCAATCGTTCATCTAATCAACTATCCACATGATTAATCGTCTAGAGTTCCTTTTCCTTTTTCATCATCACTTTTCTATCACTTTACAGCAAAAACCCCATATATAATTATTGACTTATGCAGACGTACATCACAAATGGTCGCATCTTTGACACTACATATTCATACTCAGAAAATCAAACCATACACATATTCACATATTCTATAAACCTCAGCCCATTAGCTGATGAAGACATAGGGTCACGGCCCTAATTTCCATCGTAAAAAGAATTCTGACATATACTCTCATATACCAAAAACTACTAATTAATTCTTACAATAAAAAGACCTTGTCAGAAAATAAATACATGCAACAAAATTAAATTAACTCAGAAACCCTTATCCTCAACCTAAAAAAAATCTAGAATATTACCCCAAATATTTACAGACTAAAATATACAAACTATAACACATTAAATTAAATTTGGTTAATATTTAGATAAGTTAAATAGTTACAAAAGCCGACAATGATGGACGGGCGGTCATTGGCAGACGGTAGTAGGTGATGGTGGCTCTACAGGTGTGCGGCAGCAAGAGGCAAAAAACTTTAGAAGAAGAAAGGGGAAAGGAGAGACGAATATAAAAGAAATTATTGTTGTTTGGGAGGAGATAAATTTTTTTTAGAAAGGAGGGGAGATTTTCAGTTGAGGGAGAGAAAGGAAAAGAATGACGATACTGGGAAGGGGAGGTGGCCGAGGGAAATAAGGGAGATGATCGAGCGAAATGGGGGCTTAAAAATGAAGAACAATTTCTATGTTTGGTTTCATGACGTTCTTAATTTAAAAAAAAAAAAGAAAAAAAACTTGTGGGTTTCAAAAAAATTTCGGAGCGCCAAAGTTAGTGCTTGGATCCCCCAACCGAAGTAATCTCTTTTTACTTGTTCCATGCATTTTAGTGATACTTATCAGACTCTCACATCAATTAAATACATAATAAACATAACGAGTTATCCAAGTCCCAGGCCATTTAAATATAAAAACAAACATAAACTTATAAAGATATTGATCATTAGATTGGCCTTTTAATGTAGAAATCCAAACCTTTATACAGTTCAATTTCAATCACACTCAAGCAGACAGATTCGACTCACATTAGTTATTCACTTTTCAATAATTAATTAATGTCATATAACATTGATTTCATTTTAAAACTATTATGTTATTTTTAGTTGGTTAATTGCTTTTTAATAATTAATGTTGTATTACCTATTCATTTCCTTTTTAATTATTAATTTTTCTTTGTTATTTTAAATATTTGTAATTCAATGCATACGAAAATGACCTTTTTAATAACTTATGAATGATTTATTTTATTAAATTTTATATTAATTAGTAAAAAAGTTCCATTGTTTTATTTTTTATTTTATGTTTTCAATACTTATGGGTTATGTGTTAGCCATATATAATCTATTATGAGTTATGTTTCTATAATTTATACAATAAAAATGTGTCTGAATTTACGGGACATGTGTTCCATGCCTGTGAATGGTTGGGAAGTTTAACGGTGGAAAGAGATTCTTGGCAGTTGAAAGACGTGTTTTTTTTGGTAGATATTGATAAACGTGTACTTAAAGTATATTATCTTTGAGCAAAATCCGAGGGATCAAGTAGTCAGAAAGTTTATAATCTATTGTCTGTCAATCTAAAAACTTCTCAGTGTCCTATTAATTTCAATACTCAACAAATAAAGTTGAAAACTACACTCATTCTCATTGTTGGAATTAGAACTTTCTAAGGAATTGGGTTTAATCTTAAAAGGTCAACCTGTGACCCAATGTTCTTATGAGTTAGTTATTTATATTTTAATAACGAGGGACTCAGGTTTACTATGATAGAATTTGAACTTCCTAAACCATTGAGCTTCCATCTTAAGAGGTCATTCTGTTAAGTGGGGTGACTTAGTGTCCTTATAAATTGATGTTTGTGTTTATATTTTTAATAACATGGGACTCGAGTTTCTTTTTCCCTTATCACTCATATATCAAAGACTACAAAGAATTTCTTACATCAAAGATAACTTGTCAAAAATAAATAAATGCAACAAAATCAAATTAACAATATCAAAACTCATAAACCCTTATTGTCAAACTAAAACAAAATCCAAAGTATTATCAATCCTCAAATATTTTCATACTAAAATACAAAAACTAAATACTTAAAAAAATAGATTATATTTAAAGAAGTTGAGTATCTAAGAGTTGCACCAGAACAAAAGCTGGCAATTATGGACGGTAGCAATCACCAGCAAACAACAATTGGCAATAGGCGGTGTCTTTTAATGAAAATCTTAGATTTAAATAATGTAAATTACATATTTAACTTAAGGATTTTCTTGAAAATATCATGCATAAATTTTGTGACTGAAGGATTTACGTTAATTTCATAATTACTGAATTTTAATAGTAACATTGTTAAAAAACTATGTCATTATTGAGTCTAAATACTAAAAAAGTCAAGTTTAGATTTTTTGTTAAGCTTAAAAAAATTATAGATGTAACATAGTTAAAATCGATACACGATTAAACTTTTATTGATACCGGTTCATACTAAGAATGGCGTGTCATAGTATTTGAGAAAGAAGGGAAGATCAGTTAGATAATAAAATTTCCTTTCAACTAGATTAACTATTATTGACAGTATAAAATTTACCTGCTTAATGAAAACTTGCAAGAAAAGCATAAAGTACCCTTGATTTAGGCTTCACCAAATGATGATTGTACTTAGTAATAAATTGAACAAAACTTGCACTTCACTCAATCTCACCTATGGCACCACAATTAGAGAGGGATTAGCTCATTTTTTAAGTTATCAAGCCACTTAGAAGTCTAATTAAGCATGAATTATGTAGGGTAAGTAGATTAAGCAAATATATATAAATATGTGACTAAGCCAATAGTCATATTTTTTTTCAATTCTTTCGCACTTCATTTCCTTTACCTGTGCAACACTAAGAAAAGTTTCTTACGTTTCTTCTTCACCAACGTGCTTGCCAATGCACTCAATAAAAAATTGCTTCCTAATTTCCCTTCCAAAACCAAACAAAAAATCAAGCCACACTCCAATACTTCCCTACAAAAAGTAAGCCATTTCTCTTCTCTCTCCACAGCAACTTTCCAGGTTTTTTTTTGTTCACTCCTTTTTGATTGTCTTTGCTGAGAATTTGTTAAAGTGACTACTCTAAAATCTAAAATTAGCAAAATAATCTCGTTCATTTTCCACTGAACGACGACTATATGATCATGCGGGGTTATTTCGAGGTTGCGTGTTGACGTTTCAAGGTTGTGCAAATTAGAATTTTTTAAAAGCCATTTTGCTAATAAGATTTTTCGATTTTTCAATTTTATCATTGTTATCATTTGCCGTTAATGTCCGCAGTCAATAATGTTGTACACGTTGGACGTGCATTTAGTGAGAATTTGGCATGATATCATTTATATGTATGCATTGTTCAAAATGAAAGACTTTTCTACAACTCTCAAGTCAATGAAACTTGCACGGAGTCATATTCATTTGTCCTTTTTTTTTTTTTTCATTTATACGAGACATGTGTTCCACGCCTGTGAATAGTATTACCACCAAACACTATCAACTAGATGCAAGCATGTCCTATGCATGTGCAAAGTTTCTAAAAGAGTTTAGTTTTATAATTTTTTATGCTCTCGAGTGTTTACTTTAGTACAAAAAGTTAAGCATAACGGACTGAAATACATGTTTAAACGAGTAGAACGTATTAGAGTAATAACGATTTTTGATGACAAATTAGATAAAAAAATATATTTAGAATGTATAGATAAGGAAATGGTGGATAAGAATGCCACAAGGAAAAAAAAAAAACAGGAAGACATTTTAAAAATAAATATTACTTCAACAAGGACAATGTAGAAAAAAAAAGGTATTTATGAGATAATAATTGAAAGGATTGTGTAGGAAAAAAAATGCTTAAATAGGGGAGAACAATTATTTTAATGGTAGTATTCAAGAAAAGATTTTTTTGGGATCAACAATTATGTATTTGAACAGAAGAACATTAATATTACTCCGATCGATTACAACCTCAACGAACTGACATCCCATGAAAAAACGACAATTACAACCCCCACCTAGAAAAGTTGGGCGTTATTACAATTGGGGCCATCTGTTGTGAGAGTGGGGTGCTTAATAGGATTGCTTTTCAAATTTCGAAGAGAAGACCAAAATGAATCTTATCTATATGAAATGACTGGCAAAGGGGCATCATCGGTAACCTCCATGGTTATGGGAGAGAGACCTGTCACGTCTACTTAGGTACAACGGAGACAAGGACAAGTTTTGTTTAGAGCGATTCTATTTAACTTCATTGAATTATAACCTCACTACTAACGGAATAGTAGGATCCAATCTAAAAGGTTCCCTACATGCTAAATTGGGCCCTATATTTTTATATGTAACGGGGTCATAACCCATAGGGATGAAAAGAATTTTCTTTTGTTTATGTAACACAAGAGAGAAGAAAGACAAGAACGAAGAAATTAAAAGAGCAAAAATAAACAATTTTTCTTCTCTCTCCACTGCATGTTTCCAGATTTTTATTTATTTATTTTTATTCTTTTTTCACTTGTTGTTTTGTTTTTGCTCAGAATTTATTAAAGTGACTACTTCAAAATTTGAAATTGGCAAAATAACCTTGTTTGTTTTGCACTGAACCCCTATAGAAGTATTTATATAAAGTGTGTTCTAAGCTCATTGAATCTAAATGTGTCTCCTTATAAACAATATTATAAAACTATCTAGTTTTAAATTTTGCTGATTTGGAATGCCGATTATATTACAATGCTTAATTTTGGAAGCTTAAACGATTTTTGGCATTTCATGAATGATTCACTAACTTGAACGATTATCATCCAAATTTTATACCCCAAATATATAGGAGGACTTCAACAATTTCCATCCAATTCGAATTTTGGTAATCTTAATATGGGTTTTTTTTTTTGCTTCATTTGATCAATTTCAATCGCACGTTGACTTCACATGTGTAAGCTTTTATGATCCAGATTTTTTATTCTTTACTATTAAATATGTTTTTTTTTTTTTGCTTCATTTGATTAATTATATTGATTCAACTTTAGTAAGAATTTATTCACATTATGCTCTAGTTTTCTAACTCCAAAAAGAAAAAAAAAAACTTGGAAAATTATTATGCCTACATAAATTCAAGATGTCATGTTTTGAAAGCTGTCAAAGCCATTACCATAATAGTTATGTGCAACTTATACGTATGAAAACTCATATAAGAAAAGAACATCTATTATGGAGAAATTGTGAAGATTGTAAAAATTAAATAAATTTAAGATGTCATGTGTTGAAAGCTATCAAAGCCATTACAATAATGATATATAAATTATGGTAACGATATACATAAGATTAAGTTTTATAAACTTCACAATTTCTCCATAATAGATGTTCTTTTCTTATATGAGTTTCTCGTATGCATAAGTTACACATAACTATTTAACTTTCTAAGTCCAAAAAAGAAGATAATTTGTAAAATAAAATGCCCAAATAAGTTCAAGATGTCATTATAGAAACTTGTCATAGTCATTACCATAATGATATAAATTACGAGAATGATATATATAGGTATTTGTATAGTCTTCATAATAGATGTTCTTTTCTTATATGAATTTCTCGTACTCATAAATTGCACAAAATTATTAAGTTTTCTAACTCCTAAAAGGAAAAAAAATCAGAAAATAATTATGCCCAAATAAATTCAAGATGTCACGTGTAGAAAGCTGTCATGGTTTGAAATATAAATTACAGTAATGATATATATAAAATTATAGTTTATTGACTTCATAATTTCTCCCTATTATATGTTCTTTTCTTATTTGAGTTTCTTATATACAAAAGTTGCATATAACTATTTAGTTTTCTAACTCTTAAAAAGTTCAAAAATTGGAAAATAATCATGCCTAAATAAATTCAGGAATAAAGAAAATAAAAGAGCAGAAGTAAACCATTTCTCTTCTCTCTCCACTGCAACCTTCCAGGTTTTTTTTACTCACTCCTTTTTTGTTGTCTTCGCTGAGAATTTGTTAAAGTGACTACACTAAAATCTAAAATTAGCAAAATAATCTCATTCATTTTGCACCAAACGACGACATGATCATGCGTGGTTATTTCGAGGTTGCGTGTTGTCCTTCTGCGGTCGAACAAGATTGTTTCAAGGTTGTGCAAATTAGAATTTTTGACAATCATTTTGATAATAAGATTTTTAGATTTTTTAATTTTATCATTGTTATCGTTTGCCGTTAATGTCCGTGGCCAATAATGTTGTACACGTTGGACGTGCATTTAGTGAGAATTTGGCATGACATCATTTATATGTATGCACTGTTCGAAAGGAAAGACTTTTCGACGACACTCGAGTCAATGAACCTGCTTGGAGTCATATTCATTTGTCCTTTTTTTTTCATTTATAGGAGACGTGTTCCACGCCTGTGAATAGTATTACCTCCTAAAACTGTCAACTCAATGGAAGCATGTCTTATGCATGTACAAATTTTCTAAAACTCTATAATTTTTTATGCTCTCGAGTGTTTACTTTAGTACAAAAAGTTTAGCATAACAGGCAGAAATACATGTTTAAACGAGTAGAATATATTAGAGTAATAAAGATTTTAGTTGAAAAATTAGATAAAAAAAATTATTTAGAATGTAAAGTTGAGGAAATGGTAGATAAGAATGCCACAAGGAAAAATAAATAAATAGGAAGACATTTAAAAATAAATATTACCTCAACAAGGACAATGTAGAAAGAAAGGCATTCATGAGATAAAAATTGAAAGGATTGTGTAAGAAAAAAAAAAAGCTTAAATAGGGCAGAACAATTATTTTATGGGTGATATTCAAGAAAAGCTTTTTTGGCATCAACAATTATTTAGTATTTGAACAGAAGCACATTAAATATTACCCCAATCGACAACAACCTCAATGAACTGGCATCTCATGAAAAAACGACAATTACAACCCCCACCTAGAAAAGTCGGGCGTTATTGCAATTGGGGCCGTCTGTTGTGAGAGTGGGGTGCTTAATAGTATTGCCCTTCAAATTTCGAAGAGAAGATCAAAATGAATCTTATATAAATGACATGACTGGCAAAGAGACATCATCGGTGACTGCCAGGTCCACTTTGGTACATTGGAAACAACGACAAGTTTTGTTTAAAACAATCCTATTTAACTTGGTAGATTACAACATCACTTCTAACAAAACAGTAAAATACAATTTAAAAAGTATATTATATATTAAATTAACGTCTATTTTTTTTATGAGTAACGTGGTTATAACCTATGGATGAGGAGGATTTTCTTTTGTTTGTGTAACATGAGAGAGAAGGAAGACAAGAATAAAGAAATTAAAAAGAGCAAAAATAAACCATTTTTCTTCTCTCTCCACTGCATGCTTCCAGGTATTTATTTATTTACTTTTATTCTTTATTCACTTCTTGTTTTGTTTTGCTGAGAATTTATTAAAATGACTACTCCAAAACTTGAAATTAGCAAAATAACCCTGTTCGTTTTGCATTAAATCTCTATAGAAGTATTTACATAAGGTGTCTGTTCTGAGCTTATTGAATCTAAATTTTTTACTTACAAACAATATTACAAATCTATCTGTTTTTTAAATTTGCTGATTTGGATAATACCACAGTTTTTAATTTGAAAGCTTAAACAATTTTTGGCATTTTATTTCCATTACCATATTGGTAGTATGTGAATGATTTCCTGATTTAAACAATTATCGTCCAAATTTTATACCCCAAACATATACGAGGACCTCGACAATTTTCATCCAATTTTATGCCCAAATTTAGGTAATCTTAATATGGGCTTTTTTTTTTTTTTGCTTCATTTGATCAATTTCAATTACACGTTGACTTCACGTGTGTAAGCTTTTATGACACAGATTTTTTATTCTTTACTATCAAAATATGGTTTTTGTTGCTTCATTTGATTAATTATATTAAATTGACTTTAGTAAGTGTTTATTCACATTATGCTCTAGTTTTCTAACTCCAAAAGGAAAAAAAAAAGACTTGGAAAATTATTATGTCCAAATAAATTCAAGATGTCATGTGTAGAAAACTGCTATGGTCATTAACATAACGATATATAAATTACGGTAATGATATATATAAAATAATTTTTTATAATCTTCAAGATTTCTCCATAATAGATGTTCTTTTCTTATATGAGTTTCTTGTACGTATAAGTTGCACATAACTATACAACTTTCTAACTCCAGAAAAGAAAAAGAGTTTAGAAAATAATTATGCCCAAATAAGTTCAAGATATCATTATAGAAAGCTGTCATTGTCATTATCATGATGATATATAAACTACGAGATTGATATATATATATATATACATATAAATATTTTTTATAGTCTTCATGCTTTCTCCATAATAGATGTTCTTTTCTAATATGAATTTCTCATACTTATAAAATGCTCAAAACTATTCAGCTTTCTAACTCCAAAAACAAAGATAATTGGAAAATAATTATGCTCAAAATCATAATTTCTCCCTAATATATGTTCTTTTCTTATTTGAGCTTCCTATATGTAAAAGTTGCACATAACTATTCAGTTTTCTGACCGCAAAAAAGGAAAAAAAATTAGAAATAATCAATCCCCAAATAAATTCAAGATGTTATGTGTAGAAAATTTTTGTGGTCATTATCATAATAGTATATAAATTACGGTAATGAACAATCTAAATTATGAGAGATATGACGCTTGATTGACGATTTAGTGAAGAAGAGGTTTTTGACTCCAATGGAGATGGTGGTTGGGATGAGTTAAGGTTTTCGAAATTTAAACTCAATTATGTTTAAAACGTTATTTTTCTCTTTTTGGTTTCAATGATTAAGGTTTTTTATTTCCTTTTTTTAACAATGAAGCACTTCTGAATAAAATTACTAATTGCCTTTTTTAGGGTTAATTGCCACTTATATGTTATCTTTTTTTATTCTTCACAGAACAAATGTTTCTAATTAATAATTAAATTTTAATAACCTACATAAAAAAGCACACTACACAAATATATTGATCGTTTTCCTTTTTTTTTTCCCCTATTTTGTCTAATCAGTATAATTATCAATTTATTATGAAACGTCCGAATTTATTTCATTAACCACGTTTCAATAAGGAAATTACAGGGGATGAATTTTTTTCTGTTACAATTTAAGGCTATAGTAGTCTTTATATATTCTCCAGAGGATTGTTTTGCAATAATATTAATTTGTGGAAAATTTTAGATATTGAACACTTGTCTAAATCATCCAACCAGTGTATGATCGTGCGGGGTTGTTTCAAGATTGGTCGTTGTCGTTTTGCTGACAAAGATTTTCGATTTATCTTATTTTACAAATCTCCCTATTTTTTTATTATTATCTTTTGCCATGAATGGTCCGTAGCCAATGATGTGCTAGACGTTGGACGTGTGTTTAGTGAGAATCTGGAATCATGTCATAACTCACGTATGAATTGTACGAAATGAGAGACTTGTCTACACGATTCTCAAGTCAATGAACTCGCTTTTGGCGCCATATATCATTTGTCCATTTTCAAACCATATTTTGGAAAATTTTTAGCATTTCTCAACCAACCTATTAGCTGTTTATTTAAGGACAAACTAGTGCTAATTATATTGCAAACTAATTAATATCATATCAAATGTAACAAAGCAACTGTGAGAAATCACCGAGCAAAATATAGTGAAAAGAGAAGAAAGAAAAGGAATGCTAAGATTTCTTATCATTGCAATTGCAGAAAAATACTATACTCAATTTCCTAAATTAAGATTACGTAAGTGTGTTTTGTATAGGATGCAAATCCTACTTAGTGTTTTGCAGTTAGTAGTCCACACCACCTTCTTAGTTATAAACAATATAAAGCTTTCACATACTACAACAACAACAAAAAAATCACTACAATGTAAAACTATCACATGCTACAGTAAAAACAGTTCAACCAACAGTTCTCACCACCCTCCCAAACACCCTCAAGAAAGTATAATTTTAAAGCAAATCTATTCCTATTATTTTAAATAATCCAAATCTTTATGTAAATGGCATAAATCCTAATGTAAATCTAAATAATTCTAACAAAAACTAAAAGGATGAAATAAACCCGACTCTCATATTTTTTACATATAAAAATAGACATAACCTTATTAAAGACATTAAGTCACACCACTTATTAGTAGATCTTCCAAGATGGTAGTCCAGACTTTTAAAAAGCCCCAATTTTTTTGGCGCTCAAGAAAACAGATTAGACTCAGAAGTCCTTTTTTTCGTCTTCTTTCATATCATCCTAATAATATTATGGCGCATAAATTAAAATGTTCTAAATGACATGATATGGTTATTGTTGTGATATGATTGTTTGCTTGACATTACATTTTTATTATATATTGCTATAAGGACATGAAATGAGGCAGGAACAAGGAAAAACGAATGGGAGAGAGTGAGAACTACTGGTTTGTAATTTAGTTCTTGTAGATGTGAAATTTCAACTAAATGATTCAATGTTTCAAGAGAAGATTAAAATGAATCTTCTCTACATGACATGATTGGCATAGAAACAGTCAGGTAGCTTTCGTAGTTTAATTGTGGGAGAGAGACTTGTCTAATTAGCTACAGTACTGGAGACGGACCAGTTTTGTTTATAAAATACGAGAGATAGAAGACAAGCAGAACAAAGAAATTGAAAGAGCAGAAGTAAACCATTCTCTTCTCTCTCCATTGCAAACCTCAAGGTTCTTTTATTCTCTTCTTGTTTTATTTTGTTATATTTTATCATGTCTTTAGCCAATAATCCATACGGTTAAGGTCATTTGGTTAATATTATTTTTCTCAACTGTGAACATACATATTTTGCAAATATCTGGTTTTTCTGTCAATAAGTGTCAATTCTATTTTTTTGTTTCCAGAGGCATAGTTTGTTGCTAATTCTTTGCTATTAACTATTGCTTGTTGGTCACTAGGAAAAGATCATTAACTTTGACGAAATGTCTGAAAAGGAAGTTGGCAAGGCTACAAGTCATCTTCCAACAGCAATTGAAGAGCACAAATCCAATGATTCGGTCATAATTGACATTCCGGAACGCCTGGACCGTGGGGCGTATTCTAAGTGTTGCATCCGGAGGGTTCCTAGGACGCTCCGAAGGGTGAACGAAGAGGCATACACTCCCCAATTTGTTTCCATTGGCCCCTTTCACCATGGCAAGCCAGAACTGCTTGGCATGGAAGACCACAAGGGGAGATATTTTGTTGAGTTCTGTAGACGTACCCGAAAAAGCCTGGCTGATCTCAAGCAATTCACTCGCGATCAGCACCAAGAAGTACTGCAGAATTATGCAGGTACCATCACGGTGGAGGGGGACGCCTTCGTTGACATGGTTCTGGTAGATGCCTGCTTCATCATTGAACTCTTCTTGAGGGAAACGGAGAACCACCAAGACGATTACATACTTAAAACGCCCTTGATGAGGAATGGCATAACGCTGGACTTGATCATGTTCGAAAATCAGCTTCCTTATGCCTTTCTGTTGCAGCTATATGACTTTGCTAAGCCTAAGATCCAACTGCCTCATTTGGAGGCCACCAGCGATTCCACAGAAAATAAGCAGATTACAGAAGACAACCCTTGTCATGAACACCAGAACGGAAATGCAAGCTTTTATCCCTTTATTAAGCTCACCTGCAACTTCTTTCCTTATACTGAAGGTAAAGAATCAAAAGTGTTTGAAATAAAGCATTTCACAGATTTGGTCAGACAGGTTCTTTGTCCAACGAAAATCCATCATTCCACAGATACTGGTGAGGAATCAGAAGGGACTGGAAGAAAGCATTTCATGCATTTGGTCAGACAGGTTCTTTGTCGTAAGAAAACTTTGCCATCTGATTACTCCTTAAGTCATCTCTGTTCTGCAAAAAAATTGGATGCAGCAGGGGTGCAATTTTTTAAGTCTAAAAGTTGTGGTTTAGCAGACTTAGACATAATGGCATCTAATTTGTTCTGCATACCATGTTTAAAATCTACACAGCTAGGTCTTCCAGAATTTTGTGTAGAAGATGATACAGAATGCCTTCTTAGAAACATCATGGCATTAGAACAGTGTCTATACCCACAAGAGGCTTACATTTGCGACTACATTTGTCTTCTGGATCAACTGATAAACGATACTGAAGATGTCGATTTGCTGGTTGAGAAGAAGATTGTGAAAAACTTGCTAGGAAGCAATGATGAGGTTGCCAAATTGGTTAACAAACTAGGTGTAGAAATTGCTTATGATGATAATGAATGCTACAAAGAGGTGTGTCAGAAGCTGAATGCTCACTGTAATAATTGGTTAAATCGAACTAGGGCCACGATTGAAAGGGTCTATTTCAAGGATTGTTGGACAGGCAGTACTGCTATAGTTGGATTTTTTGTCCTGCTTTTCTCCATCTCCGCAACTATTAAGGCGCTTTTCTTCCTTTAAGGTCTCGTGTTGAGTAGATTGTTAGTTATTATTATTAGTTTCCTGGGCTAATGATGATTTTCCTCTTGTAATCAATGTCCTGTACGTCTTTGCTTCTTATCTCATTCTACTATATAGTTCTAGCTGTCTTGATGAAAAAGTTTGGATGTGTAATAGAGTACTTTTCTTCTTCGTGTAATATATTCTAAAATAAAAGTGCAAATGCTATGTTTGTGATTTCTTCGCTTCCCTATCTAATTTTCCTTCGCTTTGTCTTCACTCAAGCTGCCTTTCAAGTTCCCTTGTTGACACCAGTCAAAAACATCTTTTTTTTTTCTTTAGTTTTAAATTTCTCTTTCAAATTTTTAATTTAGGAATCACAATGTAGAATTGAGTTCTCATTTTTCCGAAGTTACAAGATGCAGAGGACACCAACACGGCAGAATATAAAATGGAAAAGAAAAATGTGAAAAATCGACAGAAGTGTGGAAACGACATCTAGAGCAGGAGAAACAGAATTAACAAAAGAAAAATATCATGGAAATATGACGACAAACTATGAAGGAACAAATTATCCTGAAAACGGCAAAGACATAAACGACATCAACTGTTCAACGACAAGACCTTAGGAGATATCAACCAATCCAGTGAACTATGAAATTTGAAAACGACATCACCTAAAAATGCAAAGATAAAGAAAGACGGTACCATCATAAAACGGCAAAAACATTATAAAACAATAAAGTACAACATAAAGTAGGACATTTAAAGGACAGAATTAAAAGGAAACAAGCTGAACCACATCATTGGTAAACGGCAAGAAAATTTTAAGACGACATCGTATGGAAAACTAAAACACATGTAATGATGATAATATCATAAACCGAAAAGGAAAAAAAAAAAGAAAAAAAAAAGAAAACGCTAGAAGAACGACATTACTCTGATGACGAACTCAATGAACTGACACCTCATGAGAAACCGACAAATACAACGCTCACCTAGAAAAAACTCATCGGAGACGGCCATTAATGGTGGAGCAAGCTCAAGTTCTTCTGGCTTGTAAATCGTTTCATTCTCCTGTCATTTCTTCAACCCGTTTCCTCAAAGCTAGATCAGAATAAGTTTTCATGTCACCAAAGGCTTCGGCTTCAGCCTTTTCTATCTAGCATTCTTGTCTGCCACTATAGTTTCTTTCTCGCGAAGATGAAATTCATGGCAAGACAAACCCAAAGCTTCAAGATTGGGAGCAACAAGATCAGCTGATTCTCTCATGGCTTCTTGTGTTAGTCATAGATGGTATTCTCACAAGGTTGGTAAATTGTGAAACTTCTGCTTAGATTTGAACAAAACTTCATGACTAAGTGAAAACACAGTTTTGACTCTAAATAGGCTTTCCAAGTAGTTTTTATGGATTCCTAAAACAGTCTCAAAAACTACACCAAAGCAGTCCCAAAACTGCCTAAAACAGTTTGTGAAAATCTGTCAAAAATAGTTTTGGAACGCTATCATTGTTTTGGCCTTTTTTTACTATTTCGGGTCCGAATTTCATGTTTTGCCATCACAAAAGTTTTAGATTTCAACAAGATGGACAACTTTTGCAAAGAAAATTTTCCCGAAATCTGCTTCTAAGATACAGTTATGGACAGTTTTGAAGACTGTCCAAAAACTGTATTTTTGGGCAGAAAATGGTTTTCAAGTCTCTGATCATTTCAAGACCGAGTTGTAATGTTCGCCAAACACAAAAGTTTTAGTTTTCGAAAAAATGAAGAACTTTCACAAAGAAAGTTTTGTAAAGATCCGCTTGTAAAGTGAACTATAATTAGGATTTATAAAAGTAGTTAAGACTTATTAAACGGTAAGGTTTGCAAAGTTTAGCCAGAAAATAAATAGGCTAAAGACGGTAATCAAAGACTTCAAAATGTGCTTGAAAAATAATTAAATAACATATTTGAAATAATTAATTTTTATGGAAAAAAACCTTTAAAAGAAAAACTGCCTTTACATATGATTTTATGGTAAGTTTCTAACCGAAAAAGTATCTTCTAGTACAAGTTTTTACAAACAAAGATCGTGTGACTATAGAATCCTATTTTCCAACAAACTAAGAAATTACAGCACTTTAGACAAATTATATAAGCCTAAAATTTAGTGGGTTACGAATTTTGGTTATTATTTTATAGAGCGATTTTTATTTGAAACTTTAAGTTATGCAGATGAGATTTTCTAAGGACAAGTAGGAATCTCGCCTGCAGTACAGATAGTTTAAAGTAAATATTTTTTTTTCTTGAAAGTAGTAAGCATGTTTAAATTTTAGTCAATGTATGCTATGCCATGTCATATTGCATGCTCACTAAATTGATTAGTGAAACTTTTAAGGGTGAACTAACTAAGAGGGGGCTTATGATTTAAAAGTAAAAGAGAAATTAAATTAGGTCATGATGTTGTTGGGACCTTGCAAACCTTAACATCCTGTTGATCATGTAATCGATACAACTACTTGGGCCCAATAAATAATAAGATAAGATCATAACTGAGTATAATCGGTACAAGCATTTTATTGTTATTACATGTTATTTCAAATGTTTTGCAAGTTATTATTCCTACTTGTTGAGTGAAAGCTTATTTAAAAATATTTATACTGTAGGTATTAATCGATGGTGGCAAAGCAGCAGATGATTAGAGTAGAGTCATGAGAAATGGATACTACACTCTTATTTTTCGAGTAGTGCCATGAGAAATGGATACCACACTCTTATTTTTCGCACATAGTTTTGATAATTATAACTCTTTTGATATTATGTATAACTGTATGACTCTAGTACTAAATATATTTTTTAGATAATGTTTAACCTCTATTTAATATTATTATTTCTATTGCAAAAAAAGTAAAAATAGTTTTAAATTAAAATTAACTAGCAAAGCTAAGTTTTAAAAATTTGAAAAAAAATGTTCGGCCACATAGATAGGGTCGTTGCATGAAAATTAGCTTATTTATGCCTTTATGGAGCAACTATATGACTTTGCTAAGCCTAAGATCCAACTGCCTAATTTGGAGGCCACCAGTGATTCCACAGAAAATGAGCAGATCACATAATTCTCTCGGTGTTACACCGCCACTATAATAATTTCATTTCTTTTAAGAATCCTGCAAGTCTAAACTCTAGATCCAGAATGTTCTAGATGCAATGATTCAACTATTAATTTGGTAAATTAACTTAGTGAAAATAAAAAGAGTAATTACAATAGATGCCATAAAAGGTTTTAAACTGTCAAAACAATTTCCTCTATATTAAGAACAGTTAGTTATTACCTCTCGCCAATGCATTTGATGTTTCCCTCTCGTATCCCCAAGAAAGTATATACATAAACAAAAAAGAAGTATAGTTAGTACTTAAATATCAAAGAAGTCAACAAACAACAGAAATTAATACAAGTAAACGTAATTAATAAGTAGACCAAGACTATAACCTTTTGCTAGTCAGACTTCAATTTACAAATAAATTTAGCACAATATTCCAAATATAAAATGATATTCATTGATTTATTTTGTGCATACAGTGCAAAAGCTAAATACAAAAAGAACCATAAAAAGCATTCATCTATATAAGACATAGCCATAACATGAAACAAAAAAGCAAACAAAGTTGACAAATTCATATAACAAATTTTAAAGCACTAGCTTGTGGACCTTGTAAATTCTGCACTAGCTTGTAGTCACTTTAAGAAATTCTGCGCTTATCAATATCAATAGACGATCACGTAAATTTTAAAGCAAAATCAAACTAAAAACAAGTAAAATAAAGGAATAAATACCTGCCCAAGCACTAGCTCTACAATAAGCGCAGCTTGTGGACCAGAGGAATACCATATGGTCTCATTGTTATGTGGTAATACCCCATATGGTAGTATGGTATATGCACTCTAACAATTAGAATGAGAAAATCAGTATTAATAGATGATCATACAAATTGCAAAGCAAAATCAAACCATAAACAAGTAAAATAAAGGAATAAATACCTGCCCAAGCACTAGCTTTACAATAAACACAGCCTGCAGACCAGAGTAATACCTTATGGTATACGTGCTCTGCTAACAGTTAGAATAAGAAAATTAATATCAATAGATGACCATAAATTACAAAGCAAAATAAGCAAAATCAAACCATAAACAAATAAAATAAAGAAATAATTACCTGCCCAAGCACTAGCTCTACAAGAACGCACCTCGTGGCTGGCAGACCAGAGTAATACCATATGGTGGTATGGTATATGTGCTCTTAACAATTAGAATAAAGGAATAAATACCTGCCCAAGCACTAGCTTTACAATCAATGCAGCTTACAGACCAGAGTAATACCATATGGTATACGTACTCTGCTAACAGTTAGAATAAGAAAATCAATATCAATAGATGATCATAAAAATTGAAAAGCAAATCAAACCATAAACAAATAAAATAAAGAAATAATTACCTGCCTAAGCACTAGCTCTACAAGAACGCAGCTCGTAGCTCGCAGACCAGAGTAATACCATATGGTAGTATGGTATACGTACTCTAACAATTAATAAGAAAATCAATATCAATAGATGATCATATAACTTGCAAGGCAAAATCAAACCATAAACAAATATGATAAATTAATAAATACCCGCCAAAGCATAGATAGATAGATGATCACATGGTAGTATCGTCCATTTATGCTCAATGAAAGATCAGATACTTTATAATACCTAGAGCATAGATAGATTTATCTCTCTTTTTACCTACAACATGAATATATGAACTTAGATAGCAATTGATTTCCACGTAATAGAAATAAAAAAAATCGTTACAAGAAACTTATATAGAACAAAGCTTACCAAAACTAAAAAGGTGTTCATTCTTCTCTTTCCCCTCTTCTACTTATAATTCACTTGCTCTCTCTCTCCCTCTCTTTTCCTTATACTCCATAATCCATCTCTCTCCTTTTTCCTGCTTTTATCTTTTTCATTATATTTTTAATCATCTTTTTTTTCCAATCTCTCTCTGCGTCTTCCTCTCATTCACCCTTTTTATTTTTTTCCTTTTTCCCTTCTTCGTTCATTCTTTCAATTTTCTTTTTCATCTTTTTTTCCCTCTACTTCTTTTTTAGGCCATCCCTGAAAATATATTGTATTCGAACGTTAGAATAAGAATATTAATAGATGATCATATAAAGAGCAAACCAAAATTAAACCATAAATAATTAAACAAGGAGGAAATTAATCGACAGATAAGATCTACCATATGATTTGTTAAGTGTAAAGCTAACTTTAAAATAATTACCTTTGACAAAATTTAGAAAGAAACAGCAAATTAGATTCCAAATTCTCAATAATAGCCCTGAGAAAAACTCAGCCCATTCACTTTTCAAACCTAAAATAATATTACTAATAATAATCAGGGGTCCATAGAATAAAACTTCAAGATACAACTTACCTGCCAAAGGAATGGCTCCATAAAAACCAAGACAAGAAGGCTAAAAGTCCATTGCGGTGTTATAACTTAGTTCCTCTACGTATTTAGCAAATATGAAATGTTTCCTCTCTTTTTCCTACAAAACATCAAGAAACAAGATGAATAAAGATGACAGGAGTTTCAAAAGAAATGACAAAAATAGCAAAAACGAATCTTACCAATTTGTTCCTCTTGTCCTTTTCATTCTTCCCCCTGTTCCTCTCTTTTTTTCCTCTATTCTCATTTTCTTCGTTCCTCCCTTTTTTTGCCCCTTAACTTTTTACTACTTATAAGTAATTATTTGTTGGGCAGAATCAAATTAATGCCTCTCAAGTAGAAGAAAGTATATTAAATAGGATGACCATTGCTGAAAAAATTAGCATATGTAACACTTAGAAAAAGAAAATTTACTTGTGATCTCAAAGTGAAAAAAGTAAGCAGACTAGGTACACGACAATGGTAATAGTTAATTAATGGGGCGTAAAGCACATGCTTAACTCTGACTAAAGGTACCTATATTAGGACCCGTAAAGTTGCTCAAGATAAAATGCATTCTGAGCAAGAAAACCATGTCAAACGGCAGCAGATAAAGAACATTTGGAACTGCACTATTTACCTGGACAAAGATAAATACATGAATTTATTAGTTAATACTTAATATTAGCTGAAATATATGAAGTACTAGTTAGCATAAAGGAAGAAGAAGACAGAAAATAGTAACTTACAATCACTGATTGTATGGTGTTTCACAAGCATGCAGTCTTTCTTCTTCCTTTTCTTTGTTCCTTCCCTTGACTTTGATGTTCCCTACTCTTTACTTTCTGTTTTTCAACTCTTTCCTTCTTTTTTAATTTTATTCCTTATTTCTGTCTCTGTTTTTTAATTCTCACATTATTATATTCTGTTTTTTTTTCTTCTTTTTTTTTGTCACCTTTTTTTTTTTCACCAATGTCTCCCAAAGTGTTACAACATAAGGAAACTGGCCAATCCTGAAAATGAAAAATACATATTTTAAAACAATAATATATTAATTCATAATCATAAGTTGAACATAAAACTAAACCACACAAAATAAAGGAACAAAGTCCACAAATGAAAGTCAGGAAATTACTAAGAAGTTAATAGTTTTTAAGTAATAGGGTATAAATCACATACTTAGATCTAAGTAGTAAGTAGAGGTACTTACATTAGGACAAGTAAAATTCCTTAAGAAATATACACGTGAGCAAGGAAGCCATAAAGGAACATTTGGAATTACTAATTACCTGGAGAAAGATAAATGCATCAATCTGCTAGTTAATATCTACTGAAATAATATAGAGCAAAAGTTGTCAGAAAAGAACACAAAAAGAAAATATTAGAACAACTTACAATTGCTGACTGCTTGGTGCTTCACTTATGCAAGAACATCATCATTCCAACCGTCATATGAACCGTTTAACATACCCTGTTCAATCATACTTAGAAATTAGAAGAATCTATACAATTTTTAAAAAAAAAAAAAAACCAAAGAAACCAAAAACAACAACAACCAAAAACGTAATATGAAATTTCAACCAATGGACAGATTTTCTCAAGCAGGGAAAAGGGGGAAAAAGAAAAGAAAGCAATGGATAAAACTCAAGCATGAAAAGCACAAATTAACAAGATCAGAACCGATTAGAGTATCTTATACATAAAGAACAGCCCCCAAAACAAACAATCTGAAAACTTACCTTATCTAAACAATGTAAAATTAAGAAAAATCGATCCTTGAATATGTTGAACACGAAAAGTGAACAACACGGAAGAAAACTAAAATACAAAAAAATAAAAATAAAAATAAAAATAAATCAAAAATAGAAAAGCTACCAATTTAGTGTAGAAATCGGGAGTTGAAGATGAAATAGAGCTTTAATTTGAGAGATCTGGACTTGTGCGGATCATGCAGTGTGATTTCAAACCCTAAAAAAACCCAGCTTTCTCTCTGAGAGAGGAAGAAACAACCGGGGAAAGTAGAGACTTGGCCTACAAAACCCTAACGAAGTCGCATGAGCATGACCAGCAATGGGAAAAGTAAAATTTCCCTAAAACCCTCTTCACTGGGAGAGAGCGCGAGAGAGAGAGGGATGAAAAGGAAAGTACTGAGATATTCTGACAGGCCTACTTGGGGCGCAAGCTTAATAGAGTGCCGAGGCTGTCGGTGCACGTAAAAGATCGTAGCCGTTTGTGACGTCTAACGGTTAGCTCGAAACAAAAAGATCCTGGCCCTTCGTAAGGGTTTTTGTGTACCGATTAAATGACGCGCCTAGCCTAGTTTCTATTAGAAGCAATTAAAACATGATGCACCTAGGTTTTGTTTTTAATTTTACAATTAATGTATAATGTCCCTTCAATTTTGTACTACCGTTCAACGTACGTTTTACTTTTACAAATGGTCAATTTTGCCCTTTTGAGGTTTAAAATATTCTTGAATTAGTGTTTAGCATATTTGTCTCATTGTTAAGTCCAAACTAGCATCATAGTTTGAATTATTATTTGATAAAATATTTCATTCAAACTCTATTCCAAAAAAACATTTAATTTAAACTAAAGTTACAGCTAGTATCCAAACACAAAATAAATGTCGAAATTGAAGCAGTATAAATAGTAGAATGTGCAACTACCGATGAAAGAGAACATGTTAGACTAAGTACCTTAAAGATTAAATGATGTAATAGTTTTTGCAGACATTTAATTAATAAAGATTTTATTATTTTCATTTATCAAATGTTGTCTTCTTTATGTTCATTTATGTTGAATGTATGATAAGCAAACAAAAGTCTAAAACTATCAATCTAAACCTTTAAAATTGTGCATATAATGGACAAATTATGTGAAAAACATGAATTTTAGAGGTGATAGTCTAAATGATAAGGTCCACAATCAAGGAAATAAAGTTGGACACTTTATTCATGTGGTATATTGTCTACAATCCTAACGTGAGATGACTTGTTTTGATAGTTAGAGTTGGACTCCGCGAGTAAAAACATTGGTATATTGTCATAAGTGACAATATTTTGGATCGAGACTAAAGTTGAATTGATTTGATTAATAATTCTATTTGTTTAAATCAATTTACTTTAGACAATCATATGTGTTGCATCTTAATCCTGAAATGAATTAATGGGCATGCATTTTTGACTTGTGTTTTTTAATGTACCAAATGATGAAGTCATGAATCAAATGAAGGTACGCATATTGGTAAGTTGGAGACATGACTCGTGATTGATATAGGCTCGTTATTTATAGATATAAAATCCATAGCTCTTTTGTAGAGTTAATGATATTCTCTTATAGACATTATTTTGTAATTGGAAAACTAAAGCGCTCAACCATTTGAACACATAGGTGTAATGGAATGGTATGCTATTTATAAATAATAATTATTCTAATGGTGAGATAATAGAACATAAGATAAAAATAATCAAGAAAATAAAACAAAACTTATTCTTAAGCCGATTATGAATATCCTATTAGGGATGTTACACATTATGATATGTCATGAATGATTGCCTTATTGTAACTTCGTAATTTTATATAGTTCAAGAGAGTAGCTCTAAGCTTTTAGTAGAATAGCGTTAGAGTTGATAATTATAAAATATATGTATATGGGATATGTTATTTCCTAATTATAGGAGCTTGATCTATATATGTCTATTAGGCCCCCTTTGCCAGCTCATGATAATTCCTGTAACGATATGGTATGTTTTATACATGTTGGTGACTTATGTCAATTGTTAGATTTGGCTAAAATTTGATAGATTGGATTTAATAATTCATGTTATTTTATGGTTTAATTATTTGGATATATTTTATTTTATATGCGATTATTTGTATATGACTGTTTTAATCAAATAACTTCTCTATTAGGTTATTTGAATTGAAACTAAGGCTCTATCTAAGATTCCCGTGTAAAATAAGATATTCTGAGATTTACATATTATCACTCAGTTGGCAGCCGGTTGTCAAGTTTGGCAAGCCAATGCCATAAGTTCAACAGGTTGGTGCTCGGCATGCCAACCCTGCAATAATCCCCTTACCCGTTTTTCACGCGTTTTTACTAAGAAGTTGATCCAGACTTAAATTTTTGAAGACTAATCTAATAAGGGTTAACCACGAATTCAACCACTACATAAAGGGAACTATTTTTCATTGTTCTTTAGATAATTTGAGAAATATAGAGATAGTTTTATGGTGAGAGAAACTCTAAAACTCTCAAAGGGTTATTGTTTGATACCTGGAACCTTAGCTCTTGGTTTTCTCAAGTGATTAGAAGGAGAGGTCACCAGAGTAAAAGCTGTACGACGTGCGACCACCTACATTCCAATCGTGGAAAGAGAATAGCAAGAAAGATAAGTTAGTTTAGGCTCTTCGGGGAAGTTCTACTCTAGTTGTAGTTTTCTATAGTCTTTGGTTTACTAAAGTAGTATGTAAGATATTTTATTAATTTATGTATTTAGCATGTCAAACTTGTTATTTAGAAAAAGGCCTTGATTTATAATTTTTTTAATTTCCTGTGATCACGTTTTCGAATAAAACAATCTAATGTAATCGATAATTTAGGGGTTGTTTGTTTTAAATACTCATTGTACTCAGTGAACTCAAATTTAGATTTAAGTATCACCTTTAGATACACATTTGATTCCCCTAAAATCCAAATCCTTTGAGTATCAAGAATCTAAGTTTTTAGAGTTCTGACTGCCCCTAAACTTTTGATACTCAGATATTTTTGCTACAGTAAAAAGTGAAATTCTCTCTGCTATATTTGAGGGGAAAAAATCATAACTTCTTCATTTGATTTAAAATTGAGATGATTCTTTTTTCGTTATATTCCTAGTGAAAAGAAGAATAAATTAAGATCCATATTGTATGTTTTAGAGGATCATTAGTATTAAGATTTTGTTAGATTTGTTAATAAATCAAAAACTATTTTCACTACCTTTCCAAACACAAATTCTAATTTCATTCCATACTTAGATTAAAACTTAAATGCATATCCAAACACTAATTCGGATAACAATTCAAATCACTAACTCAAATCATAATTTAAATCACAATAACTCAAATCAAATCACTAATTCGAATCTATTTATCAAATGGACCCTTAAACTATTAAGTTAATTACCAAAACAACCATTGGAACACCAATCATAGGACGCTGCAGTTATCTAAAGTAATAAAAAAAGGGACTATTTCTTTGGCTAAAAGGATGGGTGATCGTTTTGTTGTTAAATGAATTTCCTCATCCTTCCTTAAAAAAAATCCCTCATCCTACCTTCTAATTTTTATTCGTTTAATTTTATTCTAAACGAATTAAGATTATAGTGTTTGGAGGAGTAAAAAACATGTGGTCGAAATTATACATTGTAACATATAAGAGTTTTACGTTATTACAAATTTTTACTCTAACATGTAAAGCTTTATATTGTTTCGGGTAGAAACCGCTCTCTCAAATGGCAAAATAAGTTATCGTCAAACAAATTTAGACAGTATCAACAATAACAATCAAATATCGAATTCGCCATCTATAATATTTAATGGCAAATTTGCCACAAAATTTAACATACGGCAAACTTGATATCATAAATAGCAATGTATATTAGAGTTTTTTTTTTCATTTAAACATCAAATTTGCCATTGTCACATCACTTTTATCTATTTTACTATTATCACATCAATTTTATCATTAAATAGATGCTCTAAGCTTCCTGAAATTATCATAAAAAATAATTTACCCTCTAAACGACTCGATCTTTCCAATGGAAGGTAAAACGACATGCGGTGTGTCATAGGTGTCATTTTTTCCAAGCGACAAATGACATGTCCTTTCGGTTGCATGCATAAAACTAGATGACAAATGACTTGTCCTTCAACTCGATTGTCGTGTTGAGCATTTCGTTTAACGAAATGAACCGCATGTCATTTTTGATTAAGAAAAAAAAAACGTTATTACATTCTAACAAAAAACGACATAGCTTTCTCAAAAATGCACAAAAAAATGCTTCTCAAAACAGAAAACGACACAAACATGGCTCTCCACTGTTTTCAGTGTCATTTAAAAATATCTACGCAGTCTATTCCTTCAAAATCAATCTTCATTTGTTTTAATAACATAAAAATATCTCGTCATAGTTTTAACTATTTTTTTAATTTCTCTTTCTTTTTTTAAAAACTATAAAAGTATTTTTTGAATTTAAAAAACTTGTTTTAAATATTTTTTAATTTGTCTTTCTATTTTTAAAAACTATAAAAGAATTTTTTGAATTTAAAAAACTTGTTTGAAGTATTTTGTTGAATTTCAAAAACTTATTTGAAGACAACCTCACCAATGACCATGGTTGGAGTACCTTTGAAAGACAACATATAATAATGAGTCAATGACAATAAATACTTAAACGACATTAAAATAATGAACCACGAATAAACTATAGAACGACGTAAACATGAGAAAAGAGATTAATTTCAGAGATGACAGTAGCATTGATAAGCAAACAGCATAATGAAACAACATATGATGAAAATAATGCAAATAAACAACATCCACGGGAAGAGTGAAAATCAGCAGGGGGAAAAAAAAGAACGCAAACACGACAAAGATATGAGAAACGATAATAACGTCAGTAAACGACATGAACGGGGTAAACCAATAAACTTGTTAATCAACATAGACATGAGAAAAAATATCAATATAATAAATGATAATCATATATAGATAAAGGACACAATCAATGTAGTTAGATGTTTGGAGAGTTTAAAATAATATTTAGAAAAATTTTCTCCAAGAATTTGAATAAATTGTGGGGAGGTCGAAATTGAACCAAAAATTTTCATAGATTCTAAAATCAGAGCATGATAAATCATGGAACAAAAATTAATTAGAAGGTATTTTTTAAGCAAATATTCCATATTTAATTTTCGATGTGTAGTAAGTACGCTTATCATAAATTGCTGGGAAAGGAATATTTACATGAGTAGTCATTTTGTTGAGGTCCATTTAACCAGAAAAAAAGTTGCCCTTCCTATTGTCTCCATCTCTACCCTCTAGTCCTTGTCTTATGCTTTGTTTGAAAAATAAGTTAGAACTAAAAGTTTCTAATTGCTAAAGTGTAGCATAAAGCTCTTACAATCTAAAATAAAAAATAAAAAATTGCTGCAGTGTAAAGTTTTCAATGCTATAGTGTTTAAGTTTTAACTTGCTTTTCAAACACTCTCTAATACTTAATAAGGTCCCATTTCCAAACAAGGCTAAAGATAACGATTGTATGTTAGTTTGTTATCATGGCTATCATGAAAGTGTTAAATTAGATTAGCTTTTACATTTATTTCATTGTTCTTTGTATTTATCTCTAAGGGTATAATAGTCTTTATGCATTTTGTGAGTCTATATAAACCTTAGTTTTTGATGTATTATTTTTAAGCATGTCAATGAGGATCCCTAGTTTTTCTTTTTCTTTTTAATTTGGTTTTTCAAAATAGGTGAAAATATTTTTATTTTAAAAAATAAGAATTTTTTAAAAATTATGTCGAGAGTATTTTTAAAATTTTTGCCTCGAAAAAAAAGAGAAAACATTTTCAAAAATTTTGAGAACAAAAACAAATTGGGCCATAGTATCAAAGCTACCATATTACCAGCGTTTGCACGATTAAAATTGCAGGTCAGTTCGAAAACAGATTGTATTTGTAATTGAATTGAAGTCGCATATATGTTACAATCGAATTTGCAGTAGAGTGACGAATTGGTTGAAACAGCGGGCAACGCTTTGAATTGAGCAATCTGGTTGCAATTGAGTTTATATGGGGTTCATGTATTGATTGAAGTGGGTTCTCTCTCACTGCGTTTGTGGGTTTGGTGAATTTATTGAAGAAGTGGTTTACTAATTGAGATAGCCTCGAGGAACCGAAACTGCTCGTTAGAGATTTGTTGGTTTGATTTCTTGGGTTAACATTGCTACCGCGGGTTTGAAATTTGCTTACTTTAGGTCCTTGCTCATCAATTGTATTTGGCTTTGTGCTTTGGATTTGTTTCCTCCACTTGGGGTATTGCTATTCGAATTTATTGCCAATACGTGAATTGGAATTGGATTAGCATATATTGCATTGGAAATATCACGGACCTGTCTTTCACATTGGAAGCTACTGGAATAGTATTGGAAGCTTTCTTTCTTTGCACATGCTGTTTTTCTTGTCTGCCAAAAAAAATTAAAAAAAGTCATTTGCTTCCACTGTTTTGTCGATGCTGATTTGTTTTGGATCTCAGTTGTTTCTTCCCGGTGATTATTTGTTGATTTTTGTTAGTTTAATCATGATGCCTATTCAGTCAATTAGTGTTCAGTTTGGCCCATTTATGTTTGAACTGTTTCAGAAGTTCCTTGCCACACAACAACAAGTTATGTATACTTTTCCTATAGGTTTGTCATCTTCTGGCCTATCAGGCATGTCTCCTTCTGCATGGATCATAGACTTTGGAGCTTCTCATCATATGTCACCTACTTATTTATCCTTTTCTTCTTTAGACCCTGCGTCATCTGTATCTGTCATGACTGCTGATGACATTCCCATGCCTTTAGCAGGAATCAGTTATATTCGTACAGCTACTTTTTCTCTTACTAGTGTTTATCATATATCTTATCTTACATTGAATCTTGTTTCTGTTGGTCAATTATGTGGTTCTGGTTATACAGTTTCGTTTTTAGCTACTTCTTGTCATGTGCAAGATCTGCAATCTTAGAAGTTGATTGGGACAGGCGGTAGGCATGGAGGATTATATATTTTGGATTAGTTGAAAGTATCAGATATTTCAGCTTCTAGTGTTGACAAATCATCCTTTCGTTTGAGTTGTGATTCTTTTAGTTTTTATTTATGGCGTTTTCATCTTGGACATTGTTGAGAGTTTTTTCCCTCGACATCACGTATTGTCCGGCTCGGGCAGCCCCGGGGAGACCCAGGAACGAACCGGCACGGTTTTGCCTCCCGCGGGAGCGCGTCCCCCAGGAGTTGAACCTGTGACCTCTTGTATAAGAGGCCTTAAGGTAACTCCCAAGTACCCATCCAGCTGAGGTTCAGGCCCTCCTTCTAGCGCCAAAATGTTGATGCTTACCGCTGTCCGGCGTCGGATCAACACCCACGTGTGACTGATCACCTTCTGACCTCCTCTTAAGCTTGCCCCTGGCCGGGATTGAGTACCTGCGAGAGGGATGATTTGGAGAAATGGGGTTAGTCAATAGACAAGGGCTCTCCGATGCTCAAGGCAAGTATTGCTCGGCAGAGGTCGGCAGCTAATTAAGTGAGAAGAGGTCTCTCTCTCTAAAACGTCATAAATGCATTATATTTATAGGCTACCAGCTGGATCGGGTGCAAGATGGGTTTTACCCATTACCCAGGTGTCACATCAAAATGCATCAAGCAATAAGTGACAAGTGTCGCGTCCATTGTCCAGTGGATTGGACTCTATCGGACGGCAGCACGTTTGCCTGGTGTTGGCCTACAAGGATGGGTAGTGACGTATTATGATGGGCAATATGGCCCGGCCCGAGCTACTGTACATCCCCGAGGTGGCAGCCTTCTTGGGGGCATGCCCTAAGATAAGTGGAAGGCACCTCGGGAAGAAGCATAAGTCGCCGGGTCGGGCGGTAGCCTATGTCTGCCGAATTGAGTTGCCGACCACCAAAGTTGGTGTCCTCGGTGGCGGCGCCGAGCTAACCCTCAACAGACATGTTTCAACTTCTTGTTTAAACTACTTAATATATACAGGAACATTACGAAAATTGCAAATTCATGATATTTATGCTTGTAGTGGTTGTAAACCAGCAAAATTTTCCGTCTTATCTTTTTATACAAGTATCTCTGCCTCTCGCGCCATTTGGCTTTGTTTATTCTAATATGTAGGGTCCCTCTACTGTTGCCACAAAAGGGGATCTTGCTATTTTGTCTCTTACTCTCTTTCATTGCTGATTATACTCATTATTGTCGGGTTTACCTTATAAAATGTCGTTTTGAATTTTTTATTATTTTCAGTGCTTTTTCGAGCTCTTGTCAAAACTCAACATTCGACTATTATCAAGTGTTTTTGATGTGATTTAGGTATAGGGAATATACTTCTAATGATTTTCCTAGCTTATTTGCTTTTGATGGAACTATTCATCAAACTCTTGTACAAGATACTCCTGAGCAAATTGGTGTTGCTGAAAGGAAATATAGGCATCTTATCAAGACTGCGCATTCTCTTTTGTTGCAGCCTATGTTCCTAGTGAATTTTGGGGAGAAGCACTCCTTACTGCCAATCATTTAATTAATAGGATTCATACCTCACACGATTTAGGCTTGTCACATTTTGAGAAATTTTATAGTCTTGCGCCTGATTACTCAACCTTGCCTGTGTTTGAGTCTATTTGTTTTGTCCTTTTACCTTATGTGGAATGGATTAAATTGTCTTTGTAGTTCTCTATTTGTGTCTTTTTGGGTTATGCTGAAGGTTGAAAGGGATATCGTTGTTATGATCCGGTTAGTTAAAATTGTATGTCTCTCATCTTGTTAAGTTTGTTGAGCGTATAACTTTTTTTTTTTTTTTTTCCATTTCTACCAGTTCCATGACATTACTCAATCTAAGCTTATTTGTATTGACCCTCAGTCTCGATACTGATGATGCAACACTTCCTGTTTCACACTCACCTGCTCCTGCTTTAGATTTTGATTCTTGTAAAGCTCTTGCTGATAGTTCAAACAACTACCGATACCTCAGCTTCCAATACACCTGTTGCTTCCTCTCCTTCTATGGTTGCTTAATCACCTTCTAAGGCTGCGACTCCTCGTCCTACTCGTCCCACACATATTCATAGGTCCACTCAACCACTAGATTTTGCTTACTCTTGTTATTCTAGCTCCCTTTTTTTTTTTAGCTTCTACTCACCATATTTTTGAGTCTTTGTCCTGTAGAGAGGCAGTTTTTGATCTACTTTGGTAGCGGGCCATGGCAGAGGCACTAACTACAATGCACCAGACACATACATGGGATCTAGTACCTCTTTCGGCAAGTAAATGAGCAATTGGTTCTCCTTGGGTTTATAAAATCAAAACCAAATCTGATGGGTCTATTAAAAGATGCAAGGCCCGATTGGTTGGAAAGGGATATTCTGAGGAGTATGATATAGATTATGAGGAGACTTTCAACCCTGTTGCAAAAATGACTATGTTTTGCATCCTCATTATTGTTGCTTTTGTTGGTCAACGGCACATCTTTTTGATGGATGTTGAAAAGTCCTTCTTGAATGGCGACCTTCAAGAAGAAGTCTATATGATCCCACCTCCAAGTGTTCCTTCCTTGCCAACATGGTGAAGTTTGCAGGTATAGAAAAAGCTCTTTATGGTCTTAAGCAAGCATCTCGAACCTAGTTTGAGAAGTTCTCTGCAATAATTATTTCGCTTGGGTTCTGTTCTAGTCATCATGATTTAAACTTGTTTATCAAATATACCACTGCCGGTCACATTCTTTTTTTTTTTTTATGTTAATGACATGATTATTATTAGAGATGATGTTGATAGGATTGCAGCATTGAAGTCAGAGTTAGATCGTTGTTTTGCAATGAAAGATTTGGGCTTGCTACGTTACTTTTTGGGTGTTGAAGTTGCCCACTCTCTGAAAGGTTATCTTCTCTCTCAGTCTAAGTATACAGCTGACATATTTGAGCGTGCTTGTCTTACTAATAATATTGACTGTTAACATTCCTCTTAAACTTAATGCTCAATATTCTCCTTCAGATGGTTCACCTTTGCTGGATCGTAGCTTATATCGTACTATTGTTGGTAGCTTGGTTTATCTCACTATCACTCATCCAAATATTGCACATGCAGTTCATATAATTAGTTAATTGTTACTTTGCCTACTACAATTTATTAGGCTGCTGTTCTACGCATTTTGAGGTATCACTGTGATACTCAGTTTCTTTTCCTTCCATCTACTTTCTCTCTCTCTCTCTCTTTTTTGCCCCCAAGCATACGATTTTCCTCTTTTATTCCTCTTTACTTCTTTTCTCATTTTATATCAGTTCTAGCTGTCTTTGTACAAGTTTTGATGATTTATATAGTTTATTCTTTTATACTTCATTTTAATATATTCCAAAATATAATCCTCTATTTTAAGTAGTTGGTAGTTAGAGAAATTATCGTAAAGCTGATTGGCACTAGTAGAAAATGACAAATAATTACTAGCTGCTGATTTCTCACGAATACGACTATTGACATTTTATGATTAAACATATACCCAATTCGTATTAATCAAGAATCTTTATTCATGATACACCATAATAGATCTTTTTCTTGGATAATTTTCTTCCACACATTGGATGTTTGGTTAGTGAGAAATTGTCGTCGTGCGATTTATATAACTTTCCTGCGAACGTAATTCTCACACATATAAACTTGCTTGGAGTTATTTTCATCAATTGCCCCACTGTCACATTTTACATGTGTATACTTGTTTTCAATGCTTATTTTTAATTAGGGGTATATATTGACAATAATTGATGATGTGGTGCCATAACCCTCCATTGGAAATTGTAGGAAATATCACTTTTCTAAAACTAATTGCAGTAAGAAGCACGTTTTTAAAATATATGTAAAAAATATTCAATTTATGGCTAAACAGTTTATTTACCCATTTGTTTCAGTATAGATATTTCTTATTTACACAATTAAAGAATTTATGGTGCAAATAATTTTTTATCCCCTTGTTTACAATGTAAGTATTTCTTAGTTATATAGGAAATAAGTTATTTACATTCTAAATATGTATAATTTTTTAATCAATTAACCAATTTATTATAACCATCTGATTCATAATCGGTTAATAATAACATTACTCATGGTTTGGATTTGCGAGACATGCTTTTCCATGCGTGTGAATAGGAAAATGGATAGTGGAAAGAGGGATATAGGCAATTGAGAAACCTGTTTTTTTGCTAGAATTCAATTACGCGTTCAAATAATAATCTTTGATCAAGATCCGAGGGAGTAGTTAGAAAGTTTGATTACAAGGCTTGGATTGATATGACTAGAAGGATGGAAAGGAGTGATCCGTCCAAATTGGTTTATCCTAATCGTCAATATAGTTATGTGCTAATTCAATCGTTCATCTAATCAACTATCCACATGATTAATCGTCTAGAGTTCCTTTTCCTTTTTCATCATCACTTTTCTATCACTTTACAGCAAAAACCCCATATATAATTATTGACTTATGCAGACATACATCACAAATGGTCGCATCTTTGACACTACATATTCATACTCAGAAAATCAAACCATACACATATTCACATATTCTATAAACCTCAGCCCATTAGCTGATGAAGACATAGGGTCACGGCCCTAATTTCCATCGTAAAAAGAATTCTGACATATACTCTCATATACCAAAAACTACTAATTAATTCTTACAATAAAAAGACCTTGTCAGAAAATAAATACATGCAACAAAATTAAATTAACTCAGAAACCCTTATCCTCAACCTAAAAAAAATCTAGAATATTACCCCAAATATTTACAGACTAAAATATACAAACTATAACACATTAAATTAAATTTGGTTAATATTTAGATAAGTTAAATAGTTACAAAAGCCGACAATGATGGACGGGCGGTCATTGGCAGACGGTAGTAGGTGATGGTGGCTCTACAGGTGTGCGGCAGCAAGAGGCAAAAAACTTTAGAAGAAGAAAGGGGAAAGGAGAGACGAATATAAAAGAAATTATTGTTGTTTGGGAGGAGATAAATTTTTTTTAGAAAGGAGGGGAGATTTTCAGTTGAGGGAGAGAAAGGAAAAGAATGACGATACTGGGAAGGGGAGGTGGCCGAGGGAAATAAGGGAGATGATCGAGCGAAATGGGGGCTTAAAAATGAAGAACAATTTCTATGTTTGGTTTCATGACGTTCTTAATTTAAAAAAAAAAAAGAAAAAAAACTTGTGGGTTTCAAAAAAATTTCGGAGCGCCAAAGTTAGTGCTTGGATCCCCCAACCGAAGTAATCTCTTTTTACTTGTTCCATGCATTTTAGTGATACTTATCAGAGTCTCACATCAATTAAATACATAATAAACATAACGAGTTATCCAAGTCCCAGGCCATTTAAATATAAAAACAAACATAAACTTATAAAGATATTGATCATTAGATTGGCCTTTTAATGTAGAAATCCAAACCTTTATACAGTTCAATTTCAATCACACTCAAGCAGACAGATTCGACTCACATTAGTTATTCACTTTTCAATAATTAATTAATGTCATATAACATTGATTTCATTTTAAAACTATTATGTTATTTTTAGTTGGTTAATTGCTTTTTAATAATTAATTAATGTTGTATTACCTATTCATTTCCTTTTTAATTATTAATTTTTCTTTGTTATTTTAAATATTTGTAATTCAATGCATACGAAAATGACCTTTTTAATAACTTATGAATGATTTATTTTATTAAATTTTATATTAATTAGTAAAAAAGTTCCATTGTTTTATTTTTTATTTTATGTTTTCAATACTTATGGGTTATGTGTTAGCCATATATAATCTATTATGAGTTATGTTTCTATAATTTATACAATAAAAATGTGTCTGAATTTACGGGACATGTGTTCCATGCCTGTGAATGGTTGGGAAGTTTAACGGTGGAAAGAGATTCTTGGCAGTTGAAAGACGTGTTTTTTTTGGTAGATATTGATAAACGTGTACTTAAAGTATATTATCTTTGAGCAAAATCCGAGGGATCAAGTAGTCAGAAAGTTTATAATCTATTGTCTGTCAATCTAAAAACTTCTCAGTGTCCTATTAATTTCAATACTCAACAAATAAAGTTGAAAACTACACTCATTCTCATTGTTGGAATTAGAACTTTCTAAGGAATTGGGTTTAATCTTAAAAGGTCAACCTGTGACCCAATGTTCTTATGAGTTAGTTATTTATATTTTAATAACGAGGGACTCAGGTTTACTATGATAGAATTTGAACTTCCTAAACCATTGAGCTTCCATCTTAAGAGGTCATTCTGTTAAGTGGGGTGACTTAGTGTCCTTATAAATTGATGTTTGTGTTTATATTTTTAATAACATGGGACTCGAGTTTCTTTTTCCCTTATCACTCATATATCAAAGACTACAAAGAATTTCTTACATCAAAGATAACTTGTCAAAAATAAATAAATGCAACAAAATCAAATTAACAATATCAAAACTCATAAACCCTTATTGTCAAACTAAAACAAAATCCAAAGTATTATCAATCCTCAAATATTTTCATACTAAAATACAAAAACTAAATACTTAAAAAAATAGATTATATTTAAAGAAGTTGAGTATCTAAGAGTTGCACCAGAACAAAAGCTGGCAATTATGGACGGTAGCAATCACCAGCAAACAACAATTGGCAATAGGCGGTGTCTTTTAATGAAAATCTTAGATTTAAATAATGTAAATTACATATTTAACTTAAGGATTTTCTTGAAAATATCATGCATAAATTTTGTGACTGAAGGATTTACGTTAATTTCATAATTACTGAATTTTAATAGTAACATTGTTAAAAAACTATGTCATTATTGAGTCTAAATACTAAAAAAGTCAAGTTTAGATTTTTTGTTAAGCTTAAAAAATTATAGATGTAACATAGTTAAAATCGATACACGATTAAACTTTTATTGATACCGGTTCATACTAAGAATGGCGTGTCATAGTATTTGAGAAAGAAGGGAAGATCAGTTAGATAATAAAATTTCCTTTCAACTAGATTAACTATTATTGACAGTATAAAATTTACCTGCTTAATGAAAACTTGCAAGAAAAGCATAAAGTACCCTTGATTTAGGCTTCACCAAATGATGATTGTACTTAGTAATAAATTGAGCAAAACTTGCACTTCACTCAATCTCACCTATGGCACCACAATTAGAGAGGGATTAGCTCATTTTTTAAGTTATCAAGCCACTTAGAAGTCTAATTAAGCATGAATTATGTAGGGTAAGTAGATTAAGCAAATATATATAAATATGTGACTAAGCCAATAGTCATATTTTTTTTCAATTCTTTCGCACTTCATTTCCTTTACCTGTGCAACACTAAGAAAAGTTTCTTACGTTTCTTCTTCACCAACGTGCTTGCCAATGCACTCAATAAAAAATTGCTTCCTAATTTCCCTTCCAAAACCAAACAAAAAATCAAGCCACACTCCAATACTTCCCTACAAAAAGTAAGCCATTTCTCTTCTCTCTCCACAGCAACTTTCCAGGTTTTTTTTTGTTCACTCCTTTTTGATTGTCTTTGCTGAGAATTTGTTAAAGTGACTACTCTAAAATCTAAAATTAGCAAAATAATCTCGTTCATTTTCCACTGAACGACGACTATATGATCATGCGGGGTTATTTCGAGGTTGCGTGTTGACGTTTCAAGGTTGTGCAAATTAGAATTTTTTAAAAGCCATTTTGCTAATAAGATTTTTCGATTTTTCAATTTTATCATTGTTATCATTTGCCGTTAATGTCCGCAGTCAATAATGTTGTACACGTTGGACGTGCATTTAGTGAGAATTTGGCATGATATCATTTATATGTATGCATTGTTCAAAATGAAAGACTTTTCTACAACTCTCAAGTCAATGAAACTTGCACGGAGTCATATTCATTTGTCCTTTTTTTTTTTTTTTCATTTATACGAGACATGTGTTCCACGCCTGTGAATAGTATTACCACCAAACACTATCAACTAGATGCAAGCATGTCCTATGCATGTGCAAAGTTTCTAAAAGAGTTTAGTTTTATAATTTTTTATGCTCTCGAGTGTTTACTTTAGTACAAAAAGTTAAGCATAACGGACTGAAATACATGTTTAAACGAGTAGAACGTATTAGAGTAATAACGATTTTTGATGACAAATTAGATAAAAAAAAATATTTAGAATGTATAGATAAGGAAATGGTGGATAAGAATGCCACAAGGAAAAAAAAAAACAGGAAGACATTTTAAAAATAAATATTACTTCAACAAGGACAATGTAGAAAAAAAAAGGTATTTATGAGATAATAATTGAAAGGATTGTGTAGGAAAAAAAATGCTTAAATAGGGGAGAACAATTATTTTAATGGTAGTATTCAAGAAAAGATTTTTTTGGGATCAACAATTATGTATTTGAACAGAAGAACATTAATATTACTCCGATCGATTACAACCTCAACGAACTGACATCCCATGAAAAAACGACAATTACAACCCCCACCTAGAAAAGTTGGGCGTTATTACAATTGGGGCCATCTGTTGTGAGAGTGGGGTGCTTAATAGGATTGCTTTTCAAATTTCGAAGAGAAGACCAAAATGAATCTTATCTATATGAAATGACTGGCAAAGGGGCATCATCGGTAACCTCCATGGTTATGGGAGAGAGACCTGTCACGTCTACTTAGGTACAACGGAGACAAGGACAAGTTTTGTTTAGAGCGATTCTATTTAACTTCATTGAATTATAACCTCACTACTAACGGAATAGTAGGATCCAATCTAAAAGGTTCCCTACATGCTAAATTGGGCCCTATATTTTTATATGTAACGGGGTCATAACCCATAGGGATGAAAAGAATTTTCTTTTGTTTATGTAACACAAGAGAGAAGAAAGACAAGAACGAAGAAATTAAAAGAGCAAAAATAAACAATTTTTCTTCTCTCTCCACTGCATGTTTCCAGATTTTTATTTATTTATTTTTATTCTTTTTTCACTTGTTGTTTTGTTTTTGCTCAGAATTTATTAAAGTGACTACTTCAAAATTTGAAATTGGCAAAATAACCTTGTTTGTTTTGCACTGAACCCCTATAGAAGTATTTATATAAAGTGTGTTCTAAGCTCATTGAATCTAAATGTGTCTCCTTATAAACAATATTATAAAACTATCTAGTTTTAAATTTTGCTGATTTGGAATGCCGATTATATTACAATGCTTAATTTTGGAAGCTTAAACGATTTTTGGCATTTCATGAATGATTCACTAACTTGAACGATTATCATCCAAATTTTATACCCCAAATATATAGGAGGACTTCAACAATTTCCATCCAATTCGAATTTTGGTAATCTTAATATGGGTTTTTTTTTTTGCTTCATTTGATCAATTTCAATCGCACGTTGACTTCACATGTGTAAGCTTTTATGATCCAGATTTTTTATTCTTTACTATTAAATATGTTTTTTTTTTTTGCTTCATTTGATTAATTATATTGATTCAACTTTAGTAAGAATTTATTCACATTATGCTCTAGTTTTCTAACTCCAAAAAGAAAAAAAAAACTTGGAAAATTATTATGCCTACATAAATTCAAGATGTCATGTTTTGAAAGCTGTCAAAGCCATTACCATAATAGTTATGTGCAACTTATACGTATGAAAACTCATATAAGAAAAGAACATCTATTATGGAGAAATTGTGAAGATTGTAAAAATTAAATAAATTTAAGATGTCATGTGTTGAAAGCTGTCAAAGCCATTACCATAATGATATATAAATTATGGTAACGATATATATAAGATTAAGTTTGATAATCTTCACAATTTTTCCATAATAGATGTTCTTTTCTTATATGAGTTTCTCGTATGCATAAGTTACACATAACTATTTAACTTTCTAAGTCCAAAAAAGAAGATAATTTGTAAAATAAAATGCCCAAATAAGTTCAAGATGTCATTATAGAAACTTGTCATAGTCATTACCATAATGATATAAATTACGAGAATGATATATATAGGTATTTTTATAGTCTTCATAATAGATGTTCTTTTCTTATATGAATTTCTCGTACTCATAAATTGCACAAAATTATTAAGTTTTCTAACTCCTAAAAGGAAAAAAAATCAGAAAATAATTATGCCCAAATAAATTCAAGATGTCACGTGTAGAAAGCTGTCATGGTTTGAAATATAAATTACAGTAATGATATATATAAAATTATAGTTTATTGACTTCATAATTTCTCCCTATTATATGTTCTTTTCTTATTTGAGTTTCTTATATACAAAAGTTGCATATAACTATTTAGTTTTCTAACTCTTAAAAAGTTCAAAAATTGGAAAATAATCATGCCTAAATAAATTCAGGAATAAAGAAAATAAAAGAGCAGATGTAAACCATTTATCTTCTCTCTCCACTGCAACCTTCCAGGTTTTTTTTACTCACTCCTTTTTTGTTGTCTTCGCTGAGAATTTGTTAAAGTGACTACACTAAAATCTAAAATTAGCAAAATAATCTCATTCATTTTGCACCAAACGACGACATGATCATGCGTGGTTATTTCGAGGTTGCGTGTTGTCCTTCTGCGGTCGAACAAGATTGTTTCAAGGTTGTGCAAATTAGAATTTTTGACAATCATTTTGATAATAAGATTTTTCGATTTTTTAATTTTATCATTGTTATCGTTTGCCGTTAATGTCCGTGGCCAATAATGTTGTACACGTTGGACGTGCATTTAGTGAGAATTTGGCATGACATCATTTATATGTATGCACTGTTCGAAAGGAAAGACTTTTCGACGACACTCGAGTCAATGAACCTGCTTGGAGTCATATTCATTTGTCCTTTTTTTTTCATTTATAGGAGACGTGTTCCACGCCTGTGAATAGTATTACCTCCTAAAACTGTCAACTCAATGGAAGCATGTCTTATGCATGTACAAATTTTCTAAAACTCTATAATTTTTTATGCTCTCGAGTGTTTACTTTAGTACAAAAAGTTTAGCATAACAGGCAGAAATACATGTTTAAACGAGTAGAATATATTAGAGTAATAAAGATTTTAGTTGAAAAATTAGATAAAAAAAATTATTTAGAATGTAAAGTTGAGGAAATGGTAGATAAGAATGCCACAAGGAAAAATAAATAAATAGGAAGACATTTAAAAATAAATATTACCTCAACAAGGACAATGTAGAAAGAAAGGTATTCATGAGATAAAAATTGAAAGGATTGTGTAAGAAAAAAAAAAAGCTTAAATAGGGCAGAACAATTATTTTATGGGTGATATTCAAGAAAAGCTTTTTTGGCATCAACAATTATTTAGTATTTGAACAGAAGCACATTAAATATTACCCCAATCGACAACAACCTCAATGAACTGGCATCTCATGAAAAAACGACAATTACAACCCCCACCTAGAAAAGTCGGGCGTTATTGCAATTGGGGCCGTCTGTTGTGAGAGTGGGGTGCTTAATAGTATTGCCCTTCAAATTTCGAAGAGAAGATCAAAATGAATCTTATATAAATGACATGACTGGCAAAGAGACATCATCGGTGACTGCCAGGTCCACTTTGGTACATTGGAAACAACGACAAGTTTTGTTTAAAACAATCCTATTTAACTTGGTAGATTACAACATCACTTCTAACAAAACAGTAAAATACAATTTAAAAAGTATATTATATATTAAATTAACGTCTATTTTTTTTATGAGTAACGTGGTTATAACCTATGGATGAAGAGGATTTTCTTTTGTTTGTGTAACATGAGAGAGAAGGAAGACAAGAATAAAGAAATTAAAAAGAGCAAAAATAAACCATTTTTCTTCTCTCTCCACTGCATGCTTCCAGGTATTTATTTATTTACTTTTATTCTTTATTCACTTCTTGTTTTGTTTTGCTGAGAATTTATTAAAATGACTACTCCAAAACTTGAAATTAGCAAAATAACCCTGTTCGTTTTGCATTAAATCTCTATAGAAGTATTTACATAAGGTGTCTGTTCTGAGCTTATTGAATCTAAATTTTTTACTTACAAACAATATTACAAATCTATCTGTTTTTTAAATTTGCTGATTTGGATAATACCACAGTTTTTAATTTGAAAGCTTAAACAATTTTTGGCATTTTATTTCCATTACCATATTGGTAGTATGTGAATGATTTCCTGATTTAAACAATTATCGTCCAAATTTTATACCCCAAACATATACGAGGACCTCGACAATTTTCATCCAATTTTATGCCCAAATTTAGGTAATCTTAATATGGGCTTTTTTTTTTTTTTGCTTCATTTGATCAATTTCAATTACACGTTGACTTCACGTGTGTAAGCTTTTATGACACAGATTTTTTATTCTTTACTATCAAAATATGGTTTTTGTTGCTTCATTTGATTAATTATATTAAATTGACTTTAGTAAGTGTTTATTCACATTATGCTCTAGTTTTCTAACTCCAAAAGGAAAAAAAAAAGACTTGGAAAATTATTATGTCCAAATAAATTCAAGATGTCATGTGTAGAAAACTGCTATGGTCATTAACATAACGATATATAAATTACGGTAATGATATATATAAAATAATTTTTTATAATCTTCAAGATTTCTCCATAATAGATGTTCTTTTCTTATATGAGTTTCTTGTACGTATAAGTTGCACATAACTATACAACTTTCTAACTCCAGAAAAGAAAAAGAGTTTAGAAAATAATTATGCCCAAATAAGTTCAAGATATCATTATAGAAAGCTGTCATTGTCATTATCATGATGATATATAAACTACGAGATTGATATATATATATATATACATATAAATATTTTTTATAGTCTTCATGCTTTCTCCATAATAGATGTTCTTTTCTAATATGAATTTCTCATACTTATAAAATGCTCAAAACTATTCAGCTTTCTAACTCCAAAAACAAAGATAATTGGAAAATAATTATGCTCAAAATCATAATTTCTCCCTAATATATGTTCTTTTCTTATTTGAGCTTCCTATATGTAAAAGTTGCACATAACTATTCAGTTTTCTGACCGCAAAAAAGGAAAAAAAATTAGAAATAATCAATCCCCAAATAAATTCAAGATGTTATGTGTAGAAAATTTTTGTGGTCATTATCATAATAGTATATAAATTACGGTAATGAACAATCTAAATTATGAGAGATATGACGCTTGATTGACGATTTAGTGAAGAAGAGGTTTTTGACTCCAATGGAGATGGTGGTTGGGATGAGTTAAGGTTTTCGAAATTTAAACTCAATTATGTTTAAAACGTTATTTTTCTCTTTTTGGTTTCAATGATTAAGGTTTTTTATTTCCTTTTTTTTAACAATGAAGCACTTCTGAATAAAATTACTAATTGCCTTTTTTAGGGTTAATTGCCACTTATATGTTATCTTTTTTTATTCTTCACAGAACAAATGTTTCTAATTAATAATTAAATTTTAATAACCTACATAAAAAAGCACACTACACAAATATATTGATCGTTTTCCTTTTTTTTTTCCCCTATTTTGTCTAATCAGTATAATTATCAATTTATTATGAAACGTCCGAATTTATTTCATTAACCACGTTTCAATAAGGAAATTACAGGGGATGAATTTTTTTCTGTTACAATTTAAGGCTATAGTAGTCTTTATATATTCTCCAGAGGATTGTTTTGCAATAATATTAATTTGTGGAAAATTTTAGATATTGAACACTTGTCTAAATCATCCAACCAGTGTATGATCGTGCGGGGTTGTTTCAAGATTGGTCGTTGTCGTTTTGCTGACAAAGATTTTCGATTTATCTTATTTTACAAATCTCCCTATTTTTTTATTATTATCTTTTGCCATGAATGGTCCGTAGCCAATGATGTGCTAGACGTTGGACGTGTGTTTAGTGAGAATCTGGAATCATGTCATAACTCACGTATGAATTGTACGAAATGAGAGACTTGTCTACACGATTCTCAAGTCAATGAACTCGCTTTTGGCGCCATATATCATTTGTCCATTTTCAAACCATATTTTGGAAAATTTTTAGCATTTCTCAACCAACCTATTAGCTGTTTATTTAAGGACAAACTAGTGCTAATTATATTGCAAACTAATTAATATCATATCAAATGTAACAAAGCAACTGTGAGAAATCACCGAGCAAAATATAGTGAAAAGAGAAGAAAGAAAAGGAATGCTAAGATTTCTTATCATTGCAATTGCAGAAAAATACTATACTCAATTTCCTAAATTAAGATTACGTAAGTGTGTTTTGTATAGGATGCAAATCCTACTTAGTGTTTTGCAGTTAGTAGTCCACACCACCTTCTTAGTTATAAACAATATAAAGCTTTCACATACTACAACAACAACAAAAAAATCACTACAATGTAAAACTATCACATGCTACAGTAAAAACAGTTCAACCAACAGTTCTCACCACCCTCCCAAACACCCTCAAGAAAGTATAATTTTAAAGCAAATCTATTCCTATTATTTTAAATAATCCAAATCTTTATGTAAATGGCATAAATCCTAATGTAAATCTAAATAATTCTAACAAAAACTAAAAGGATGAAATAAACCCGACTCTCATATTTTTTACATATAAAAATAGACATAACCTTATTAAAGACATTAAGTCACACCACTTATTAGTAGATCTTCTAAGATGGTAGTCCAGACTTTTAAAAAGCCCCAATTTTTTTGGCGCTCAAGAAAACAGATTAGACTCACAAGTCCTTTTTTTCGTCTTCTTTCATATCATCCTGATAATATTATGGCGCATAAATTAAAATGTTCTAAATGACATGATATGTTTATTGATGTGATATGATTGTTTGGTTGACATTACATTTTTATTATATATTGCTATAAGGACATGAAATGAGGCAGGAACAAGGAAAAACGAATGGGAGAGAGTGAGAACTACTGGTTTGTAATTTAGTTCTTGTAGGTGTGAAATTTCAACTAAATGATTCAATGTTTCAAGAGAAGATTAAAATGAATCTTCTCTACATGACATGATTGGCATAGAAACAGTCAGGTAGCTTTCGTAGTTTAATTGTGGGAGAGAGACGTGTCTAATTAGCTACAGTACTGGAGACGGACCAGTTTTGTTTATAAAATACGAGAGATAGAAGACAAGCAGAACAAAGAAATTGAAAGAGCAGAAGAAAACCATTCTCTTCTCTCTCCATTGCAAACCTCATGGTTCTTTTATTCTCTCCTTGTTTTATTTTGTTATATATTATCATGTCTTTAGCCAATAATCCATACGGTTAAGGTCATTTGGTTAATATTATTTTTCTCGACTGTGAACATACATATTTTGCAAATATCTGGTTTTCCTGTCAATAAGTGTCAATTCTATTTTTTTGTTTCCAGAGGCATAGTTTGTTGCTAATTCCTTGCTATTAACTATTGCTTGTTGGTCACTAGGAAAAGATAATCAACTTCGACGAAATGTCTGAAATGGAAGTTGGCAAGGCTACAAGTCATCTTCCAACAGCAATTGAAGAGCACAAATCCAATGATTCGGTCATAATTGACATTCCGGAACGCCTGGACCGTGGGGCGTGTTCTAAGTGTTGCATCCGGAGGGTTCCTAGGACGCTCCGAAGGGTAAACGAAGAGGCATACACTCCCCAATTTGTTTCCATTGGCCCCTTTCACCATGGCAAGCCAGAACTGCTTGAGATGGAAGACCACAAGCGGAGATATTTTGATGAGTTCTGTAGACGTACCCGAAAAAGCCTGGCTGATCTCAAGCAATTCACTCGCGATCAGCACCAAGAAGTACTGCAGAATTATGAAGGTACCATCACGGTGGAGGAGGACCCCTTCGTTGACATGGTTCTGGTAGATGCCTGCTTCATCATTGAACTCTTCTTGAGGAAAACGGAGAACCACCAAGACGATTACATACTTAAAACGCCCTTGATGAGGAATGGCATAACGCTGGACTTGATCATGTTCGAAAATCAGCTTCCTTATGCCTTTCTGTTGCAGCTATATGACTTTGCTAAGCCTAAGATCCAACTGCCTCATTTGGAGGCCACCAGCGATTCCACAGAAAATAAGCAGATTACAGAAGACGACCCTTTAATAAGTCATGAACACCAGAACGGAAATGCAAGCTTTTATCCCTTTATTAAGCTCACCTACAACTTCTTTCCTTATACTGAAGGTAAAGAATCAAAAGTGTTTGAAATAAAGCATTTCACAGATTTGGTCAGACAGGTTCTTTGTCGAAAGAAAATCCATCATTCCACAGATACTGGTGAGGAATCAGAAGGGACTGGAAGAAAGCATTTCATGCATTTGGTCAGACAGGTTCTTTGTTGTAAGAAAACTTTGCCATCTGATTACTCCTTAAGTCATCTCCGTTCTGCAAAAAAATTGGATGCAGCAGGGGTGCAATTTTTTAAGTCTGAAAATTGTGGTTTAGCAGACTTAGACATAATGGCACCTAATTTGTTCTGCATACCATGTTTAAAATCTACAAAGCTAGGTCTTCCAGAATTTTGTGTAGAAGATTATACAGAATGCCTTCTTAGAAACATCATGGCATTAGAACAGTGTCTATACCCGCAAGAGGCTTACATTTGCAACTACATTTGTCTTCTGGATCAACTGATAAACGATACTGAAGATGTCGATTTGCTGGTTGAGAAGAAGATTGTGAAAAACTTGCTGGGAAGTAATGATGAGGTTGCCAAATTGGTTAACAAACTAGGTGTAGAAATTGTTTATTATGATGATGATTGCTACAAAGAGGTGTGTCAGAAGCTGAATGCTCACTATAATAATTGGTTAAATCGAACTAGGGCCACGATTGAAAGGGTCTATTTCAAGGATTGTTGGACAGCCAGTACTGCTATAGTTGGATTTTTTGTCCTGCTTTTCTCCATCTCCGCAACTATTAAGGCGCTTTTCTTCCATTAAGGTCTCGTGTTGAGTAGATTGTTAGTTATTATTATTAGTTTCCTGGGCTAATGATGATTTTCCACTTGTAATCAATGTCCTGTACGTCTTTGCTTCTTATCTCATTCTACTATATAGTTCTAGCTGTCTTGATGAAAAAGTTTGGATGTGTAATAGAGTACTTTTCTTCTTCGTGTAATATATTCGAAAATAAAAGTGCAAATGCTATGTTTGTGATTTCTTCGCTTCCCTATCTAATTTTCCTTCGCTTTGTCTTCACTCAACCTGCCTATCAAGTTCCCTTGTTGACACCAGTCAAAATCATCCCCCTTTTTTTTTCTACTTTTAAATTTGTCTTTCAAAATTTTAATTTAGGAATCACAATGTAGAATTGAGTTCTCATTTTTCCGAAGTTACAAGATGCAGAGGACACCAACACGGCAGAATATAAAATGGAAAAGAAAAATGTTAAAAATCGACAGAAGTGTGGAAGGGACATCTAGAGCAGGAGAAACAGCATTAACAAAACAAAAATATCATGGAAATACGACGACAAACTATGAAGGAACAAATTATCCTGAAAACGGCAAAGACATAAACGACATCAACTGTTCAACGACAAGACCTTAGGATATATCAACCAATCCAGTGAACAATGAAATTTGAAAACGACATCACCTAGAAAAGCAAAGATAAAGAAAGACGGTACCATCATAAAACGGCAAAAACATTATAAAACGATAAAGTACAACATAAAGTAGGACATTTAAAGGACAGAATTAAAAGGAAACACGCTGAACCACATCATTTGTAAACGGCAAGAAAATTTTAGACGACATCGTATGGAAAACTAAAACACATGTAATGATGATAATATCATAAACCGAAAAGGCAAAAAAAAAAAAAAGAACAAAACACTAGAAGAACGATATTACTCTGATGACGAACTCAATGACCGACATCTCATGAAAAACCGATAAATACAACGCTCACCTAGAAAATCACATTAATACAAAAACATTAATGACTTGACAAACGAGAAGAATGGAAAAAAACTAAGAAAACGAAAACTGAAAATGAAAGAAGACTACAACCAGGGAAAGGACTAAGATCTAAAGAAACGACATGAATGGGAAAAAGAAAAAAAAAGGCTTCTGGTTTGAAAAACCTTTTTATGTCAACCTTACAAGTCAACAGACTTGACATTAGTGAAAATAACATTAACGTGGCATTTAAAATCTTACTTGAAACTATATTTTGCAACTCTAATCTGTTGTAGATGTGGAATCAAATCATGTCGACAACCCAGCAAAAGGGAGAAAAAGGGAGAAAAACGCGTCCTCGAAGGCAGAGAGCAAGGGCCGTGGCTCTGGCAGAAGAGCGCCGCGGCGCTGGGATGAGGGCGCCTAGGCGCCATGTGGTAAGCGCCTAGGCGCCAAGGGCTAAACGCCTAGGCCGAATGAGGATGGCGCCTAGGCGCCGCAGCGCTCGTTTCGAGAGCGCCGTGACGCTGACGCGCTGTGTTCCGCGATGTTTTTGAGTCAGAGTCGAACTCAAAGGTCCCAAAAACGGGAAACCACTAGGGTTTCCCATTAGTTGCTATTTTTCTCCTCATTTAGTTATAAATAGACACAATGTGGCTAGGGTTGGGTGTGTGAAAGGTGTGTGTGAAAATTGTGAGTGGCATAATTTTGTGAGAGGCATAATTCTTGAGAGCTCCATCCTTGAGAGAGAAAAATTTCCATTGGGTATTAGATAGAAGAGAGTTTTGGTAAGCACAATTTGAGAGTGTCTGAGAAACTGCTCTTGTAATCTGTAATCTCCTTCATCATAATGGAATCTGCAAGCGACAGAAACAAGATGTAGTCTCAAATTTGGACAAACCTGTATAAAAATTTGGTGTCTCTTTTCTTCTTTTCTCCTATTTATTTTCTGCAATTGTTCATTCTTGCGATCCTTGGAATTAGGAGTCGCCTAATTCCCCAACAACTGGTATCAGAGCGGAGGTTTTGATCAAGAAAGATGACTGGAGAAGAAGGTATGGCAGCCGGCATCACCAAATTTGATGGTTCAGATTTTTCCTATTGGAGGATGCAAGTTGAAGACTATCTCTATAGCAGGAAACTGCACTTGCCCTTGGGTAATAAGCCCGAAGGCATGAAGGATGAAGAGTGGAATCTCCTTGATAGACAGGTGCTCGGTGTGATCCGTTTGACCTTGTCAAAG